>JANAVB010010999.1:4276044-4668544 GCA_029216955.1 Iris pallida | reverse complement strand
GAGAGAAAGAAAATTGGGGGGGGGATAAAATTTTTCCTCCATCGGTTCAACTTAAGCTATGCTTTTAACTTAGCGACGGCCTAGCGACGGATAAATTCCGTCGCTACTTAGTCGTTAATCTCACGCATTTTTTTTAAAAAAATTTCAACCACTTAGTGACCACTTAGCGACGGATAGTATATCCGTCGCTAATATCCCATTATCTGGTCGACGGATTATCCGTCGCTAAGTAGTCGTCAATTCTCCCGCCAAATAGTGACATTTTTTTGCATTTTTTAACATTTTCTCGCCAATTAGTGACTACCAAGTGACTACTTGCCGATGGGTTTTTATTCCATCGCTATATAACCGACGGCGTGCCGATGGATAGGCGACGGATGTTCACCCTTAAAAAAAATTGGTACACGATTAGCCGAAAAGTCGTCGCCAGGTTGTCGGTAGTCCGTCGCTACTGACGACAGATTTTTTTCGTCGCTAAAACGCCGTCGCCAATTAACTGTATTATGGTAGTGTAAGATAGGGGGGTAATGGCTCGAGTTCAAATAGATATCAGTCTCCCACTTAATAATGGCAGCAGTCCCATATAGGTTGGCATATGAGTATCAAGGAGTCTTATTGGTTAACTTACATATATAAATATCCTCAAATCTTTTTTCCTTTTATATCAGTGATTGTGAAGGGCTCGGGTTAGTGGTACAAGACCTTTATTCAATATCAGTTAAATTTTAGTCCCCAAACTAATATGTTGCATCAGTCCTATAGGGAACTACACATCATTATTTCAGTTTACATAGTTATATTGGTTTAAGTCACTCTTTAAATTATGTTGTATGGTTCATTCCAGTTTTAGAAAGTCCAATCAGTTCATTCCTTCCTTATCTAGAGTATCAGATATTAACCTTGATTTGGGTATCAGTTATGAGCTTTGATTGGGTTGCAGTCGGGTAAAGGAAGAGGATTTAGTGGTAATATCAGTAATGGGATGGGGAGGAGGATTTGTTAATGGTTCAGTTCCTTCCTTTAGAGTTTAGTCCTATATTAGGATATCAATCCTCTTTAATGTTCTGTTCCATAGCCCTAAAATCATTTCATGCGCAGTCCATATACATCATTTAGTATGTATCTGTCCATTATTCCTCTTTGTTCAGTTTAGTATTATAGATGTTTCAGTCCTACTTACTTCAATATCAACCCAACAAGTGGGTTATGATATCAGTCAATTCATTTTAGGTCCAGTCCTATTCACTTATTCAGTCCATTAGCTTTGAGTATCAGTCCCATTGTGGTTGGCATCAGTAAATTACCATTTGTGTTCTGTCCCCTACTATTTACTTACATCATTACATCAATGACCAGTCCCTATTTACCTCTATATCAGTTTTTAGGATCTTGATGAGCTCGAGTACGAGATTACCTTAGCTTCAGATAAGCTTTGTGCAGCCTTTCACTTAATTGTTCAGTCCCCATTTTTGGGCCTACACCATTACCTACTTGTTCATATTGTTCAGTCTTATTCCCTCTTTGTGTCAGTCATGAATGGAACACATATCCGTCTTGTGTGCATCAGTCATGTGAAAGGGGGAATTGCTGCCTATAGTGAGTTGAGTGTGGGGCCATGTGTATAGAGGGTGTCTAGGACAGTACGTATCAGTTAAGGACTTATTGATGTCAGTTAGAAATTAGTGAGGGAGATATGGTATTAATTATCTGGTATGTGTATCAGAGCAGCAGGGAGTGGGAGTAGAGAGTTCACCCCTGAACAGGGCCAACTTGGCCACTATAGTGGGTTACCTTGAACCATGACAGCAGTGTGGCTGCTCTATTTTGAAGTGTCAATGAACAGGGGTATTGGGTAAGCATATGAACAAGTGTAAGAGTGCAAGGATAGGGGAAGGCAGGGACTTGGAAACCCCTGCAGTGCTTAGGCAGAAATGTGTAGGGGTAAATATATTGGACTGCTATATTGGTAAATAGAAATGATATATAGATAGATAGATAAGTGACTAGATATGTATACCTGTGTGTGGGTAGGTTTAGATAATATGTACATGTATATATATATATATATATATATATATATATATATATATATATATATATATATATATATATATATATATATATATAATTAACATAAATGGGTCAGCGGAAGCAGCGGAAGGGTCAGCGGGTCACGACCGGCGCCCTCCTGATCGCCACCCCCCACCTTTCCTCGTGGTCGGGTGGCCGGCCGCGCCTCCGGGCACTCCCTCTCTGCCCATCGTCGGTCGGCTAACCGCTTGGCTGACCCTCCCACTCCTCCTGTGGGGAGTCTTCTTCCCCCTTGTCGGAGCCTCCTCGGCGACCGCTTTCCCACCCTTCTCCTCCTCCCCCCACCGCGGCGTCGTCGTCGTCTCCCTCGGCGGCCTCAGCGCCATCGGGCTCCTCGCCGGGAGTCGGCTCCTCCTGCCAACCCCCTTGGAATCCCTCCGGACCCCTCCCTCCTAGGCCCTCGGCCGGAGCCGGGCCTGGATCCGACAGGAGTACCCCCATCTGCCCCGGCAGACCTCCCCCCCCCCCCCGTCGTCCCTTCTGCCGTGCCACCTCCTCCGGTGTGGCCCATCTTCTCTTCTTCTGGAGTCTTCGCGGCTTCAAGAATCACCTCTATATCTTGTAGCCAAGCATCGGCAGCAATGGCATCCTCGCTGCCATCGAAGAATGGAGGGTTCAGGCGCTTAAAACTGTTGACCACACTGTTCCCTCGGGGTCCACTTCTATTCAGAGCATCTTCCACTGCCTGGTGCAAGGCATCGCCTCTACGATCTTGGGAAGCTAACAATGATCTGATGAGACCCACCAAAATGCTATCATCAGGATCTGCAGGCTGGACTGGCTGAACTGGCGGCTCTCCTCCAGTAGGTACGACTCGGGAGGCTGCTCCTGAGTGCTGGGCCTGATCTTCTGGTTGTTGCTGGTCCACGGGAGGTGCTCCTCCTTGCTGATCGGCAGGGTCAGGTGCAGTACCGCTGAGGAAGACGACACAGGGAAATAATAAGGAAGGACCAGGACAGATCAACGATTACAAGCATGTGATCAGGACAAGAATTTTCAGGAATCAAGAGGATACGAGCAGAGATCAAGGATGAGTACCGATTGAGACATCTATTCGGTAAACCCTCACACATCTTGATTGACAAGACCTGCATGGGCCACCACAAAAACTATGTCACGCCCCAGAACCAGAATACTGGAGAGCGGGGGCAGACATGGCCAGCTACGTATAACAGAATGGGATCCACACCGCTATACGGTCACGGCTGTCTAGATATGTGAGGGTTTCACTACAATCCATCAGTCTCTTAAGGTCATAAAATAGCCTATTGTCTCAATCTCAACCAACTAATAATAATCACAAGATATCAGATCTCCAAATATACAATTGTAAGGCATCCCAAACATTACATATCCAGATGATCATGAAGCTAGTCGTTACAAAATGTGAGGACTAGCAAGAGTTCAGTCATACATGATCAACCCCCGGGGCTTGTCAATCATGTTACGGCCCGTAGGCAGACAGTAAGTAAGTACAATCGAGCTAACACTTGCTCGTCGGCTAAACGCCTCAAAAGAATAATTTACTATATTACAGTGGGAGAACAAAAGAAACCCACTCGATGCCCTGGTTACGCCTGGTGACCACCATCGGGCTGGAAGACAGGTAGATCCTTTGCTGCTGCTCCGGTATCTGGCCATACAAAACCAGCTGGGTCAGACCCCAGGAAGAGCAAGTGCCACAAAGGAGGCCACAAAATAAGAACCAAAGCCAACAAATTAGCACAATAATAAAATTACATAATAAGAGACAGTAATTTAAGAAAAGCATGATGGGTAATTATAAAAGACAATCTTGCATAGAATCACTAAAAGACAGGACATGTGGAAAAGCATGTCAGGATGATATACGATGAGATAACCATGGGACTATTCAGATAGCTAGGTTACAACCCGTAAACCAAACAAGGACCGGGGTTGTAACCCTTCGTCTGAACGAAACTTGGTTTCTCTCACCATTTATCGGCAAGATAAATATAAGAAATCAGGTCAAGTAACAATCTGGAGTGACAATCATTATAGTGACAATCTGGAGTAACAATCATTATAGTGACAATCTGGAGTGACAATCATTCAATCATTCTGGTACAATCTTACAATCAATCAATTCTAGAAAATACTATACTGGACTAGACTCCATCCAAGTAATCACGGCCAATCATTGCCTACGGCTTTCTACATTAACTAACTAGGGTTATCACAATCCTAGTTACTAGCAAGATGCAATGAGATGCTCCAAGTAGTCACAGGCCCTACAGCTATCCAGGTTATCCAGGCAATCATTATAGTGACAATCTAGAGAGTACAATGCATTATAGTGACAATCTAGAGAGTACAATGCATTATAGTGACAATAGAGTTCAATCATTAAGTGACAATGGAGGGTGCCCCACATAACAGTGGGCTGGAAATGTGCCCTACTCGTCGGCAGGCTACAAGTCCAATCATTTGCGGCCGGGCTAACGGGATCGCCTGTAACTGGGGAACATCTCTTCATGACTAGTAAATTATACTAATTATTAACCTTAGTCCAATTTCGTAGGTACTCCTGACCGTGGTACTCAGGAGTCCCATCCTAGACATGATGCGAGACTGGACAAGTGGATTAACAAGCAAGCAAGAAAGAACCACCCACGGTGTCAAGACAGGTCAAGTTAGGTTATCAAGTCATGTCAAGTCAGGAGTGCGCCGCCACGGGCCACTATCAAGTCATGCTGGTCATGTCAGGAGTGCACCACTACGGGCCACTGTCGTGTTATGCTAGTTCCTTGTCATACCAGGCCATGTACAATAGTCATTCCAAACATGCGAAGTAAAATCAAGTTCATGACAAAAGGCGTAAGGATATAAAATGGGCATAAAATATCTAATAAAATATCAAAATACGGGTCAGGGGAATGCGTACGCACAAAAGCACGTACGCAGGGGGAGTGCATACGCAATAAAACACGCACGCAGGAGGACAGCGTATGTGAAAAGTCACGCACGCTCAAGGGGCAGCGTATGTGAAAAGTCACGCACGCTCAAGGGGCAGCGTATGTGAAAAGTCACGCACACTCAGGGGAGCAGAGTACGTGATAGTCACGCACACTCAGGAAAGCAGTGTAGGTGAAAGTCACGCACGCTCAAGGGAAGCAGCGTACATGAAAAGTCACGCACGCTCAAGGGAGCAGTGTACATGAAAAGTCACGCACGCTCAAGGGGCAGCGTATGTGAAAAGTCACGCACGCTCAAGGAAGCAGCTGCGTGAAAAGTCACGCACGCTACAGGGAGCAGCTGCGTGAAAAGTCACGCACGCTCAGGGCTGCGTACGCACAAAAGCACGCACGCAGGAGACACGCTTCCAACAGGAAGCGTATCCAAGGCTCAGTGGCGTAAGCTAAGAAGCTCTGCACACTGCTCACTGTCTTCTCCAAACAGCAAGAACACCATGGTGAACCCAAAGCTTCAAAGCATCACAACTTAGCCATCCGAACTCCAAATCCGTATTCCCAAGGTTCCAACTGGAGTGAAACTGAATGCTCTTCCACATGGAAACATCAAAACCCATAAACATCCAACTAAAATAGATCAAACCATGCAAAATCCGAAAATAGAAAAACTTAGATCTAGAGCAATGGAGACACCAAATCACAAAAAGCCAAGAACTAATGTTGATCACCATGTCCTAATCTAGCTAATGGACCAAGAAAATAGGGTTCTCATGTAGTGGCAAGATGTACTTGCCTAATGGTTTGGGAGTTGTGTGGAGGAAGAAGAAGAAGAAATTAATGGTGGTAATGAAGAGAGAGAAGAGGTTGGTGGAATTATAAAGAGGGTGTTGTGGTGTGCTTGAGGGTGGAGCTTAGGGCTAAGGTGTTCCACACATAGACCGAACCAGACCAACCCAATAAAATCGAGCCAAGCCAAAACCCAAATACGAGAAATACCGAAATTCTACAGGCTGAGAAAAAAATAAAAATACATGCCAAAAATCCAGATACGAGTAAAATACGAAATACAGAAAAAATATGGGAAATACAGGAAATGAGGGTGACAACTCTACCCACCTTAAAAGAATTTCGTCTTCAGAATTTAATCAAGGAGCTAGAGATTGTCACGACAAGCTATACTAAGCACAGGCAAGCTACACTAAGCAATTCAATCATACAATCATACAATGCAAGCAAGGAAGGGAAAAAACGTAAGGCATAAGGAAGACATTACACCTCACGAGTTAAACAAGTAGGGATAACGTGATCGGATATCATCCTCACACTCCCACGTTTGACTCTCCCAAGGAGCGATGAACGCAAGCAACATGATCTAAACTGATAGTCTTGCGCTTGAGGTCTCTCCCCTTGGTCAAACAGGGACACGGGCCTATCCTCATACGAAAAGGTTGGTACCAATAACCAGTTTCGAATGACCCAGGATATGGCTCAGGTCCGGGATGTACCGTTGTAATTAGGATACATGAAATACGTCATGCATCCTGCATAATGACGGTAGAAAAGCAAGATGAGAGGACACATATACCTCTCGGTCGATTCTGAACCTGAGCCTGGGCAAACTGCTGAGGCCTCTGCTGCTGGAAGGCCTGGGCCTGAGTCGACAATGGCCTCGGGAACGGTAACTGCTGTTGCTGGTGAACTGGAGCTGGTACTGGTGCTGGTGCTGGTCCCCTAACCGAGGGACTAGATACTGTCGATGCTGAATCAACTCTGAAAGGGCAGGACCCTACCCTATGATCCGATGCTCCACACAATAAACACAATCCCAATGCCTTGCGACACTCCGCTACCACGTGTCCAAGCTTCCCACAATAAGAACAGCCTGCGGTGGAAGACTGTGCTTGCTTCTGTTTCTGCTGAGGGTACGTCGGGGTCGAGTACTGGACCGACGTAACTGAGGTTGCTTGCCTCGGAGTTCCAATAGTCAAAGTCCTAGCTGCCGGGGCTGGTGCTGAAGACTGATTCATCTGACTATGGGACCGCTTCCGACCTCCAGTCATGTCTACTATTCTCTGGGAGGTATACTCGTACCTCCTTGCTGCTCGTAATACCGCATCATAGGTCTGATGCTCGAACTGTTCTACTGCCAATATAATCTCTAGGTGAAGTCCCTGCTGGAACCTCTGCGCTCTGTCAAACTCGGTTGCCACCAAGGTGGGAGCAAACCGACTGAGTCTGGAAAACTCGGCCGCATATTCGTCGACCGTCCTCCCCATCTGCTTAAGATTACTGAACCTGGTCTGCAAGTCATACCGAGCCACTGCATCATAATACTTGGTCTGGAACTTTTCGCTGAACACTGCCCAGGGGACAAGTGTTGTCAATCCCACTGCTTGTGCGGCCCACCAACTGCGGGCTAGATCCAATAACTGTAGGCGCACCACAGCCACCTTCTCTTCTTCTGGAGTCTTCGCGGCTTCGAGAATCACCCCTATATCTTGTAGCCAAGCATCGGCAGCAATGGCATCCTCGCTGCCATCGAAGAATGGAGGGTTCAGGCGCTTAAAACTGTTGACCGTACTGTTCCCTCGGGGTCCACTTCTATTCAGAGCATCTTCCACTGCCTGGTGTAAGGCATCGCCTCTACGATCTTGGGAAGCTAACAATGATCTGATGAGACCCACCAAAATGCCATCATCAGGATCTGCAGGCTGGACTGGCTGAACTGGCGGCTCTCCTCCAGTAGGTACGACTCGGGAGGCTGCTCCTGAGTGCTGGGCCTGATCTTCTGCTTGTTGCTGGTCCACGGGAGGTGCTCCTCCTTGCTGATCGGCAGGGTCAGGTGCAGTACCGCTGAGGAAGACGACACAGGAAAACAATAAGGAAGGACCAGGACAGATCAACGATTACAAGCATGTGATCAGGACAAGAATTTTCAGGAATCAAGAGGATACGAGCAGAGATCAAGGACGAGTACCGATTGAGACATCTATTCGGTAAACCCTCACACATCTTGATTGACAAGACCTGCATGGGCCACCACTAAAACCATGTCACGCCCCAGAACCAGAATACTGGAGAGCGGGGGCAGACATGGCCAGCTACGTATAACAGAATGGGATCCACACCGCTATACGGTCACGGCTGTCTAGATATGTGAGGGTTTCACTACAATCCATCAGTCTCTTAAGGTCATAAAATAGCCTATTGTCTCAATCTCAACCAACTAATAATAATCACAAGATATCAGATCTCCAAATATACAATTGTAAGGCGTCCCAAACATTACATATCCAGATGATCATGAAGCTAGTCGTTACAAAATGTGAGAACTAGCAAGAGTTCAGTCATACATGATCAACCCCCGGGGCTTGTCAATCATGTTACGGCCCGTAGGCAGACAGTAAGTAAGTACAATCGAGCTAACACTTGCTCGTCGGCTAAACGCCTCAAAAGAATAATTTACAATATTACAGTGGGAGAACAAAAGAAACCCACACGATGCCCTGGTTACGCCTGGTGACCACCATCGGGCTGGAAGACAGGTAGATCCTTTGCTGCTGCTCCGGTATCTGGCCATACAAAACCAGCTGGGTCAGACCCCAGGAAGAGCAAGTGCCACAAAGGAGGCCACAAAATAAGAACCAAAGCCAACAAATTAGCACAATAATAAAATTACATAATAAGAGACAGTAATTTAAGAAAAGCATGATGGGTAATTATAAAAGACAATCTTGCATAGAATCACTAAAAGACAGGACATGTGGAAAAGCATGTCAGGATGATATACGGTGAGATAACCATGGGACTATTCAGATAGCTAGGTTACAACCCGTAAACCAAACAAGGACCGGGGTTGTAACCCTTCGTCTGAACGGAACTTGGTTTCTCTCACCATTTATCGGCAAGATAAATATAAGAAATCAGGTCAAGTAATAATCTGGAGTGACAATCATTATAGTGACAATCTGGAGTGATAATCATTATAGTGACAATCTGGAGTGACAATCATTCAATCATTCTGGTACAATCTTACAATCAATCAATTCTAGAAAATACTATACTGGACTAGACTCCATCCAAGCAATCACGACCAATCAATGCCTACGGCTTTCTACATTAACTAACTAGGGTTATCACAATCCTAGTTACTAGCAAGATGCAATGAGATGCTCCAAGTAGTCACAGGCCCTGCAGCTATCCAGGTTATCCAGGCAATCATTATAGTGACAATCTAGAGAGTACAATGCATTATAGTGACAATCTAGAGAGTACAATGCATTATAGTGACAATAGAGTTCAATCATTAAGTGACAATGGAGGGTGCCCCACATAACAGTGGGCTGGAAATGTGCCCTACTCGTCGGCAGGCTACAAGTCCAATCATTTGCGGCCGGGCTAATGGGATCGCCTGTAACTGGGGAACATCTCTTCATGACTAGTAAATTATACTAATTATTAACCTTAGTCCAATTTCGTAGGTACTCCTGACCGTGGTACTCAGGAGTCCCATCCTAGACATGATGCGAGACTGGACAAGTAGATTAACAAGCAAGCAAGAAAGAACCACCCACGGTGTCAAGACAGGTCAAGTTAGGTTATCAAGTCATGTCAAGTCAGGAGTGCGCCGCCACGGGCCACTATCAAGTCATGCTGGTCATGTCAGGAGTGCACCACTACGGGCCACTGTCGTGTTATGCTAGTTCCTTGTCATACCAGGCCATGTACAATAGTCATTCCAAACATGCGAAGTAAAATCAAGTTCATGACAAAAGGCGTAAGGATATAAAATGGGCATAAAATATCTAATAAAATATCAAAATACGGGTCAGAGGAATGCGTACGCACAAAAGCACGCACGCAGGTGGAGTGCATACGCAATAAAACACGCACGCAGGAGGACAGCGTATGTGAAAAGTCACGCACGCTCAAGGGGCAGCGTATGTGAAAAGTCACGCACGCTCAAGGGGCAGCGTATGTGAAAAGTCACGCACACTCAGGGGAGCAGAGTACGTGATAGTCACGCACACTCAGGAAAGCAGTGTAGGTGAAAGTCACGCACGCTCAAGGGAAGCAGCGTACATGAAAAGTCACGCACGCTCAAGGGAGCAGCGTACATGAAAAGTCACGCACGCTCAAGGGGCAGCGTATGTGAAAAGTCACGTACGCTCAAGGAAGCAGCTGCGTGAAAAGTCACGCACGCTACAGGGAGCAGCTGCGTGAAAAGTCACGCACGCTAGGGCTACGTAGGCACAAAAGCACGCACGCAGGAGACACGCTTCCAACAGGAAGCGTATCCAAGGCTCAGTGGCGTAAGCTAAGAAGCTCTGCACACTGCTCACTGTCTTCTCCAAACAGCAAGAACACCATGGTGAACCCAAAGCTTCAAAGCATCACAACTTAGCCATCCGAACTCCAAATCCGGATTCCCAAGGTTCCAACTGGAGTGAAACTGAATGCTCTTCCACATGGAAACATCAAAACCCATAAACATCCAACTAAAATAGATCAAACCATGCAAAATCCAAAAATAGAAAAACTTAGATCTAGAGCAATGGAGACACCAAATCACAAAAAGCCAAGAACTAATGTTGATCACCATGTCCTAATCTAGCTAATGGACCAAGAAAATAGGGTTCTCATGTAGTGGCAAGATGCACTTGCCTAATGGTTGGAGAGTTGTGTGGAGGAAGAAGAAGAAGAAATTAATGGTGGTTATGAAGAGAGAGAAGAGGTTGGTGGAATTATAAAGAGGGTGTTGTGGTGTGCTTGAGGGTGGAGCTTAGGGCTAAGGTGTTCAACACATAGACCGAACCAGACCAACCCAATAAAACCGAGCCAAGCCAAAACCCAAATACGAGAAATACCGAAATTCCACAGGCTGAGAAAAAAATAAAAATACATGCCAAAAATCCAGATACGAGTAAAATACGAAATACAGAAAAATACAGAAAATACGGGAAATGAGGGTGACACGACCCCCTTCACCGCCCCCGACGACCGCGCCCTCGACTCCCTCCCCCGGCCCCTCTCCCATTCCCGGCGGTTCACCTCCGTCCCGCGCTCCCCCTCCGGGCCTTCTCGGCCCGCCGGAGCCCCCGCTACTCTCCGGGCTTCGCGCTGGGGGGTGGCCAGAGGCTACTCGAGCCGTGCGCCACCCTCGGGCATGATGTACGCCTAGGGCCCCGTGCCCACCAACCTACCAACAATTTCTCGGGAAGCGTGCCTGGTCTAATCCCGCACATGCTGCGGTTTTGAATTTTTGAATTTTTTGAAACTGTGTTTTTCAAAAATTCGATATGAGGGCTTTTCGGAATTTTGGTTCCTCAAAATTTTGAAAAACCCAATATATAGAATTTCTTCATGTTGTTTTAATTTCCTAGCATATCAGGGTTTTTTTGTGTTTTCCAGCCCCTGCACCTGTATAGCTCTCTATGAGCTCACCTTCATTTTCAATAAATCGTTTTTGTTTAATATATATTTTTTTTTGATTAATATATATATATATATATAATTTTTGTGTGTGTTTGTGTGTGTGTGTGTGTGTGTGTGTGTGTGTGTTGGTTAGAGTGAAGTGTTGCATGCTTGAGGGTGTATGTGTGTGTGTGTGTGTGTGTGTGTGTGTGTGTGTGTGTGTATTTTGGTTAGACATTCCTTCTTGAGTCCTTTTGAGTCATGCTTCATGGTTTATCAAGTTCTCTTATGCAAACAGTAATAAGGGTATATATCCATGTAAGTAATTAAGGAAATTAATAGGATATGGATTTTTAGTTGAGCTTCAAATGGGTATTATACACATATATGGTTTCATGTAATAATATAGAAAATTGGTCAAGGGAATGTATATTTTGATACCGATAATAATGTAATATAGGTAATAACATGTAAAGGGTAAGACTAAGGCAAGGGCAAAGTGTTAGTCATTACCAAGGTGTGGGTATTACCATACGATAACCCTAGAGTCATAGTTAGGTTGTAGTATCATTAAGTTTTGAGTATTGGATACCAAGGGTAGGAAGTTAATAAATACTAAGAATGTGGGGGTGAAGGATAACTAGTGATTATGTATATAAAGTTGTTTGCCATTAAAAAGTTGTGGAATGAACTTTTATATTTAATCACAAACAGAACATAGTACAATATAGGATCTCGTTGGGACCCTAGGAGTACATTTTTATTTTTATCTGGGAACCGTGTCGTTGGAGCGAGATAATTCTTTGACTCCGTTGACGATCTGACGACGATCTCAAACTCTATGAATGTCTGAGTTGCTCTGGAACGGACAGGGACTTGAAGAGGATTGGAACTCTTGCAAGTGCTCTGGACGCTGAAGTGGTTGAAAAAGTTAAAGAATCAAAGCTCAACCTGAAGCCTTGAATAAAGGAATGATCCTTCTACTTATAGGCAGCAGAATGATCTGCTTATGAGTGTAATGCTCCGCTCCGTACGGTGTATTACGATGAGTCATTGGCTCGGAGAGTTGCGTTGACCCGATGAGGTATCGATGCAAATCGATACGAGAGTTATGTTGGCCAAAGGTAAGCTTTGAGTCGATTGGAATCTATGAATCAAATCGATACAAAGGATAAGTTTCGTTTGAAGCAAGTACTGATTTTAGTTGATCTGGTGTGCAGGCTATGCTTTTATGCTGGACGATAAGAGGTCGGCATTTTGCCTTATTCAGTAAAGTGTCCGCAAAACCGAATCGTCGCCTTGCAACGGAGTGTGGCATGGGTACGATAGGCCAAATCAACCGAGTAGTCCAAAGGAATGGCTAAGTTTGAGTGATTGCTATGCAACCAAGTTATGGAATCGAGCCGCATCAGCTCGACGAGGCGACAAGGCGTATCGGCTTAAGGTGGGCGGGTTCTTGACTCTCTTTCCCTATTCATTCATGCCTAATAAAAATATATTATTGTATGTGTAAGTTGCTGTCAGGTTAGCGAGCGTGGCTCGGCGAGTAAGTGTATTAGTATGTGTTGAACACTAAAGTAGAACATTAAACATTGAACAATTGAAGCGACGTACATTTAGTGTACGGGTCGTGGTAGGACAATGATAGTAGAACATTGAAAGATGATATTGAGATGTGCATCACGTGCACGGCTCCGAGAATATTAAATACTAGGTCTAGAACATTGATTACGACGTTTAAGCGTGCCCTCGTGCACGAAAGCTACGAAATGACTAAGTAACTATGGAACCACGGTTATGTGAATAACTTATGAATGAAACGTGTTGAATATAAGTACGAGAAGTCTAAGTCGTTGGGCGTCGTACATCAATATGGATATGTTGGGGTATAATGCCGATGGAACTTGAGACAAAGATAAGGGGATTACGTTTATGGAACACGAGATGGGTTGGAATGTATGACTTGTATGCTATGGCGCATATTGTATGGTCAATGGACTCGGATGCCCGTACACGGGTGCGGCTTCCCTCGGACGGTTATGACCGGGGCACCGGGACCGTTCGGAGTAGGTGGGAATTATGTATGGTATTTATGGTGCACATCATTCGGACGGTTTACGACCGGCCAGTATTGTGATAAGCTATGATATCAGCAAGTTTGGGATCCTTCGGATATTAGCCTCGTAACCCATATCGAAGTAATCATAGGCTTACACATAAGAGATACAAGTCTATTATGATGCGAAACACCGTGACCTTCATATAGATAGGGCCGGTGGGCTAAGATTAGAGTTGGGTACAGGCGCAGGACCTGCTACCCTTGTGCATATGTCTGAGTTTATGGTTGGTTAGTTTGATGAATCGTATGATTGGTTATGTAAGTTCTAACCATTGCAGGCTAGGCCAAAAGGGACGGAGCTATGCACAATTTATTATGTTTATGTTTCAGATTATGTCTAACTGTATCTGCTGCAGGAATACGGTGTACGACATATTTACGATAAGTTGCTATACATTGAATATTGCCATGAAACTGATCCTAAGGTTAAATAGAAAGATCACTAAATTAAGATGCATGTTTCACTAAAGAATACTTAGTGTTTGGTCTGGGTACGAGCGGGTCTTGATCAATGCGAAGCGAGGACGAAAGCACTAATCCCCTACTAGTTTATGTGCAGGTTCAGGTACGATCGTCCCGGGGGGGCTTGGCTTGGACGTGCCGAGGTATGGAGTCCTTAGCATTCAAGAGGAGCTACCGCATAGGCGCTCGGACGTACAACATGGAGATATTCGGCCGAAGACTACTTGGTGGCTATAAAGAGGCATAATGTATGGAACAACGTAGTCCTTTGTGAGCTAGAGAGACCATGAGCATTGTAACCAATTGGCATATTAAGTTAGGCTATTCAGAGCCTTTGTAACCTTCAGTTCATTATAAATAAAAGAGATTCTTATTGTATTCTTTGTTTCCTTCCGCCGCTTATGTTACGACTTTGAGATAATCACTATGTGAACCGTTATCTTGCCTTGCACGAGCACAACTCTAGGCTCGTACGGCATCACGCCCCAGCGAGGACGATGATTCGGGTGAAATCTAGCAAGGACAAGCGATTTTCTGGATCAGGGCGTGACAATTTGGTATCAGAGCCAGGTTCCATCCTCTGGACCGTGCATGAATCTCTTTGACCCTCGGTTGCTTCGCTATCGAATTCATTTAACTCTAAGTTGTTTCCGCAACCGTATGGCTCATGGATCTGCTCGATGCTACATTGGATATTCTATACAATAAGTCTATATTAAGTGCGTATGTCTGCCACAAGTATGTCGTGACTATCATGCTATCTCCGGGTGCCATCGGAGAGTGTTGGTTGCACAAAGTGGAAAGGGTTATGAGATTATGGTTACCCGAAGTGCAAGAAAGTTGTGAGTCGCTGGTCGCATGAAGTGCAACGAATATGGTGATGTTGGTTGCATGAAGTGCAATGATATATGTATTGTCGGTCGAACAAAGTGCGAGGAGTTATGTGTTGTTGGTCGCACGAAGTGCAAGGAGATATGTGTTGTTGGTTGCACGAAGTACAACGGGTCGATATGTGAGGCGATGTGTGTTATGTTGCTATGCGAACGGTTATGTGTTGTTGGTTGCACGGGGTACAGCAAGTCGTTAATCGTTCGTTGTATTGGCGCAACGAGTCAACATGGTGGGATACATGTTGTATGGCTATGCGGATAGATAGCGATATGTTAAATGAGATTGAGCAATGACCTTAAGTATCGAGAGTGAATTGTTGCACGAGTTACAACGAGTGAGATTGGAAAATCGCGGATGCGATAGTAACGGGTCGAGTTGGTCGCTAAGTCGAGTTGTGTAGGCGAACGTTTATATTGGTCGATTGTCGCATTGAGCTTTGAATAAGAGAATGTTACGGGTGTGATCGATATGATCGCCAAGGTATGGTTAGATTGAATGTATGTCAAACTTGAGCGAACGATAGGGCATGTTGGTTCACTTGTTGTGCCAACTCGAGTAAGCAAATGCTAGAGCTGGGATCGGAAAGATCGCCACGGGATAGTAAAGTTGAAATAGATGTCGGACCTATGTGGAGTGTAATATCGAGTAATGACTCGATTTTGAGTGGTATATGCAATACCAATTATACGATCAGTATGGCGAAGTATTGTATCGGTAACGATAGGCTCGATCCTGAGGGGTATATGGAATACCACTTAACGATAGCTATGTTAAGCCGTTTGGTGACTTGCGATAGATTTTGTCGAGACGATTATGTTGTTATGATATGTTTGTCCTCAACGGACGAAGTAGTACCGAGACTCGAGTGGGAATGACTTGATAGAAGTCGATGCAAGTATGCCTTGATGAATTGAGTTGAATGAGTATGTGCAAAGTCGTACCCAAGGATGATACGTCGGGCGAGGATTCGTTAAGCGTAAGTCGAATGATAGGTTAAGCATAGCGAGAGAATGTGCGTTAAAGAAATAAGTTGACTCGGTCGAATTGAGTTAAGTCGGTACGAGAACCATTCAGAATGAATTAAGTAGGTACGAAGAAATCGTGTGAACGGATTTGAATTGGCACGAGGAGTCGGTGGCACGATTTGGAAGTGCGAGTTAGGGTTATGAGAATGAATATGGAATTAAATATTGTGTCGCGATTGTTTTCCATAAAGAAATTCTCTTTATTTGTTGTGTTTCTGGGAAAATTACAACTGTAGGAATCCGATCTAGAAGACGATCGCTTTATCCCTTGGACTATGCGAAGAAGAAAAGCTCTCAAAATTTTGACAGTAGATATCAATGTATCTGTACAATGAATGAGAAAAAGAACTCTATTTATAGAGTCAAAAATAATAACTGAAAAGATAACTACCTCACCACTGGTGCACTTGAAAAGTCACGCAGACTCTAAATACACGCAGGGTTAATGAGTAGTTACTGGACGTGGCCCGTAACTGTTGGACACATGACATCAGTGCATGGGTCGTGTGCAAGTTACTGGGCACGCGAGAGAGAGATCGGTGGCATGGCTGCCACGTACTCCAGTTGAAATAAAATCCACGCTGACTTGCTGAAGGCAAAAATCCACGCAGATTCGTTGACGCAGACTCGTTGAAGGCGAAATCCACGCAAGCTTTGAAGAAGAATACTTCAGAATTCACGCAGGCTTTGAGAAGAATAACTCAAAAGTCACGCAATGTTTTGAGGAAGGAGAAGGTTCAGAATCCACGCAAACCGCCAGCTGTCTTGATTTGGCACGCTTCGTCTGACACAAAATCTCTGACAGCGATTGCTTTGTCAGTCGTATTAAATGACAAGAAACCCTTTTAGTACACCAACTTGACGAAGGCTAAGTCTTGCTGAAGAAGATTTCGAAAATCATGCAATAGACGGCGATGATCTCTCGAAGTCTGTGCATACGTGGCATACGAAGAGACATTCTTCGACTGTTGTGTTGTCAGTCATTATGATTCTGACGTATGGCTGAGCTGTCTTTGCATGACTTCTAAAGGAGATGGCCAGGCATAACTTAGCGTATCTTTTGTGCTGCTTCTTGGATCACTCTGCGTGACTTGTTCTGATCAACTCAACGTGACTTCATTTTTGAGGCCTACATAACCCCCTTCAAAGATTTCGAAAAAATGATAAAATATTTTCGAAATACTTTGAAATAGAGATGATGAAATGAGTTAAAGTCACGCTGAGATGACTTAAATAATTTTTTGAAAGTCGAAAAGACTTTGAAGTTCTTCGAAAATACCCGAATGAACCTATTAAATATCATAATGACTCTTCGTTCTCCGAGACTGATTGCGTCCAATATGGTGGAATATGAACTGTCGACGAGATCTGTTATATAAACAGGAAGAGATTCTCAGTTTTGACATTCATCTCTCGAAAATATGACCCCAAAGGAAGCAGCCGAAGAGGAAGCACGCAAGTTGGGCTTTTGTTCCCATGGTGACCCCACTTTTGGGGGCAAAGAACCCGAACCTGTCGTCATCGAGCTCAAGGACGATTCCACGCAGTTAGCCAATCGAGAATTCAAAACACTGGGTTTCTTCATCATGATCCGTATAGGATTGATCCTGGAAATGACATGAATAGTCTGGCCAATGATATAATGACGTATCTTTTGGACAGCAAACATCAAGGCTAGACATTCTTTTTCAACCGGTGAATATCGAGGTTCAGCTCCGGTCATAGTGCAGCTGAGATAATAAATGGCTTTTTCATGGCCATTTTGATTCTTTTGAGCGAGTAATGCACCCAATGAATGACTCATTGCTCGAGTATAGAGGAGGAACGGTATTCCTGAGACGGGAGGTACCAATACTGGAGGGCTCATCAGATATTGTTTTATATCATCGAATGCTTTCTGACATTCATCATTCCAGACAAAAGAGACACCTTTCTTCATAAGTTTGTTGAATGGTCTGCAGCGTCCTGATAAATTAGAGATGAATCTCCTGATATAAGCGATTCTTCCTTGAAATTCTCGTAGCTCTTTTAAGGTGCGTGGAGGACGCATCTCTTGGATGGCTTTGATCTTCTCGGGATCCACGTGTATACCTTTAGAGGTAATGACGAAGCCGAGAAATTTACCACTAGAGACGCCTAAGAAGGACTTAGTAGGGTTCATCTTTAATTGATGCTTACGCATTAGATCAAATATAGTCTTCAAATCTTGGATATGATCCTCCTTTTGTCGACTTTTGACTGCAATATCATCAACATAGCATTCGACTATTTTCCGCAAATGTTCACGGAATATAGTGCTCATAGCTCGTTGATAAGTTGCTCCTGCATTCTTGAGACCGAATGGCATAACTGTATAACAGTATGTACCAATCGACGTTCTGAAAGAAGTGTGCTTCTCGTCCTCTGGAAACATTTTGATCTGATTGTACCCAGAATACCCGTCCATGAATGATATTCGTTCAAATCCACAGGTATTATCAACCATGACATCAGTGATTGGTAGAGGGAATTCGTCTTTAGGACATGCCGTATTGAGATCGCGGAAGTCTATGCATACTCTGATCTTGCCAGTCTTTTTAAGAACAGGAACAATATTAGCCACCCAATCGGGATGTTGTTCCTCTCTAATAAACCCAGAGGTAATGAGTTTATTGACTTCAGCTTCAATTGCATCCATGATGTCTGGACGAAATCGTCGCTGTTGTTGTTTGACCGGTTTAGTATTCGGCAAGATATTGAGCTTGTGAGTTGCAATTTGAGGATCAAGCCCTGGCATATCTTCATAACTCCAAGCAAAGACATCGATGTAATCACGAATGAGTTTGATCATGTCTTTCTTATCTGTTTCTGAAAGACTTTCACTGATGAATATTGGTTTGGGAGATCCCTCTTCACCAACATCTATTTGAACAAGTTTATCTTCAGTCGGAGGTTCTTTTTGCTCGAAACGGAACTCCCATTGATTATCTAATCTTTGGGCCCACTGTTCTGATTCAGGTGAGATTTCAAACTCTTCTTTGTCTTCATCACTTTCTTCAGAATGGTCAATAGAAACCATGTTGGAAGACAAAATGTTGCAGTAGAGGTCACCGATACTCGAATCGGAATCCCAAGAGATGGTACTAGAAGAATCAGATCTCTTATCTTCGTCAGACTCGGGATCTTCATGGATAATATTGATGAAAGGAGTAGGAGCAGTATAACCCAATCCGTATTTCGTCCTTCCATATTTCAAAGGAGGAATCCGGACAGGTATTTTTCTTCCTTTTCCATCATTGAGGCCAGTCCTGAAGTCATAGCCCATATTTTTGATGATGTCTCTAGATTGCTGACTATAACGACGTAGTTGTAATCTTTCAGTATCATCATTTTTTTCATCATCTTCAAGATCAGAAGGATTTTGAGGTCCTTTGTAGAAGAATATTGGAATGTCTCCTGGCTTTCTGCTTGGAACTAGAAAGTATGAAGATTGTACAGGTTCTAGAGATACATCTGTATGAACAGTCTGTACAACTCCTATGGTTATTGTGTTCAAGTCATCTAACAGATGTAAATAACTATGAACATAATTACACACATCAACGTACTGCAAAGGTGGAGACTTTTCATTAAATGTAAAAGCAGCAATATTTACATTGGGAGAAGGCTGAGCCTTAGAGATTTTAGCCAAGTCAATGACTAAAGGGGGGGAAGAAGAACGAGAAGAAGCGTTGTTTCGATTAAGATCGATCACAAATGGCTCAGAAGAGGTGAGCTCCCTTGAAGTTTGAGATGGAAGAATAATCCGCCCTCCAACTGGAATTAGCAGAGTATCTTGTGAAGATACAGGAACTGTAGTACGCCCACTGACAGGAATGATCAGTGTATTTTGAGTAGATGACTGAGGTAACGGAGAGATCCGTCCACTCACTGGGATGATGAAAGAATCTTCTCCAGAGGGTTTAAGAGATTGTTGCTGAGTAGTTCGACTTTTAACAGGGATTATTAAAGTCTCACTTTGTGCATCTTCTTTCTCCATAGCTTGTATGATCCTTGTATACTCTTCTTTGTACATTCGGGAATCATTGAAATAAGCTTCAACCCCATGAAAGGGATTTATATCAGCAACTTCTTTTTGTACTCTTCCTTTGCTATCAATGTATTTAAAACATTGATGAAGAGTAGAAGGCACCACATTATTTTCATGAAGAAAGGGCCTCCCCAGAAGAAGATTATAGGATCCCGCGATCTCGATCACATAGAAAGTGACTTTAGATCTGAAATCACCTATCTGAAGCTTCAGATGAATCTTTCCCAAAGGCTCGCTTCGGCTTTGATTGAATTCCAAGATAGTAGTAACCGTCTTGGAGAGCTTGTGAAGAGGGATTTTTAGTTCATCCAGCAGACTCTTCGGCATTATGCTTATAGCAGACCCTGGGTCAATGAGAATACGATCTATCTTCATCGTATCAATATAACCAGTGTAGTAGAGAGGTCGGTCATGTCGATTATCCTCCAGTAGCTTGTCGTCTTGTGTAAAGGTGATATTTGGGATAATCTCCAGTACACTGTTGCAATGTAAGCAAGTGGCAGGTTCCGCATCTGGCATTTTCAATTGTGCAAGACAAGAGTCAGCTTGTAGAAGTGCTTCACTTAACGTCTCCCGAGTCTCTTTGGAAAGACGTAGAAGTTCAAAGAAGGACATTCTAGCTGGAGTATTAGCAAGCTGAGCTAAAATGTCGAAATTATAAGGCTTCTGAAGTCCAATAGGAGAGGACTTCTTGATTGGCTTATCAAACTGGGCCTGTTGTTTGCCTTTCTCCAAAGCTGTAGACTTGGGAAGAACAGGTTCAGTGGATGATTCTTCTTCAGGAAGAACATTAGAAGCATTTTTATCAGCTGGAGAGATGTCAAGAGGATCCTCAGGACTTTTAGAATAATCCTTTAGGTAAGGTTTTCCCGTTCGAGTAGCACTAACAAGTGCTTCTTCTTTGTCTTTTGGCTCTGTGTCAGAGGTAGACCCAAGAGAAGTCATATGACATGACTTGATCTTTCCAGCCTTCTTGGACTTTCGAGAAGAAATCTTTTGAGGAGAAGGTGATTCGAAATCTGCCACTAGATCAGGATGGATCCACATGATTTCTCCAGTCTCCAAAGTGATTGGTGCTAATCTTTCAGACTGTGGAAGAGGAATATTTACTATTTCAAGAGTCGCCTTGGGAATAGGAACAATCCCACCTTCAAGGAGTTGAGGAGGGAAATCTCCGAATTGCATAGAGATGACATTAGAAGTGACAGTCTTCTCTTTTGGAGTAAGAGAGATAGCTCCAGATTTAATCATTTTTTGGATCTTTCCTTTCAGTATATAACATGTACGAATTGTATGACCCAGCATTCTGTGATATGGGCAGTATTTGGGATGATCTGTCTTACCAGCTTCATCAGGTTTCTTGATCTCAGGTAATTGTATCTTATTACCTTTCAGCAAACATTCAAAGATACCAAGGACATCGTCGTCATCGAAAGAATATTCTTCTTTGGGGCGAGGTGTTCTTGATTGTTGAATTGTAGAAGAAGTTTGAATAGTTGATGTATCTTTGCTCTGAAGATTAACTTCAAGAGTTTCTTTTCCCTTGCGAGCATTGTTTTTATTGTTAGCACCTTGTCCTGTTTCTTTAGGAGTCATCTGCACTCCTAAACCTTTGAAGGTTTCAGCACTGATTTCTGCAGCTTTGGCACTGACTATGAAGGAAGGCCAATCTTGAAATTGAGTAGACCCTGTCCACATACTGATGATTGGCAACAAGTTTGATTTGCACGTGTCAATGGTGACAGCATCAGGAGTTCCAAGAGGCATCTTCAGAGCTTCTCTTCGAAACCGTTCAATGTATTCCTCTGTGGATTCATTATTTTTCTGCTTGATTCTAATAAGAGCAGACATAGTCATGTCATTCAGCCCTTCATAGAACCTTTCAAGAAACAACTGTTTGAAACCAGCAAATGAGGTAATGCTCCCATCTGGGAGACTCCTATACCATTCATAAGCCGTTCCCTTGAGACATCCAATAAATATCCGAGTAAGGAGGGCATCACTTGGCTGCAGTTGATCAGTCATCACTTCAAAGTGATTGATAAACTGACTTGGAGAAGTGGTTCCATCATAGAATGAGATAGTAGGAGGCTTGTATTTAGGAGGATATGATACTTGCTTCCATTCTATCGGATAAGGCTGCTTGATGCCTAACCTTTGTAAACCATCCTTTTGTTTGAATGCCTCGAATTGAGTTTTGAGATTCTTCAATTCTTCAGAGACAACTCCCGAAGATTGTAGAGTTGTGGCTTGTAGAGAATAGTTGGGAGGAGGAACAACATTGTAAGCACTACCCCCTGCTCCAGAGAGACTAGGATTTAGTTGAGCTGGTCCAGGAGTATTGGATTGTACTGCTGGAGGAACTTGTACTGGACTTATATCAGTATCAACTGGTATGGCATCTGGTACAGTCTGTCGATTTTGCAACTGAGCTGTCATGAGTTCATATATCGACTTCATTGTGTCAGTCATAGACTTCATTTGCTGTTCCAAAGAAGCAATTCTTTGATCTTGAGGAGTCAAAGAAGAAGAAGGTTCATCAGTATTCCCATCAACTATGTAAGTCGTGACTGTATGAGGGATTATTGATGAACTAGTGGATGTTGTATATTCTGAATCATTGCTTCGTGCATCAAAGTCAACTATAGGAGAATTACCCCCAGTAGGAAGAGGTGGAAAGTTAAATTCTCCAAGAAATTCAGAATCAATTTCAGGGATCAAATTTCTTTGACTAGAAGCCAGGATTCTTGCTCTGGTGTTTCTATATACTCCATCTGGACTATCAACTCTACCCCCGGTGTCCCGAGAAGTCATGTTGACAGAGGCAAACAAAGGCTCATCTTCATCAGGTATAGGTTCATACTGAATCCTATTGAAGACAGACTGTCGTTTAGTTTGACATCTACATTGCATTGTGATTCTTGGCTGGAAGTCACATTCATGATGACCATGGTCCTGAACCGTTGATTGACATCTGCAGTGAATTATGACTCTTGGATAGAAGTCACATTCAGTATGTTCCTTTAACATAGAATTACTCCTTCTCTTCTGTTGAAGATATTCCCGTAAATCTGTTTGTAAAGATTGAGGAGTATACTTCCTGTTCTTGGGTCTTAATGGCTCTTGATTATACAAAGAGTGATTAATGTGAGCCACATAGTTTCTTGCATACTCTGCATCTGGATCTTTTATCTTCATATCCAATTGGTATGGTTTCTTAACACCAGAAGTGTTGAGTTTTGTTCTTAAATCAATGGAAGGTAACACATTAGTTTTAGAAACATGGAGTTTTCCTCCCATTGATCTGGATATTTGCAGAGAAGGAAGAGTTGAACCACTCCTTTGATTAGGAGTTGGTAACAGACCCTCTTTAATGGACAGATTCTGTGCCCAATTTGAAGAAGTCATAGGAGAAGATATTAAGGAATATTTCTTCTTAGACTCATTCAGATTTTGAGACATAGAATGTCCAGAAGGAAGAGTAGTCAAAAGACCATTTCCTTTCCTTTGACTAATAAAAGTATCAGTCAAAGCTGTTCCTGAAGTAAAAACTACAGGAGCAGAAGAAACAACTAAAGAGTTATTCCTTTTCGAAGGGACTTTGTGTGGAAGACCACCCCCAGTTCTAGTAGAACTCGGTAAAGAAGAAGAGATAACTAAGGAGTTATTCTTCTCTGATGAAATACACGCTGAAACAGATTTGGCTAAAGAACCAGTACTGTTAGCGTGACTTTTGATTTTAGAATTACACGCTAGAACAGATTTGGCTAAGGAGCCAGTACTGTTAGCGTGACTTTTGAATGTGGGATTACACACTGGAATAGATTTGGCTAAGGAGCCAGTACTATCAGCGTGACTTTTAGAGTTGAATTTGCATGCTGGAACAGATTTGGCTAAGGAGCCAGTACTGTCAGCGTGACTTTTAGAGTTGAATTTGCACGCTGGAACAGATTTGGCTAAGGAGCCAGTACTGTCAGCGTGACTTTCAACTTTGGAGATACACACTGGAACAGATTTGGCTAAGAAGCCAGTACTGTTAGCGTGATCTTTGATTGCTGTCATCTTCGAGTGCACAAGAGTGTGCGTGCTTGCAGTAGAGCTCTTGCCAGTGTTAGGAGCAGACACTGTGGCAGAGACTTCACCATTGACTGCCAACTGATTCTTAGGAACATAGACAGAGTGTCCCTTCGACTTGGCAGTGATGATGGAGGCTGGAGTGGGCTTGCCACCCTTAGCCCGCTGCATTTCTTCATAGGCGAGTTGATCGAATTTGATCGTCATCACCTTCTTCGTCGAGCCGATTGACGAAGTATCGCATTGAGTTGTTGCCATCTCAGAAGAGGAGATGGTTTTCCCCAGCAGAGTCGCCAATTTGTTTTCCATAAAGAAATTCTCTTTATTTATTGTGTTTCAGGGAAAATTACAACTGTAGGAATCCGATCTAGAAGACGATCGCTTTATCCCTTGGACTATGCGAAGAAGAAAAGCTCTCAAAATTTTGACAGTAGATATCAATGTATCTGTACAATAAATGAGAAAAAGAACACTATATATAGAGTCAAAAATAATAACTGAAAAGATAACTACCTCACCATTGGTGCACTTGAAAAGTCACGCAGACTCTAAATACACGCAGGGTTAGTGAGTAGTTACTGGACATGGCCCGTAACTGTTGGACACATGACATCAGTGCATGGGTCGTGTGCAAGTTACTGGGCACGCGAGAGAGAGATCGGTGGCATGGCTGCCACGTACTCTAGTTGAAATGAAATCCACGCTGACTTGCTGAAGGCAAAAATCCACACAGATTCGTTGACGCAGACTCGTTGAAGGCGAAATCCACGCAAGCTTTGAAGAAGAATACTTCAGAATTCACGCAGGCTTTGAGAAGAATAACTCAAAAGTCACGCAATATTTTGAGGAAGGAGAAGGTTCAGAATCCACGCAAACCGCCAGCTGTCTTGATTTGGCACGCTTCGTCTGACACAAAATCTCTGACAGCGATTGCTTTGTCAGTCGCATTAAATGACAAAAAACCCTTTTGGTACTCCAACTTGACGAAGGCTGAGTCTTGCTGAAGAAAATTTCGAAAATCACGCAATAGACGGCGATGATCTCTCGAAGTCTGTGCATACGTGGCATACGAAGAGACATTCTTCGACTGTTGTGTTGTCAGTCATTATGATTCTGACGTATGGCTGAGCTGTCTCTGCGTGACTTCTAAAGGAGATGGCCAGGCATAACTTAGCGTATCTTTTGTACTGCTTCTTGGATCACTCTGCGTGACTTGTTCTGATCAACTCAGCGTGACTTCATTTTTGAGGCCTACAAAACCCCCTTCAAAGTTTTCGAAAAAATGATAAAATATTTTCGAAATACTTTGAAATAGAGATGATGAAATGAGTTAAAGTCACGCTGAGATGACTTAAATAATTTTTCGAAAGTCGAAAAGACTTTGAAGTTCTTCGAAAACACCCGAATGAACCTATTAAATATCATAATGACTCTTCGTTCTCCGAGACTGATTGCGTCCAATATGGTGGAATATGAACTGTCGACGAGATCTGTTATATAAACAGGAAGAGATTCTCAGTTTTGACATTCATCTCTCGAAAATATGACCCCAAAGGAAGCAGCCGAAGAGGAAGCACGCAAGTTGGGCTTTTGTTTCCATGGTGACCCCACTTTTGGGGGCAAAGAACCCGAACCTGTCGTCATCGAGCTCAAGGACGATTCCACGCAGTTAGCCAATCGAGAATTCAAAATACTGGGTTTCTTCATCATGATCCGTATAGGATTGATCCTGGAAATGACATGAATAGTCTGGCCAATGATATAATGACGTATCTTTTGGACAGCAAACATCAAGGCTAGACATTCTTTTTCAACCGGTGAATATCGAGGTTCAGCTCCGGTCATAGTGCAGCTGAGATAATAAATGGCTTGTTCATGGCCATTTTGATTCTTTTGAGCGAGTAATGCACCCAATGAATGACTCATTGCTCGAGTATAGAGGAGGAACGGTATTCCTGAGACGGGAGGTACCAATACTGGAGGGCTCATCAGATATTGTTTTATATCATCGAATACTTTCTGACATTCATCATTCCAGACAAAAGAGACACCTTTCTTCATAAGTTTGTTGAATGGTCTGCAGCGTCCTGATAAATTAGAGATGAATCTCCTGATATAAGCGATTCTTCCTTGAAATCCTCGTAGCTCTTTTAAGGTGCGTGGAGGACGCATCTCTTGGATGGCTTTGATCTTCTCGGGATCCACGTGTATACCTTTAGAGGTAATGACGAAGCCGAGAAATTTACCACTAGAGACGCCTAAGAAGGACTTAGTAGGGTTCATCTTTAATTGATGCTTACGCATTAGATCAAATATAGTCTTCAAATCTTGGATATGATCCTCCTTTTGTCGACTTTTGACTGCAATATCATCAACATAGCATTCGACTATTTTTCGCAAATGTTCACGGAATATAGTGCTCATAGCTCGTTGATAAGTTGCTCCTGCATTCTTGAGACCGAATGGCATAACTGTATAACAGTATGTACCAATCGGCGTTCTGAAAGAAGTGTGCTTCTCGTCCTCTGGAAACATTTTAATCTGATTGTACCCAGAATACCCGTCCATGAATGACATTCGTTCAAATCCACAGGTATTATCAACCATGACATCAGTGATTGGTAGAGGGAATTCGTCTTTAGGACATGCCGCATTGAGATCGCGGAAGTCTATGCATACTCTGATCTTGCCAGTCTTTTTAAGAACATGAATAATATTAGCCACCCAATCGGGATGTTGTTCCTCTCTAATAAACCCAGAGATAATAAGTTTATTGACTTCAACTTCAATTGCATCCATGATGTCTGGACGAAATCGTCGCTGTTGTTGTTTGACCGGTTTAGTATTCGGCAAGATATTGAGCTTGTGAGTTGCAATTTGAGGATCAAGCCCTGGCATATCCTCATAACTCCAAGCAAAGATATCGATGTAATCACGAATGAGTTCGATCATGTCTTTCTTATCAGTTTCTGAAAGACTTTCACTGATGAATATTGGTTTGGGAGATCCCTCTTCACCAACATCTATTTGAACAAGTTTATCTTCAGTCGGAGGTTCTTTTTGCTCGAAACGGAACTCCTATTGATTATCTAATCTTTGGGCCCACTGTTATGATTCAGGTGAGATTTCAAACTCTTCTTCGTCTTCATCACTTTCTTCAGAATGGTCAATAGAAACCATGTTGGCAGACAAAATGTTGCAGTAGAGGTCACCGATACTCGAATCGGAATCCCAAGAGGTGGTACTAGAAGAATCAGATCTCTTATCTTCGTCAGACTCGGGATCTTCATGGATAATATTGATGAAAGGAGTAGGAGCAGTATAACCCAATCCGCATTTCGTCCTTCCATATTTCAAAGGAGGAATCCGGACAGGTATTTTTCTTCCTTTTCCATCATTGAGGCCAGTCCTGAAGTCATAGCCCATATTTTTGATGATGTCTCTAGATTGCTGACTATAACGACGTAGTTGTAATCTTCCAGTATCATCATTTTTGTCATCATCTTCAAGATCAGAAGGATTTTGAGGTCCTTTGTAGAAGAATATTGGAATGTCTCCTGGCTTTCTGCTTGGAACTAGAAAGTATGAAGATTGTACAGGTTCTAGAGATACATTTGTATGAACAGTCTGTACAACTCCTATGGTTATTGTGTTCAAGTTATCTAACAGATGTAAATAACTATGAACATAATTACACACATCAACGTACTGCAAAGGTGGAGACTTTTCATTAAATATAAAAGCAGCAATATTTACATTGGGAGAAGGCTGAGCCTTAGAGATTTTAGCCAAGTCAATGACTAAAGGGGGAGAAGAAGAACGAGAAGAAGCGTTGTTTCGATTAAGATCGATAACAAATGGCTCAGAAGAGGTGAGCTCCCTTGAAGTTTGAGATGGAAGAATAATCCGCCCTCCAACTGGAATTAGCAGAGTATCTTGTGAAGATACAGGAACTGTAGTACGCCCACTGACAGGAATGATCAGTGTATTTTGAGTAGATGACTGAGGTAACGGAGAGATCCGTCCACTCACTGGGATGATGAAAGAATCTTCTCCAGAGGGTTTAAGAGATTGTTGCTGAGTAGTTCGACTTTTAACAGGGATTATTAAAGTCTCACTTTGTGCATCTTCTTTCTCCATAGCTTGTATGATCCTTGTATACTCTTCTTTGTACATTCGGGAATCATTGAAATAAGCTTCAACCCCGTGGAAGGGATTTATATCAGCAACTTCTTTTTGTACTCTTCCTTTGCTATCAATGTATTTAAAACATTGATGAAGAGTAGAAGGCACCACATTATTTTCATGAAGAAAGGGCCTCCCCAGAAGAAGATTATAGGATCCCGCGATCTCGATCACATAGAAAGTGACTTTAGATCTGAAATCACCTATCTGAAGCTTCAGATGAATCTTTTCCAAAGGCTCACTTCGCCTTTGATTGAATCCCAAGATAGTAGTAACCGTCTTGGAGAGCTTGTGAAGAGGGATTTTTAGTTCATCCAGCAGACTCTTCGGCATTATGCTTATAGCAGACCCTGGGTCAATGAGAATACGATCTATCTTCATCGTATCAATATAACCAGTATAGTAGAGAGGTCGGTCATGTCGATTATCCTCCAGTAGCATGTCGTCTTGTGTAAAGGTGATATTTGGGATAATCTCCAGTACACTGTTGTAATATAAGCAAGTGGCAGGTTCCGCATCTGGCTTTTTCAATTGTGCAAGACAAGAGTCAGCTTGTAGAAGTGCTTCACTTAACGTCTTCCGAGTCTCTTTGGAAAGACGTAGAAGTTCAAAGAGGGACATTCTAGCTGGAGTATTAGCAAGCTGAGCTAAAATGTCAAAATTATAAGGCTTCTGAAGTCCAATAGGAGAGGACTTCTTGATTGGCTTATCAAACCGAGCCTGTTGTTTGCCTTTCTCCAAAGCTGTAGACTTGGGAAGAACAGGTTTAGTGGATAATTCTTCTTCAGAAAGAACATTAGAAGCATTTTTATCAGCTGGAGAGATGTCAAGAGGATCCTCAGGACTTTTAGAATAATCCTTTAGGTAAGGTTTCCCCGTTCGAGTAGCACTAACAAGTGCTTCTTCTTTGTCTTTTGGGTCTGTGTCAGAGGTAGACCCAAGAGAAGTCATATGACATGACTTGATCTTTCCAGCCTTCTTGGACTTTCGAGAAGAAATCTTTTGAGGAGAAGGTGATTCGAAATCTGCCACTAGATCAGGATGGATCCACATGATTTCTCCAGTCTCCAAAGTGATTGGTGCTAATCTTTCAGACTGTGGAAGAGGAATATTTACTATTTCAAGAGTCGCCTTGGGAATAGGAACAATCCCACCTTCAAGGAGTTGAGGAGGGAAATCTCCGAATTTCATAGAGACGACATTAGAAGTGACAGTCTTCTCTTTTGGAGTAAGAGAGATAGCTCCAGATTTAATCATTTCTTGGATCTTTCCTTTCAGTACATAACATGTACGAATTGTATGACCCAGCATTCTGTGATATGGGCAGTATTTGGGATGATCTGTCTTACCAGCTTCATCAGGTTTCTTGATCTCAGGTAATTGTATCTTATTACCTTTCAGCAGACATTCAAAGATACCAAGGACATCATCGTCATCGAAAGAATATTCTTCTTTGGGGCGAGGTGTTCTTGATTGTTGAATTGTAGAAAAAGTTTGAACAGTTGATGTATCTTTGCTCTGAAGATTAACTTCAAGAGTTTCTTTTCCCTTGCGAGCATTGTTTTTATTGTTAGCACCTTGTCCTGTTTCTTTAGGAGTCATCTGCACTCCTAAACCTTTGAAGGTTTCAGCACTGATTTCTGCAGCTTTGGCACTGACTATGAAGGAAGGCCAATCTTGAAATTGAGTAGACCCTGTCCACATACTGATGATTGGCAACAAGTTTGATTTGCACGTGTCAATAGTGACAGCATCAGGAGTTCCAAGAGGCATCTTCAGAGCTTCTCTTCGAAGCCGTTCAATGTATTCCTCTGTGGATTCATTATTTTTCTGCTTGATTCTAATAAGAGCAGACATAGTCATGTCATTCAGCCCTTCATAGAACCTTTCAAGAAACATCTGTTTGAAACCAGCAAATGAGGTAATGCTCCCGTCTGGGAGACTCCTATACCATTCATAAGCCGTTCCCTTGAGACATCCAATAAATACCCGAGTAAGGAGGGCATCACTTGGCTGCAGTTGATCAGTCATCACTTCAAAGTGATTGATAAACTGACTTGGAGAAGTGGTTCCATCATAGAATGAGATAGTAGGAGGCTTGTATTTAGGAGGATATGATACTTGCTTCCATTCTATCGGATAAGGCTGCTTGATGCCTAACCTTTGTAAACCATCCTTTTGTTTGAATGCCTCGAATTGAGTTTTGAGATTCTTCAATTCTTCAGAGACAACTCCCCAAGATTGTGGAGTTGTGGCTTGTAAAGAATAGTTGGGAGGAGGAACAGCATTGTAAGCACTACCCCCAGCTCCAGAGAGACTAGGATTTAGTTGAGCTGGTCCAGGAGTATTGGATTGTACTGCTGGAGGAACTTGTACTGGACTTATATCAGTATCAACTAGTATGGCATCTGGTACAGTCTGTCGATTTTGCAACTGAGCTGTCATGAGTTCATACATCGACTTCATTGTGTCAGTCATAGACTTCATTTGCTGTTCCAAAGAAGCAATTCTTTGATCTTGAGGAGTCAAGGAAGAAGAAGGTTCATCAGTATTCCCATCAACCATGTAAGTCGTGACTGTATGAGGGATTATTGATGAACTAGTAGATGTTGTATGTTCTGAATCATTGCTTCGTGCATCAAAGTCAACTATAGGAGAATTACCCCCAGTAGGAAGAGGTGGGAAGTTAAATTCTCCAAGGAATTCAGAATCAATTTCAGGGATCAAATTTCTTTGACTAGAAGCCAGGATTCTTGCTCTGGTGTTTCTATATACTCCATCTGGACTATCAACTCTACCCCCGGTGTCCCGAGAAGTCATGTTGACAGAGGCAAACAAAGGCTCATCTTCATCAGGTATAGGTTCATACTGAATCCTATTGAAGACAGACTGTCGTTTAGTTTGACATCTGCATTGCATTGTGATTCTTGGCTGGAAGTCACATTCATGATCACCATGGTCTTGAACCGTTGATTGACATCTGCAGTGAATTATGACTCTTGGATAGAAGTCACATTCAGCATGTTCATTTAACATAGAATTACTCCTTCTCTTCTGTTGAAGATATTCCCGTAAATCTGTTTGTGAAGATTGAGGAGTATACGTCCTGTTCTTGGGTCTTAATGGCTCTTGATTATACAAAGAGTGATTAATGTGAGCCACATAGTTTCTTGCATTCTCTGCATCTGGATCTTTTATCTTCATATCCAATTGGTATGGTTTCTTAACACCAGAAGTGCTGAGTTTTGTTCTTAAATCAGTGGAAGGTAACACATTGGTTTTGGAAACATAGAGTTTTCCTTCCATTGATCTGGATATTTGCAGAGAAGGAAGAGTTGAACCACTCCTTTGATTAGGAGTTGGTAACAGACCCTCTTTAATGGACAGATTCTGTGCCCAATTTGGAGAAGTCATAGGAGAAGATATTAAAGAATATTTCTTCTTAGACTCATTCAGATTTTGAGACATAGAATGTCCAGAAGGAAGAGTAGTCAAAAGACCATCTCCTTTCCTTTGACTAACAAAAGTATCAGTCAAAGCTGTTCCTGAAGTAAAAACTACAGGAGCAGAAGAAACAACTAAAGAGTTATTCCTTTTCGAAGGGACTTTGTGTGGAAGACCACCCCCAGTTCTAGTAGAACTCGGTAAAGAAGAAGAGATAACTAAGGAGTTATTCTTCTCTGATGAAATATACGCTGAAACAGATTTGGCTAAAGAACCAGTACTGTTAGCGTAACTTTTGATTTTAGAATTACACGCTAGAACAGATTTGGCTAAGGAGCCAGTACTGTTAGCGTGACTTTTGAATGTGGGATTACACACTGGAATAGATTTGGCTAAGGAGCCAGTACTATCAGCGTGACTTTTAGAGTTGAATTTGCATGCTGGAACAGATTTGGCTAAGGAGCCAGTACTGTCAGCGTGACTTTTAGAGTTGAATTTGCACGCTGGAACAGATTTGGCTAAGGAGCCAGTACTGTCAGCGTGACTTTCAACTTTGGAGATACACACTGGAACAGATTTGGCTAAGGAGCCAGTACTGTTAGCGTGATCTTTGATTGCTGTCATCTTCGAGTGCACAAGAGTGTGCGTGCTTGCAGTAGAGCTCTTGCCAGTGTTAGGAGCAGACACTGTGGCAGAGACTTCACCATTGACTGCCAACTGATTCTTAGGGACATAGAAAGAGTGTCCCTTCGACTTGGCAGTGATGATGGAGGCTGGAGTGGGCTTGCCACCCTTAGCCCGCTGCATTTCTTCATAGGCGAGTTGATCGAATTTGATCGTCATCACCTTCTTCGTCGAGCCGATTGACGAAGTGTCGCATTGAGTTGTTGCCATCTCAGAAGAGGAGATGGTTTTCTCCAGCAGAGTCGCCAATTTGTTTTCTATAAAGAAATTCTCTTTATTTGTTGTGTTTCTGGGAAAATTACAACTGTAGGAATCCGATCTAGAAGACGATCGCTTTATCCCTTGGACTATGCGAAGAAGAAAAGCTCTCAAAATTTTGACAGTAGATATCAATGTATCTGTACAATGGATGAGAAAAAGAACTCTATTTATAGAGTCAAAAATAATAACTGAAAAGATAACTACCTCACCACTGGTGCACTTGAAAAGTCACGCAGACTCTAAATACACGCAGGGTTAGTGAGTAGTTACTGGACGTGGCCCGTAACTGTTGGACACATGACATCAGTGCATGGGTCGTGTGCAAGTTACTGGGCACGCGAGAGAGAGATCGGTGGCATGGCTGCCACGTACTCCAGTTGAAATGAAATCCACGCTGACTTGCTGAAGGCAAAATCTACGCAGATTCGTTGACGCAGACTCGTTGAAGGCGAAATCCACGCAAGCTTTGAAGAAGAATACTTCAAAATTCACGCAGGCTTTGAGAAGAATAACTCAAAAGTCACGCAATGTTTTGAGGAAGGAGAAGGTTCAGAATCCACGCAAACCGCCAGCTGTCTTGATTTGGCACGCTTCGTCTGACACAAAATCTCTGACAGCGATTGCTTTGTCAGTCGCATTAAATGACAAGAAACCCTTTTGGTACACCAACTTGACGAAGGCTGAGTCTTGCTGAAGAAGATTTCGAAAATCACGCAATAGACGGCGATGATCTCTCGAAGTCTGTGCATACGTGGCATACGAAGAGACATTCTTCGACTGTTGTGTTGTCAGTCATTATGATTCTGACGTATGGCTGAGCTGTCTCTGCGTGACTTCTAAAGGAGATGGCCAGGCATAAATTAGCGTATCTTTTGTGCTGCTTCTTGGACCACTATGCGTGACTTGTTCTGATCAACTCAGCGTGACTTCATTTTTGAGGCCTACAGCGATTATGGTAGTTAGTGATAACGGAATGAAACTTGATATGTGCAAGACTTGATTTGTATTCGAGTTCGGATGATAACAGTGATTGTAACGAATTGGAGCTTATGAGAAAGGAAGATATTCAAGTTATGCATATCGACAATCGTATTGAGGCGTATCAAAGACGATATACAATAACTCGGGGATACTCTGATCGAATGAACGAAAATTATGTTAAGCATTGTTGTTGGACGAATAAGATGCAAGTTAAGTTGATGGCAGTTTGGATGATAACAGTAGGAATGCTTCGGAGAATTTGAGAGTCGATGGATGTTACTCGGAAGAAAACAAGTGCTTGATTGTTTCAACGATAACCATAATGTTGACATTCTTGTCTTATGCGAGTGCAACTCCAGCATCGCACATGCGTCATGCCAAATTAGGGCGATCATTCCGCGTGAGCGCTGGTATGGGGATTCTTCCAGCGGGGATGATCGAACTTGCAAGGCGGGGCAAATTGGATTTGACTTGTGGTTTGATGCGAAAGTTGTTCGTGGATGGTTTCGAGGAGTATGGAATGTGTCGAACTATGATCATGAATAGGTAAACTCGGACTTGAGGCAAGTAAATATCATACGACTAGCGAAAATAGTCGACGGTAACGCATGAGTCATTCGAGTAGCAACAGCGCATCAGTTGCGCAGGAGTAGAGAAATTATGGATCGGTAAATTATGTCGAATTGGATAAAGTCTCATAGAAATTGTCGGGAATTGATTTGGCTCCACGATAGGATATAGCATGGTTCGTAATAACTGTCCCTCGTTGATGATCTTCAATTATCGAACGTAGTTTCAGCACAGATGACCCTAGAAGACTTGACCGCCAAATCATGTGAATGTTGAAGTCCCATAGGATGACCCAATGAAGTCGCGTAAGAAGTTTCGTCGAGGATGGAGGATGATATGGTGCATGTTGAGGATGATTCTAAGCGATCGAGTATCGTGTTTCGAAAGTTAGGTAGTAGTCTTCGACGAGATCGATATGGTTAGAAAATTTATGATCGATCGAATGAGTACGTGAATAGACTTGGTTGGTCGATGATCGAATAGATTTTGAAGAATGTACTTAGCATAAGGATGCGGTAAGGCGATTGCAAGAATTTTGCAATGTACGAGAGCGACGGAGAGTAGAACGACCCTAAGAGTTGTGTAGTAGATCGGTTTGAGTAATGGTTAGGTTATGTATGTGTTGGGCGCGCGATCTATGTTATGGAACGAACTAGTCGAAAATGATTCAAAATTGAGTAAAAGATTCGTACTCGATCGAGAATCAGATATGAGCGTATCGTAAGAGACCTTGGATCGAAAAGATTATTGCCTTTGAGCATCGCAGACTCAAGTTGACCTCTTGTGTCGGAAGAGATTAAGCACGAAGTCTTGATAAATTACCTAGCGTGGGTAGCCCCAGACACAATTTATGGATAGAGCAAGAGAATGTGAATCATAATTGGATAGTTGTGTGCGAGACTTAGAGCAAATGGTAGGCAAAGAAATTTAAGACATGTTGGACTTAGTCCATGTTATTGAGGCCAAGTGTTATGAATGACTAGATGAAAGACTTTGGTGGTGCGAGAGATAAAAACGGTTGGACGAATAGGCGTTGCGGAGAATTATTGCAATCGGATGCGCAATGATTTGATGCAATGTGAGTGTTAGATGACCGGAGAGAAACTTATGGGATAAAGTAACGGTTTTGAGTTAAGTTATACGCAGAAATATTTGGAAGGATGATCGCATGTTATGGGATAATGCATACGAGAAGTATTTTGGGAATATGTGCTAAGATTTGATTAAGTCGAGTACGGACTAATTGGTACTTGAGGATTTAAGTGGAGCTTGTTAGTTGTCCCGATATCCTACAACTAAGCTTGGCTGAAATGCATATTTTGGTGGGACGCCTAAAATATGTGTATGATCCAAACTAAGTTGTATGATTCCAACGATAGTAGCACGAGATCGTGAAACGATCTAGCGAGACACTTGGATTAAGTGTTGGTTTCGGTTCGAGGACGAACCTTGTTTTGAGTGGTATATTATATAATACCCTGCTCCGCACGGTGCATTACGATGAGTCATTGACTCGAAGAGTTGCGTTGACCCGATGAGGTATCGATGAAAATCGATGCGAGAGTTACGTTGGCCAAAGCTAAGCTTTGAGTCGATTGGAATATATGAATCGAAACGATAAAAAGGATAAATCCCGTTTGAAGCAAGTGCTGATTTTAGTTGATCTGGTGTGCAGGCTATGCTTTTAAGCTGGACGATAAGAGGTCAGCATTTTGCCTTATTCAGTGAAGTGTCTGCAAAACCGAATCGTTGCCTTGCAACGGAGTGTGGCATGGGCACGATAGGCGAAATCAACCGAGTAGTCCAAAGTAATGGCTAAGTCCGAGTGATTGCTATGCAACCACGTTATGGAATCAAGCCGCATCAGCTCGACGAGGCGACAAGGCGTATCGGCTTAAGGTGGGCGGGTTCTTGACTCTCTCTCCCTAATCCTTCACGCCTAATAAAAATATATCAATGCATGTGTAAGTTGCTGTCAGGTTAGCGAGCGTGGCTCGGCGAGTAAGTGTATTAGTATGTGTTGAGCACGAAGGTAGAACATTGAACATTGAACAATTGAAGCGACATGCATCAAGTGTACGGGTCGCGGTAGGGCAATAATAGTAGAACATTGAAAGATGATATTGAGATGTGCATCACGTGCACGGTTCCGAGAACATTGAATACTAGGTCTAGAACATTGATTACGGTGTTAAGCGTGCCCTCATGCATGTAAGCTACGAAATGAGTAAGTAACTACAGAACCACGGTTACGTGAATAACTTATGAATGAAACGCGTTGAATATAAGTACGAGAAGTCTAAGCCGTTGGACGTCGTGCATCAATATGGATATGTTGGTGCATAATGCCGATGGAACTTGAGACAAAGATAAGGGGATTACGTTTATGGAATACGAGATGGGTTAGAATGTATGACTTGTATGCTATGGCGCGTATTGCATGGTCAATGGACTCGGATGGCCCGTGCACGGGTGCAGCTTCCCTCGGACGGTTATGACCGGGGCACCGGGACCGTTCGGCCTAGGAGGGAATTATGTATGGTATTTATGGTGCACATCATTCGGACGGTTTGCGACCGGCCAGTGTTGTGATAAGCTATGATATCAGTAAGTTTGGGATTCTTCGGATATTGAGCTCGCAACCCGTATCGAAGTTATCATAGGCTTAAACATAAGAGATGCCAAGTCCATTACGGTGCGAAACACCGTGACCTTCTTATAGATTGGGTCGGTGGAATGAGATTAGAGTAGGGTGCAGGCGCAGGGCCTGCGACCCTTGTGCATATGTCTGAGTTTATGGTTGGTTGGATTGATGAATCGTATGATTGGTTATGTAAGTTCTAACCATTGTAGGCTAGGCAAAAAGGGATGGAGCTATGCACAATTCACTATGTTTATGTTTCAGATTATGTCTAACTGTATCTACTGCAGGAACACGGTATAGGACACATTTATGATAAGTTGCTATACATTGAATATTGCCATGAAATTGATCCTAAGGCTAAATTGAAATATCACCAAATTAAGATGCATGTTTCACTAAAGAATACTTAGTGTTTGGTTTGGGTGCGAGCGGGTCTTGATCAGTACGAAGCGAGAAAGAAAGCACTAATTCCCCACTAGTTTATGTACAGGTTCAGGTGCGAGTGTCCCGGGACAGGGATTGGCTTGGACGTGCCGAGGCATGCAGTCCTTAGTGTTCAAGAGGAGCTACTGCATAGGCGTTCGGACGTGCAACATGGAGATGTTCGGCCGAAGACTACTTGGTGGCTATAAAGAGGCATAATGTATGGAACAATGTAATCCTTTTTGAGCTAGAGAGACCATGAGCGTTGTAGCCAATTGGCATATTAAGTTGGGTTATTCAGAGCCTTTGTAACCTTCAGTTCATTATGAATAAAAGAGATTCTTATTGTATTCTTTGTTTCCTTCCGCTGCTTATGTTACGACTTTGAGATAATCACTATGTGAACCGTTATCTTGCCTTGCGCGAACGCAACTTTAGGCTCGTGCGGCATCACGCCCCAGCGAGGACGATAATTCGGATGAAATCTAACGAGGACGAGCGATTTCTCGGATCGGGGCGTGAGAATGAGCGCACGGAAGTTTTCTACGTAGGGATACCACATGTCTGACTTTGTTCGGTGCATGGACGATGGAGCTGGAACTGAATCTCTTTGGACTGCATTATTGGGCTTCGAAGGAGCTAATATGTGGCAATTGCTGAGATTTAGTTGTTGCTAAAATCTTGGGTGGTTGACATCCATTCGTAGGCAGAACTGAGTCAAAGACACGTTGTGCGTGCCCATTACTCAAAGATCTTTGTAGGTTGATTTGAGTGGATGCGCCTAGGATCAGGCACATGAGGAGACTTGGCTTCTGACAAAGGCAAGTCTGGGCGTATGGATTTTGAGGTGCATGCAGAGCTTGAGAGCATGGCTGCGGAGGTACATGCAAGCGATCAGTCGGCCACGTGGCAGAACACAGCCATAACCGACAAAAGATTTATGATTGCGTCTCTTTGTCTTCTACAAAAGCTGACTGCTCTGACTTTGAGACGCGTACTGCTGTCACTTCAGACACTTTGGTATTAAATGCTTTGATGGACGGAGAGCTTCAAGTAGGCGCATCAGACGTGCAGCGCATGGAGCCGACAGGCGCATTAGTTGAGTGGCACCAGACGACCCTCCATCATTGAAACCCTAAACCACCATCGGCCATAACTCGCCGTCCCCGTGCTCGACCCACTTCGCCAGATTATTGTACTCACCACCACCTACTGCTATCACCACTACCATTCCGCCACCACTGCCAAGCATCCACCACCCTGACACCATCAACGACTGAACCACCACAACCGAGCCACACCACCACCCCTGTCTCCGACGAATTTTTACAACCAAATCCGCGTCCGCCGTCAGACCGACGAACAGCAACAACGCCTTCCCGCACCTCCTCCGTCTCGTGTCCGACGCTGCGTTCTCGGCTGCCTCGCTGTGCCTCTGTGTCGGAACCGCGGTGCTCTTCACCGGCGCTTGCCTCCAGAGCATGCGTCGTCTCCGCACGACAGCGTGGCGGGCCAGATTCAGCCACGACCATCTGCTCTCCCTGGCCTCGCACCGCCGGGATGGAGCCATGTCCGTAGCTCGAACCACCCTCCATTGACCAAAGCTGGCGCATATACCACCGACCCTCACCTCTGTCCGTGTCCGTATCCATACTGACAACCCTCCAACGCTTTTCGGTGGCTGCCATCGCGAGCCACTGTGGCCTAATCGACGATTAGGTAAGCTCCATCCTCTCTCTCTCTCCCTCGCTATTTCTCTCTCCATAAACTAATGGAAGGAGAAGAAGGGACTCCATCTCCCTCTCTTTTTTCTTCTCTTCCCGGTCCTCTCGAAATTAATCCAAAGCTTGGGAACTGTGTTCTTGCACAAAAATTTATGAACATTTGGGTTTGACTACTTTTGTATTTTATTATATTATTACTATACTCAGTATAAAATTATACACCAGTAGAATGTATATCAGTGTAGATATCTGTTATACTATTTGTTATGTATTATTATCAGGGGCATTACTATTGTTGTATTATATTAGAATTAACATTACTGATATTATTGCCATTAACGAATACATGTATGTATGTACTTAATATACATATATGTTTTGGGTTTTGGGGCTAATTATTTTGTGCATATATATATATATATATATATATATATATATATATATATATATATATATATATATATATATATATATAAAATATATATAGAGAGAGAGAGAGAGAGAGAGAGAGATAGAGAGATAATTAATTTTTGGTTTTGACATAAATCCAAAATACCTTCTAAACATTCTTTCGAGTAAATAAGATTGTATTCTAAATATATTTCCTATAGAGATAAAGATAATTTCTAATATAAATTTTAGTATTTTCTTGACATCTCAAAAATGGGGTTTTACTGTTATTTTTTAGTTCTATTGTCAGTATTAGTATACATATACTTATATTATTGTATTATTATGTATTTTTATATTGAATACAATATTATACGTATAAATTTAATATTATTATTACTAGTGTCACTTATTATTGTAATATATAATTCCAAAATTGTATAGTAATAAAATAGAATTGGACTTAAGCCCATTAAAATAAGAAAAGATTGATTAATGGGCATACATATTTGGGTTGGGCTATTGATAATGATTAGATGTTTAATAATTTGGGCCTATATATACTTGTGTATGGGACTTTAAATGGATTTTTGGCTTTAAAGGTTTATAGGTATTAATATGTACACATTTTTAAATAGGTTTACAAATATACCTATAAGTATTTTCAAATGGTTTTAAATGGGGCTTTGAACCCATTAGGCTTTTATATAAGGTTTTCTAAGGCTATAAATATTTTTCTGAATAAAAGTATACTCTTTTCTAATTAAGGAATTCCTCTTTTCCTACATCAAACTTTCTTAGATTAGATTGTCCATCATGACTAATCGTTCATTTCCTATTTTCTTGCAAACTTGAACTCTATCACAACGACTCTAGCCAAAAAAACTATTCTGGACATAATGGTATTACCGGTTTCGTCAGCTAAGGACCCCAGGCAAGTACATTTTATGATAGTTTTCATATTTGATAACGTCTATGATTCATGTATTTACTATTGTTTTACATTGATTGTCTGTTAGATTTTTGACACAATGGTTACACGATATAGTAGCTTATGGATTCTTTACATGTTATTTTCGTGACTAAAGTACTACCACGTTTGTGACTTGTTGAATCCATAAGTACTAGTCGGACGAAAAATATCTTAGTATACGTGTGAACTATCATTTTCATCCTATTGGTCTAATCGTGAATGATAGCAGCCGCACACGACTCGTACGGTTGGCCGGATTTATCCCTTAGCCGTTTACATGTCGAAAGTGGTATTTCAACTCACTAGTTAGATGCAGTCTTGCTATATATTATTGTTTCTGTTTCATTTGTTTATTAATGTTATTTCATTGTCTTTATTACCATGCTCTCATGTTATTACTCATATGTTTCATATCATGTTTCCCTGTTTATCCACCCATCATGCATTTCAGTATTATTTATTATTTTATAGATTTTGTCAATTATTGGAACTGCTGTTAGAACGTACCCATTCCATTCCTGACTGAAAATCAATTTTTTAGGTGAATCGCGATTACTTTTAGAATTGGGGAGATGCGGGTGTACTTGAAGGCCAAAACCTAGAATACTAGATAGATGGATATGTGATAGTCATTTTCAATATTTGTGAGACATTGTATTTTTCTTCAAATGTAAACCTCATGAATATTGTAAATTTGATTTAGTTGTTGTGAATGAGCAATAAAGTGATTATTTTATGAGCATATTGTTATTGAGACCTAGACAGAGTTCTACCACTGACATTGAGGCAAGGCTGGGCTTGGACACGCACTCGTATCCCAAAAAGCGAGTACGGATAGTGACAGAGGGACTGGCCATTCGTCGAAGATGTAGACGAGACACTGGCGTCGATCATGATCAGTTGATCCCTGTGTCAAATTTGAAACGAAAGGTGGAAGAGTACACTTGAGAAGAAGTGGGAACGAGTCTGTATAGTTTAGGGGTTAGGTCTTGGGTCCACTTGGACCAATTCGTGGGTTCTTAGTTGTTATAGGCCCAATCTGGATAGAGTTTTAAAATGTTTCTATATGAATTAGATGGGCCTGGCTAATAGCTTAATAGGTTAACTATGGATTTAAGTCCAAAGAGAATGATCTAGATTACAAAAATTCTATGAATAAATTCATAAAACTATTTGAACAACGCCCCAAATTATAGATAGATAATCCTAATAGGGATTAACGGCTAATGGATTAATACTAACTATATGATCTAGCATATATATATATATATATATATATATATATATATATATATATATATATATATATATATATATATATATATATATATATATATATATATATATATATATAATCGATTAGGGCTCGCGTTCAGTGGAGCTCTCTGGGGCGATCGAGATCTCGTTGGCGTACGGAGGGATGTCCAGTCCGGTGGGGGGCTCCGGCCCCCCTGGTGGTTCGACGGCGGGGGCCTCTGGCCCTCCTGGCCCCCGCAATGGCGGCGCCGCCCTCGTGGGTGACCCTAAAAACATGTCACGACCCGGTCCCCAAATACTTGGGTCGAATCGGATCATGCCCAGCCTGCGCCGTTGATGAGACGGCGGCAGTAAGCTGTAATTCATTGTGCAGGTCATATCAACAACAAGATTTGAATATAAGAGTTGCCACAACATTTAACTAACGATAATAAAATTTGTCTTTTAATACATAGTTCATAAAACTGGAATTTGAAAACATTGCAACTAAGGTTCTCAAAGGCTAAGCAGCATCTAGGTTGATGCCACATCATCCTCATCTGGTGGAAGTACCGCCGGGTACAAATCGGGATCGTAGTAGCTACTGATCATCATCTCCAGATCCTCAGTAATACCTAAAATGTTATCTCCAGTCAGGAGGGAGCAAAGTACAATTCATGCAAACTTTTAACAATTAAAATACAATTTATGACATGCACTTTTAAATAATTTAAAGATGAACAGTTTTGAAATAATTCAGTACAGTGATGTGAATAGATAGTGAATATGACCGGTTTGGGTTACAATGGTATCCTAGCGATACGATATGGCTTGTCCCCGTGTGAAGAGGGGAAAGCTAACACAGTCATTATCCTAAGTTTGGAATTGGTCATATCCACTATTCTACTCCCCCAGTCCCCAACAGTACAATCAATGCTCCCGAAGGAGTTCGTGTATAATGGTGGTTTAAAATTGCAATGAAACAATTGTAAAATGATTGTAAAATTTACATAAAATGTACTTGCCTTAAATCCTTGGTTTGAAAAGTCGGTACTTCGGGATTTTGAACAGTCACGCTCTTCCTCGAAATCCTACATTCCGGGAACTTGTTTCAGAAGCAATCACCAGAGTTATCTAGTTACAATCTCTAATTGTTTTTCCTAATCAGTTTTAGTTGTTAATTAGCTAACACAATATCACAACGTTTACTAGTGCGTTGAAATTAAGGAAATCAATTTACATTGGTTTTTCGGGAAAACTTGTAATTATCAAATTACGTATAAAACATGATATTTATTTATTTGAAAAACTTTGATATTTTTAATATATATAAAATATATTTATTTTCTTAAAATGAGAAATTGTGAATTATTAATTAATAATTCATAACAATATTTTGATTGTTCCTACGCTATCACACATTCCCAGAAAATAAAATAAAATGCTAATTCCTACTTATTACAAAACCACATTTACTGGAATTGGGCTTATGCCCTTACAAATTTTATTGCAAATTGAAATAAGAAAAGATAGGTTAGTCTTGAAAATTACCTCCAATTAACATTAATAAAACTAGTAATTTCTAATTTAAATTTAAAATAATAGGTGTCTCAGACTCTGGTCCAGTCGTCATATCAGCTACTCTGCCTCAACGTCCGGTCGAACCGGTGCGTTTGCATTTCGCTGGGGCCCAGTGACCGTTAAGGTCGTCGCCCAAAAATATTATTAAAATAATATTTAATCCGAAAATCATTTTAAAAAAAAATCATTTAATAAATTCCCGAAAATTTCGGCAGCATTCCCTCTGTTTTCGGGATAACCCAAAAACTGGGAAATGCTCCGTAAACCTGCAGAATAACTCCCGAAATCCACCATAATATATATATATTCCCAAGCCAACTAATTATGAAAAATCCGAACTCAATTATCAAAAACCAACTTTCCAAAATTCCAACAGAACACACAACATAGCTAAAGAGAACCGTCAACCAACAGAACATAAACCCCACCAAATATCAAACTATGGAAAAACAGCAGATCTTTCCCGAAAATCCGAATACGGGTAATTTCCAAATTTCCTTCGGAAACTCCGAGAATTAGCCTACGAATAGGAAAACCCAGAGAAATAATCATTCTCCAGAGTTCCTTTCGAAAAGGTTCTCAGACACCCGATTCTCCGAAAATTCCGAAAAAAACAGAAATTGCAACGTAGAATTTACGTTGTCGAAAAAAAACCGAGATCCCGCAGGATTCGGACCAGAGAATTCATCATCGACAATTAAAGAATATAGAGTCAGAGTGTACCGAAACCGAAATTGGAGCTCGAAATAGAAACGGGTCAGAACCGAAAACAGACAGCGGCACCGGGAAACGCCAACGGAGCAGCAAGTCGCCGGGGTCGGGCGCCGGCCAGGGGACGGCGGCGGGGCGTGGGCGCGGGATCGCCGACGTGAACGGGGACGCGGGGAAGGGCCGCGCGGGTCAGCGGGATCGGGGCGTCGGCCACTGAAAGCGGCGCCGGGAAGGGGGCGGCCCGATCTGACCGAGGGGAGCTCGGATCGGGTCTGGAAACTTGGGGTCGCCGGGAAACTCGCCGAAAATGGGGTTTTTCACAGAAAATTTAGGAAAGAAATGGTGTGGAGATGGAGAAAGATGTAGAGGGCTTTTATAGAGAGTGAAAGAGAGGGTTACCGGAGTTGGGAAGGCCAACGGCCACCATGATGGCGCCGGCGGCGGTTTGGCCGTTCGGAAGATGGGGGGTCGGCTACGTTGGTCGGTTGAGAAATGAAAAGTTTGAGAAAGTAAAGAAAGTTTAAGTTTTCTTCCATCAGAACAACCAAATGAGTGAATGGCTCATTCATTCACAACTTAATGACAACTTAACGGGTATGAGATTGTTGGGTATTAGACCCAATAAGGAATGGACCAAGATTGTGGGCTCAACTATTGGGCTCTTATTATTCCTAGAAAATCAAATGGTTTTATAAGTAAGTTTGGGCCAAAATCTAAAGTTTAAATATGGCCTAAAATTTTATTTAATTATAAAAGAATTTTTTGGCCTAATATCAATAAATATAATGTTTGAAAAATATAATTAATATTTCATAATTCTAATATTTTATTTTAAAATGTTTTAAGTCCAAAAATTGGGTTCGGTCTGGGTTGCCATACAAAAATCCCAGTTAAATTATTTTAACAGAATAATTTTACACTAAATTGATTAGAAATAACATTATCAATTAATTGATAACTTAACAAAAATTTATATACAATAAAAATTGCAAACTAGAAATTATGGGTTTCACAACCTTCCCTCCTTAGAAAATTTCGTCCTCGAAATTTTAAAGAGTTAGGTTGAGAAAATACCTCAAGTCTCGAACAAATACGGGTACTTCTCCCGCATCTCATCTTCACGCTCCCAGGTAGATTCGCCTGGGGAATCATGCCTCCACATCACTCGAACTATGGGAGTCACCGAGGTTCTGGTCTTCTTCTCGCCTCGATCCAAAATCGCCACTGGCTTTTCTGGTATGGTGAGACTCGGTCCAATCTCCAACTCTGAATGGTCCAGAACGTGGTTCTCATCCGGTACATACTCTCTGAGCTGTGAGACGTGGAAGACGTTGTGCACGCCTTCTAGATTAGCTGGTAGAGCTAACCTATACGCCACTTCTCCGATCCGGCTCAAAACTTCGAACGGACCAATGTACCTGGGACTAAGCTTTCCAGCTCTGCCAAATCTGATAGTACCTCGGGTAGGAGAAATCTTCACGAAGACCTTGTCTCCTTCTTCAAATGCCATTGGTCGTCGACCGCTGTCTGCCCAGTGCTTCTGTCTGTCTTGAGCAATCCTGAGCCTGTCTCTGATAAACTTCACCTTCTCTGCTGCGTCAGTCACCATTTCTGGACCCAGCAGTACTCTTTCACCAACGTCGTCCCACGCCAAAGGTGTACGGCAACGACGTCCATAAAGGGCTTCGAACGGGGTCATACCAATACTGGCTTGGTAGCTGTTATTGTAAGAAAACTCTACCAAATGCAGATGGTCTTCCCACGATCCTCCAAATTCCAAGACACAAGCTCGCAACATATCCTCAAGTGTCTGAATCGTCCTCTCAGATTGCCCATCTGTCTGGGGGTGATAAGCTGTGCTAAACTTCAACTGTGTCCCCAAGCTGTCATGCAAACTTTTCCAAAAATGTGAGGTAAAACGAGTGTCTCGGTCAGATACAATGCTTACCGGTACTCCATGAATCCGGTAAATGTGCCGCATGTACAATGCTGCCAACTTCTCAGTGGATAAACCAACTTTGAAGGGAATAAAGTGAGCTGACTTGGTTAGTCGGTCCACTATTATCCAAATGGCATCCTTCCCTCCTTGGGAACGAGGCAGTCCTGACACGAAATCCATCGTGATGTGCTCCCACTTCCATTCTGGGATGTCCAGCGGTTGTAGAAGTCCTGCAGGTCTTTGTCTACTAGCCTTTACTTGTTGACAAATCAAGCATCTAGCAACATACCTGGTGACATCTTTCTTCATTCCACTCCACCAGACAATAGTGCGCATATCCCGATACATCTTATTAGCTCCAGGATGTATGGAATATTGAGACTGATGCGCTTCCTTCATCAACTCGTTCCTTAATTCGCCAGTCGGTACACAAAGCCTTGTACCATTCTTCAGAGCTCCATCGCTGGCAATTGAGAAACCCTCCAATGTTCCTGCTAACACTTGATCTCTCAGCTTGCAAAGTGCCTCGTCTTGAAACTGCGTCTCCTTGACTTTGTCCATCAGGTACGAGCTCACTTGCAACTTCATCATCACTGAATCAGCATCCAGTTCCTTCCGTCCAGGCAGTACAATTTCCAGTCCAAGCTTCTCAATGTCCTCCAGCAGGTGCCTCTCCTTGGTTAAGAACATCGCCACTGGGTATCGACTAAGTGCATCAGCGACCACATTAGCCTTACCCGGGTGGTATTGCAAATCGATGTCGAAATCCTTCATTAACTCCAGCCATCGCCTTTGCCTCATGTTCAACTCTTTCTGAGTGAAAACATACTTCAGACTTTTGTGGTCTGTGTATATCTCCACTCTCTCTCCATACAAATAGTGTTTCCAAAGCTTCAACGCAAAGATGACTGCAGCAAGCTCCAGATCATGAGTGGGATAGTTCTTCTCATGAGTCCGTAATTGCCTAGATGCATAAGCAATCACTTTCCCATGTTGTTGAAGAACGCAACCCAGTCCTTTGCCTGAGGCGTCACTGTAGATTGTGAAACCACCGGATCCTGCGGGTAGCGCAAGGATTGGTGCAGTGGTAAGCCTCTTCTTCAACTCCTCAAACGCTGCTTGGCAGTCCTCCGTCCAGATGAATTCCTCATTCTTCCGAGTCAGCTTTGTCATAGGTTCAGCAATTCTAGCAAAGTCCTTCACAAACTTCCGGTAGTAGCCCGCCAAGCCCAAGAAACTTCTGATGTCAGCAACTGAGCTTGGGGTAGGCCACTTCTCCACAGCAGCTATCTTCTTAGGGTCCACAGAAATTCCTTCTCCTGTGACAACATGGCCAAGAAAATCCACCTTGTCTAGAAAGAATTCACACTTGGATAGCTTACCGTACAGCTTCTCCTTCCTCAAAGTTTCCAGAACTTTCCTGAGGTGCTCTTCGTGCTCCTCCTTCGTCTTTGAATAGATCAGTATGTCATCAATGAAGACAACGACAAACTGGTCTAAGTATTCATGGAAAACCTTATTCATAAGGTTCATGAACACAGCAGGAGCATTCGTCAAACCAAACGGCATGACCAAGAATTCAAACTGCCCATACTTGGTGTTGAATGCCGTTTTGGGAATGTCTTCCTTCCTGACCTTGATCTGATGATAGCCAGACCTGAGATCAATTTTGGAAAACACCTTGGCTCCACTCAACTGGTCAAATAAGTCATCGATCCGGGGCAGAGGGTACTTGTTCTTGATTGTGACATTGTTCAGCGCCCGGTAGTCGATGCACATCCTCACTGTTCCGTCCTTCTTGGGCACAAACAAAACAGGTGCTCCCCAGGGTGAAGCTCCGTCTCGAATGAATCCAAGGGCCTTCAGTTCGTTGATCTGCTCCTTCATCTCTTTGGCCTCCTTCGGGTTGACTCTATAACATCCCTTAGAGATCGGGGGAGAGCCAGGGACTAAATCAATAGTGAATTCTATGTCCCGATCTGGGGGTAGCCCAGGCAGACTATCAGGGAAAACATCCATGAATTCCGCTATGATAGGGTGAGGTGGTTCAGGTTCTTCAGAAATAGAGTAGACAATACTCTCCATAACCTCCGGAGCTCTAGAGACTTCAAACTCTGGTCCGCCAGGTGGGCTGAAGATTACACATCCTCTGTGACAATCTATCAGCGCATGCTGCTTGCTCAACCAGTCCATTCCAAGGACTATGTCATAGTTGGGCAAGGGCATCACCAATAAAGGTGCTACAAACTTGTGGTCAGAAATTGTAATGGGGTAATTACAAGTCTCCGTTATAGGTAGGGGTCCACCTCCAGTCATAACCCTACATATTCTCTTGCTAAAGCCCGTAACTATGTGATGTGCAGAGATAAATTTGGTTGCTATGAAACTGTGTGTTGCACCAGAGTCGAATAAAGCTAATGCAGGATGAGAATGTACATAAATGTAACCTGATATGACATCCGCATTAGGTTCCTGCTCCGGCTCTGGTTCCTCTGCAGTTAGGGCAAAAGCTCGCCCCGTCTTCTGATGCTGCCCAAATTGTTGCTGCTGAGTGGGCAGAGGTCCTTTCTGCTGATTTCCTCCAGCCTTGTTGTTTGACAAGGGACAATCCCTCACTTGATGGGTGGAAGACCCACAGATCAGACATTGCCCTAGTCTCTTCCTGCAGATGTTTGCCAGATGTCCCGGCCTCTTGCAAAAATCGCAGATAGGAATCTGCCTCTGGGGTGCTCTTTCATTGTTCCTCGCCTGCTGGTGCTGAGGACGGTTGTTGTTATTGTTGCTGCTGTTGTTGTTGTTGGGCTTCTTCTGATTACCCTGGAAGTTGCTAGTTCCAGGATAATCTCTCTTCGAGCGGGCAGGTTGACTCTTCTCTATGTCTTGGGCTCTCTCCAGAATCTTCTCATAAGTCTTAGCTCCACCAGAGATCACATGAGTGCGAATCTCCTCTCTAAGTCCATACTTGAATCGTTCTGCACGATCAGCAGGATCAGCCACCATGTTCTTGGCAAATCGGCTGAGCTGGCCGAATTCTGCCGCATACTCTCCCACAGTCATATTGCCTTGCTTCAGGTTCTGGAATTGTCGCTCCATCTCCCGCATCTCAGAAGTTGGGAAGAATTTCCTCTGGAACAACTTCTTGAAGGTGTCCCAATCGACCTGCCTATCCTGAAGTCGGGGTTCATTCCGATACCAGGTGCTAGCTATATTCTGCAGTTGGAGTCCTACAGCTTCTGCCTTAAGGTCTTCTGGAAGTCGAGCGACGCTCAGGAGACGTTCCATACTGTCGAGCCATTCGTCAGCATAGACAATTCCCTCGGTTCCCTTGAAAGGTCGAGGGTTCTGCTTCTTGAAGCTCTCAATATCCCCCACCTTACCATAATATGATCTCTAATCACTATTAATGGTCTCAAAAAAATTACTAAAATTATCCTCTAGAATGGCACTTACCTTAGCTGGTCTAGGCTCTTCTGGGTTCACTTCTCTCCTTCCAAGTGCAGCCATAGCTACATTGTGGGAGTTCTCCATTCCTTCCTTCATAATCGCGTTCTGCTCGCGATGAGATTCAGCTTCAGCCCTCTGAGTTGCTAGCACTTCCCGCAGCAAACTTATGAGTTCGGAGGGGTTCACTGGAAGCGGCGGGGCAGATGGGACAGGCATCTCTGTCCGCAGTCCAGTCCTCGAGCCTGAAGGATCCATCGTCTGATGAACTTGAGCGTCTCCAGCATTATGATGGCGATCAGAAAGTCGCAGAGTAGGATCTGGACTGAACAGGGAAGGTGGTGGTGTGGTATGTTGAGGTGACAACTCATCTCCAACATTGTCATTCTCATTAATGGCCATGGTCTGGAAAGGTTTAGGACATAAACATAAGCAAGGTATCCTACCCGTCTATAATCAAGCAAAAATATTATTAAGATATATCGGTCCTAAGTTGTGGCAATATGATGTTCTAGTGTTCCTAATTGTTTCTAAGTTTTCCTAAGTTGTTGAACAAAGACCTGCATGGGCCACCACTAAAACATGTCACGACCCGGTCCCCAAATACTTGGGTCGAATCGGATCATGCCCAGCCTGCGCCGTTGATGAGACGGCGGCAGTAAGCTGTAATTCATTGTGCAGGTCATATCAACAACAAGATTTGAATATAAGAGTTGCCACAACATTTAACTAACGATAATAAAATTTGTCTTTTAATACATAGTTCATAAAACTGGAATTTGAAAACATTGCAACTAAGGTTCTCAAAGGCTAAGCAGCATCTAGGTTGATGCCACATCATCCTCATCTGGTGGAAGTACCGTCGGGTACAAATCGGGATCGTAGTAGCTACTGATCATCATCTCCAGATCCTCAGTAATACCTAAAATGTTATCTCCAGTCAGGAGGGAGCAAAGTACAATTCATGCAAACTTTTAACAATTAAAATACAATTTATGACATGCACTTTTAAATAATTTAAAGATGAACAGTTTTGAAATAATTCAGTACAGTGATGTGAATAGATAGTGAATATGACCGGTTTGGGTTACAATGGTATCCTAGCGATACGATATGGCTTGTCCCCGTGTGAAGAGGGGAAAGCTAACACAGTCATTATCCTAAGTTTGGAATTGGTCATATCCACTATTCTACTCCCCCAGTCCCCAACAGTACAATCAATGCTCCCGAAGGAGTTCGTGTATAATGGTGGTTTAAAATTGCAATGAAACAATTGTAAAATGATTGTAAAATTTACATAAAATGTACTTGCCTTAAATCCTTGGTTTGAAAAGTCGGTACTTCGGGATTTTGAACAGTCACGCTCTTCCTCGAAATCCTACATTCCGGGAACTTGTTTCAGAAGCAATCACCAGAGTTATCTAGTTACAATCTCTAATTGTTTTTCCTAATCAGTTTTAGTTGTTAATTAGCTAACACAATATCACAACGTTTACTAGTGCGTTGAAATTAAGGAAATCAATTTACATTGGTTTTTCGGGAAAACTTGTAATTATCAAATTACGTATAAAACATGATATTTATTTATTTGAAAAACTTTGATATTTTTAATATATATAAAATATATTTATTTTCTTAAAATGAGAAATTGTGAATTATTAATTAATAATTCATAACAATATTTTGATTGTTCCTACGCTATCACACATTCCCAGAAAATAAAATAAAATGCTAATTCCTACTTATTACAAAACCACATTTACTGGAATTGGGCTTATGCCCTTACAAATTTTATTGCAAATTGAAATAAGAAAAGATAGGTTAGTCTTAAAAATTACCTACAATTAACATTAATAAAACTAGTAATTTCTAATTTAAATTTAAAATAATAGGTGTCTCAGACTCTGGTCCAGTCGTCATATCAGCTACTCTGCCTCAACGTCCGGTCGAACCGGTGCGTTTGCATTTCGCTGGGGCCCAGTGACCGTTAAGGTCGTCGCCCAAAAATATTATTAAAATAATATTTAATCCGAAAATCATTTTAAAAAAAAAATCATTTAATAAATTCCCGAAAATTTCGGCAGCATTCCCTCTGTTTTCGGGATAACCCAAAAACTGGGAAATGCTCCGTAAACCTGCAGAATAACTCCCGAAACCCACCATAATATATATATATTCCCAAGCCAACTAATTATGAAAAATCCGAACTCAATTATCAAAAACCAACTTTCCAAAATTCCAACAGAACACACAACATAGCTAAAGAGAACCGTCAACCAACAGAACATAAACCCCACCAAATATCAAACTATGGAAAAACAGCAGATCTTTCCCGAAAATCCGAATACGGGTAATTTCCAAATTTCCTTCGGAAACTCCGAGAATTAGCCTACGAATAGGAAAACCCAGAGAAATAATCATTCTCCAGAGTTCCTTTCGAAAAGGTTCTCAGACACCCGATTCTCCGAAAATTCCGAAAAAACAGAAATTGCAACGTAGAATTTACGTTGTCGAAAAAAAACCGAGATCCCGCAGGATTCGGACCAGAGAATTCATCATCGACAATTAAAGAATATAGAGTCAGAGTGTACCGAAACCGAAATTGGAGCTCGAAATAGAAACGGGTCAGAACCGAAAACAGACAGCGGCACCGGGAAACGCCAACGGAGCAGCAAGTCGCCGGGGTCGGGCGCCGGCCAGGGGACGGCGGCGGGGCGTGGGCGCGGGATCGCCGACGTGAACGGGGACGCGGGGAAGGGCCGCGCGGGTCAGCGGGATCGGGGCGTCGGCCACTGAAAGCGGCGCCGGGAAGGGGGCGGCCCGATCTGACCGAGGGGAGCTCGGATCGGGTCTGGAAACTTGGGGTCGCCGGGAAACTCGCCGAAAATGGGGTTTTTCACAGAAAATTTAGGAAAGAAATGGTGTGGAGATGGAGAAAGATGTAGAGGGCTTTTATAGAGAGTGAAAGAGAGGGGTTACCGGAGTTGGGAAGGCCAACGGCCACCATGATGGCGCCGGCGGCGGTTTGGCCGTTCGGAAGATGGGGGGTCGGCTACGTTGGTCGGTTGAGAAATGAAAAGTTTGAGAAAGTAAAGAAAGTTTAAGTTTTCTTCCATCAGAACAACCAAATGAGTGAATGGCTCATTCATTCACAACTTAATGACAACTTAACGGGTATGAGATTGTTGGGTATTAGACCCAATAAGGAATGGACCAAGATTGTGGGCTCAACTATTGGGCTCTTATTATTCCTAGAAAATCAAATGGTTTTATAAGTAAGTTTGGGCCAAAATCTAAAGTTTAAATATGGCCTAAAATTTTATTTAATTATAAAAGAATTTTTTGGCCTAATATCAATAAATATAATGTTTGAAAAATATAATTAATATTTCATAATTCTAATATTTTATTTTAAAATGTTTTAAGTCCAAAAATTTGGGTTCGGTCTGGGTTGCCATACAAAAATCCCAGTTAAATTATTTTAACAGAATAATTTTACACTAAATTGATTAGAAATAACATTATCAATTAATTGATAACTTAACAAAAATTTATATACAATAAAAATTGCAAACTAGAAATTATGGGTTTCACACGGCCGTACGGTCCCAAGGCCTGGAGGGGACGGCGGGGCCTTCGGCCATCCTGGCCCCCGTAATGGTGGCGCCGCCCATCTGGGTGACCCGCTTGCGCGGGTGGTTCAGGCGAGCGTCCGAGGGGGCGGCTCGTCTGCGGGGGGGGGGGTCCGCCCCTATCTTCGGATCTCCCTCCAGTGACGCGGTGGTAACTCCGTCTTTGGCGCTGGATGCTTCAGCGGAGGGCACCTCCCCCTTGGCCATCGAGCAATGCCGAGGCCGGCTCAGGCGGAAGTCCGTAGGGGAGGCCGGATTTCGGGGGGGCTCCGCCCCTATTTCTAGGTCTTTCTCCGATAACGCGGAGGTACGGTCGATGGCTGTGGCGTCGGCTGTTGCGGCGGGTTCTGCCCTCCATGGCTCTGGGCCGGCGGTGGGGGATGTATCGGTTGCGGGGGGGAGTCGGTACTGCCCCAAGGGGGTCTCCGGTTCGGGGCGAGGTGGCACGACGGGTGGACCCTATGGCAGCAGCGGCGGTGGCTCCGTCGAAGGGGACAGGTGGAGGAACGGATGGCCCGGCGAGGTCATTCGCTGCGGTGGTGGGTGGACCTGCGACGTCGTCGGCGGGTGGTTCGCCTAGGGTGGATTTCCGACCGGCCATTCTTTCTGGTGGTCGGAAGGTGGTTGCATTCTCTCAGTCGGATATGGAGGCCCTCACGGCACCGTGCGGGCTGGATCTTATTGGCAAGTTTGCTCGGCGGAGACTTCCGGTCGAGGCTATTAGAAAGGCCTTTGATTCGCGGGGTTTCACGGGGCTGATTGAGGTGAAAGCGATTGATGATCGACACGTCCTTATACGGCCTCACATCGGGAGTGACTTTCTCCGGCTGAGGTCTAAGGACTGTTGGTTCGTTGGCCGGGTTCCGATGGTGATATTCAGGTCGTCGGTGGATTTTTCGCCGATGAGGGAGGACCCTCGGGTTCCCATCTGGGTGGCCTTCCCCGGGCTTCCACACTGCATGTTTGATACCAATGCGGTTCTTTCCATAGCATCTGGTCTTGGCACTCCGCTCAGTACTGATCGGGCTACGGCGTCCTTTTCTAGGCCGGGGGTGGCCAGGGTTTTGGTTGAAGTGGACGTCAGCAAACCACTTCAACAGGAGGTGTTCTTCCAACTGCCTGATGGTGTTCGCTTGCAGCCAGTTGTCTATGAGTGGAGGCCTCTATACTGTGTCTCTTGTGGCCATCATGGTTACGTTGAGAGTGCTTGTGGGCGACCCCAGGTGGAGCCTTCTTTCGTGGGAATAGCTGATCGAATTTCCAATCCCGACGGCCTTGCTCCAAGCATTACGCGTGAGGAGGACGGCCCGGTGGATGGCCGTGGGAGTAGCATGGGTCGTCGGAGGAGAAGATCAAGGCACGAGAAAGAGAAGGAGACAAGGCAGATGTGGAGGCGCGTCGAGGGGCGTGATGATAGCACGGGGACCACGCAGCCCGGATTGCGCGGGAGTTATGATAATCGTGCGAATTCCGTTCTGCCTTCCTGGCATGTGGGGGAGTCTTCTTCGGGCCAGCTGGCTCTATGGTCGGATGATGGGTGGCCCATGATGGAGGGACGCAGCGCTCCAGGCTCTAGCTTGGATGGGCAGTTGGGCCCTGAGCGGGACATTGGGCCTATTGATTTATCAGATCTTCCTATTATTATCCATAGCCAGCTGGGCCAGGGAGTTATAGCGGCTGATTCTGACACTGAGGATCGTAGCTTGGTGGTGTGGGAGGAGGCCGGTGATGGTCCTTTATCCGTCAGGGGTTATGACTCAGCCCCGGGTGATGAGATGGTCTCTCTGCCCGAGTTTAGACCTTCCACCTCTATCTCCGAGGGACGTGAAGCAGAATGGCAGCTGGTGTCACGACCCGCACCAACTGTGAGGGTACGAGAGCGTAACAACGCCCAGCCTACACCACAGTGTCGGCGGTAGAATGCTGTTCTAGGTCATGAACTATAACTAACATAATATGAATACTCTCCATAAGGAGGCCAACACAGAGGTACAACTCAATCACAATCTAAGGTAGAATGTAGCATGATGGAAAATAGATAAGAAATCCTCAACTGAGGTACAGCAGAAAGAAATAACAAAGTCTCAATATCTCTAAGACAACAGCTAAACATGAAAAGAAAGGACAGTCTAAGCTATCTACACTATACAAGGTATCATCCTGAGCAGCTGCCTGAACCTTTCCAGGGGTCCAGGTCGCGAGTGTCAACTAGACAAACTCCAAGTAAGGGTGCAGGGTTCCTCATCATCCTCTGTAAAATTTTCAACAGGTCCAGTCAGGACGGGAGCGAGCATAAAATATCTCACGCAGTTCATATCATGTTAGGAAATATAAAGCATGCAATAGAGTAAGGTACATGAAACGCTGAAAGAAAGAAGTATATAAAAAACAGTAGAGATTTGATAACAGGAAATATCTAAATATGATAAGTAAGAACTGTAAGCCTACTGTGATTTAGAGTACAATATGGTTATGTAAACGGTCTAGGAAAATACAATGGTAACTCCATTATACGTGGGTGTACAATAGACATATACAATAGTTATACAATCTTGTACAATAGGATTTGAGTACATAACCAATTCTACTCCCCCTCCCCAATCAATACACAAGGATCCACTCCAGTTACGTTATCTTGCACAATAGTGTACAAATGTTATACAATGGATGTACAATATTATACAATAGATGTACAATATTATACAATAGTTGTACAATGTTATACAATAGTGTACAATGGTCTATCCCTGGGACTCATATGATATTGAGAGTACAATATGCACAAGGAGTATACAAGGATATAGGTATTCAATAAATACAATATGGAAGTGAAACGTACATCACAATATGTATCTAGTGAATACAAGGGGATAACATCCCAAAAGGAGATCCATATAGTACCAATCCGTGATAACAATCGTGTCAGCATCAAGTACAGTAATCTAGAGCAAGAATGTAAATCCAGACAAGTATAAAACGGTCAGAGAATGTACTCGCCTGGTATCTGAATGTCTGAAGTAAATGTACTGTCCGAGATGCGGTACCTGACTCCTAGTTAGAGCAACACAAGTCAAGATGTATACATGGAATGATAAATGTAATCTACGATGCGTCTGTATGCTGTCTAGCTCAAAATAGACTAAAGTCAACACTTGGTCAACTCCAGTCAACTACACCAGTCAACTAGGTCAACTAGGCCACTCCTAACCCCAGCAAGTCTAATAAGTCTCACTAGGCCTAACCAAGCCTAGTCTAGCAATCACACACCAATCACAAGGCTATACAAGCCAACACAAGTCACACATCAAGATACATCACTATCATGCATATTCGATATTATATATATATATATATATATATATATATATATAAGAGAAAAGAAGTAACATTTAAAGCTATGTGTGTGTGTGTGTGAACATGGAGGTGTACATGAAAAGAGAAATCAATACTAGTTATGAGTTTACACTACACATGGCACAAAGCTAACCCATCTACATTACACATGTATTATACTTAACATGCATGTCTATAAGTATACAGTTATATACATTAGAGTAGAGACTATTTAAGTTATAACTAACATGCATCTATACTTTACATAAATCTATATATATTATAGCAATCATTTAGAGAAGGGTTACATGGCATGGTGGTTGATATAGAGTGGAGTGTCCTTGTGCAGAGGGTGAAGTTCATTCTCAGTTTAGTTCCACATTTACATATAAACTAAAGTGAGATATCCCAAAAACTGGTGTAACTAACCACATAAAATGAACCATGTTATCTGAAATCTGCCATTAAGCCAACATCCCATATGCATACAGCTCATGCATCGTCTAATACTGAAATTAACTAACATTTCGAATTAAGGGGTTGAAGGTTAACATTACATTCATAGACATTCCACTATATTGAAACCTAAAATTGGCTTGGCAATAGAAAAAGGAAGGTATATATGCTTACATGGACAGTTCAGTGTTCGAACAACCTAAAATGAACTAAATTCAATCTAACTATCAGCTATGCATTGGTTCTATGTCTACATATGAAATCTGATATTGCATTTACAATATTTATACATTATGCATTCATATCTATCATTACATATATATCTTGCATTTATATCTAGCATTCATTATATACTTTCATGCATGCATTGTATATCATTCTTTCATTCATGCATTTATGTATTGCTTACATACATTACATAAATTGCATTCCTACATGCTTGCATTCAACCATATATATACATTAATGTAAAGAGGATATATATCATATATATATATTATTTCATTCATCTAACATATCATGCATTACATCTATTATTACATTACATTCATGCTTGCATTCATTCATCATTCATTTATTCTCTTGTACCACTATATGCACCATACATTACATACTATGGAACCTACATATTCATCACAAGCCATACTTATACATGCTTACATTAGATAGGATACTTATACCTCATACATCATTTATTTAACCATTTACTCATACTTGCATTCTATATTTAATTACATAATGTATATACATTAACATGGGTTAAAATTAAATAGAACATTATATTACACACAAGGGTGCACAAGATGTATATGCCGAATAGTAACTCGTACTAATAATCAATACTGTACCATCTCAGCATGAAGTAAATTTAGGATTAAAGTATGTTATAGATCTATGTGTTAGCTTTCTGAAACTTTAAACGGATCGCATTTTCGTTTCCGAAAACTCCCAAAATCGCGAAAACACCGAGAACGCGTTTGTCTTTCGTACAGCTGACACTCAAATATTTCTCCAGAAAGTTACAGAAAGAATTAGGCCTATTAATACATGTTTTTGGAAAGCTAACTTCAATACGCTTCTTTTAAAAAAAATGGGAGATTAAACTGAACTTTGAGCTAGAAGTTATGATATTTCTAAGTTAGGGCTGAAATTAAAAACGTGGATAAAAATCATGACGGATTTAGGTAGTTTGAGACAAAAGAACACAAGTATATAACATAATATATCAAGAACTCACTCTCTACACTAATATATATATATGAGACATATAGAATATATCTCCAATACAAAAATATGAGATTAAATATGTAATAATTCATTCATACATAACAACAACACATAGTGTGTCCAAATTTGGGATTTTCCTACATGGACACAACCACAACACAAAGGACACTCCTATGACCTCCAAATGGACACAAAATGGACACAAATGGAGATACAACCATGGGACTCATTCCTATGGGTTCAAAATAGACCTATATGTATGAGGAAATAAAAAAGAGAAGGGATTTATACCTCCCGGTAGATCGAATCGAAGAAAAGCCTTCCCGGAGCGACACCGACACGTAGAGATTCTAAAAGGATACGAACGAGCTCCGAATCCTCCCAAACTTGGGTAGCTTCCTCCTTGGCTAGAATGGAGAAGGAAAAAAGAAGATTTGGTGGTGAAATGGAAGGATTTGGTGGAGAAATTGCTAGGGATTGCTCTCTAGGAATTTGGAGAAGAACAAGAGAGAGAGTGTGGATGAGAATAATGAAATGAACTTGAGCCTATCCTCTCCCAAAGTGGCTGGCCATATGGGGCTATTTGTCCTATTATGGTAAGGTCCAAAATGTCCCCACTAACCTATTCTATGAGTATTAGGAAAGGGCTAATTAGTTGGGGCTAAATTAGTCATTCTAAAGTCTCTAATCACACTAACCTTATCCATAATAATTAGTCTAACCTCTAACTAAAATATTTCTATCATGTGGACTAAAATTAATATCATGTGGGCTATGTCTAACTAGTGTATGGGTCCCACTAGAGTCAACACTACCCCCGGGTCCCCGTTTCAAGTCGGATCGAGCTGAAATTCGAACCCGACTCAAATAATCCCAAAAAAATATCATAAATAATAAAATAAATTTCAAAATATTTCAAAAATACAAAATAATAAAAATACCCATGTTCCTGAAAACTGGGGGTGACAAATTCCTCGAAATTAAAACCAAACAATAGTAAAATATCAAAATCACAAGTCATAATTTTAAATAGTTTAAAAATGATTAAAAATCACCAAAAATCATAATATGAAATAATTATCAATAAGTAATAATTATAATTACAAAATTTTAAAATTATTCTCATCTGGAAAACTGGGTGTTACAATCCTACCCACCTTATAAAAATTTTGTCCTCGAAATTAAGATGATCGCACCCCCTTCTAGGTCAAACATAGTCAAGGGTCAATCACTAGTCAATTTCTCAACATCCAAGTACTTGGTCATCAACTGGTCAACTTTTTAGGGTTTTACCTATGCTAGCTATTTTGGTGTTGGCAACTAGAATTTAGCAAAAGAGAAACCCTATAATAGACTAGCTCTTAACTTTCCAATCCTATCAAGTCACCTATAACTAAATACCTACAAGCTAAGCACATGCATACCAAATACCACATATATATATATATATATATATATATATATATATATATGCTCAAGAACAACAACCCATCACATATATCCTAAGTATATCATCTATATATATACATGACTGATCAACCAAGGGTTAAGGCAGACTAAACTTATAAGGGTCTGAAACAATGCTTAGAACTAGGCTAAGGATGAATGGTTTGAATCAAGGGGACATGGTATCTAGTGAAGGATCTGCACACTGCCTATAAAGGTGATCAACACAAAGGAACTCAACACGAAGGGAACTTAACTAAAATGGAAAACTGAACCAAGTATAGGCTAAACAACATGTTTATAACCCTATACAACAATGGCCTATAGATACCAACTAACATATATTCCATATGCCAATATCATCTACAATCTATCCATGCAAATAGACCTATCGGTCTTAGGTGAAACTACAACTATACTCAAAGGCAGGCTCTGGTCATGGGTGCCTCATTGGAAAACGTAAGGGAAAGTAGTAATAATCATCAAGGCTGTAAGGCATACTAACATCCTATGTGTAACTGGTTGGTATTTATAGATAACAGGAGAATTATCTGTAATGGGTTACTATTCTAACACCAATGCTAACTATCACCTCTAGGGTACAGACACTCTACAAGTCATCATACCATCAAACTATGAAGGAACTACCTATGAATAAGCTCTACAAAACTAAATATCCCTACTCCTAAGTCATTTATAACAATCAAAAGGGTATGATGTTTAAACCTTCTTAAGATACAATCCTTTAATCATATGCGTCTGTCCAAAATTATGTTGTCCAGAGTCTTCATCATGCTATAGTGAGCAAGGCTACGATAATCACAGAGTCCTTGACTAAGGTACGTACCTCTAGGTTCATGGTATTTAAAATTTTCGCACTGCCGCATGCGACGGCGAAAACCTTAAATTCCCATACCCGAGAATACATCCAAAATCTGACTACATGTCCTCACTATGCCGAATAGTAACTCGTACTAATAATCAATACTGTACCATCTCAGCATGAAGTAAATTTAGGATTAAAGTATGTTATAGATCTATGTGTTAGCTTTCTGAAACTTTAAACGGATCGCATTTTCGTTTTCGGAAACTCCCGAAATCGCGAAAACACCGAGAACGCGTTTGTCTTTCGTACAGCTGACACTCAAATATTTCTCCAGAAAGTTACAGAAAGAATTAGGCCTATTAATACATGTTTTTGAAAGCTAACTTCAATACGCTTCTTTTAAAAAAAATGGGAGATTAAACTGAACTTTGAGCTAGAAGTTATGATATTTCTAAGTCAGGGCTGAAATTAAAAACGTGGATAAAAATCATGACGGATTTAGGTAGTTTGAGACAAAAGAACACAAGTATATAACATAATATATCAAGAACTCACTCTCTACACTAATATATATATATATGAGACATATAGAATATATCTCCAATACAAAAATATGAGATTAAATATGTAATAATTCATAAATACATAACAACAACACATAGTGTGTCCAAATTTGGGATTTTCCCACATGGACACAACCACAACACAAAGGACACTCCTATGACCTCCAAATGGACACGAAATGGACACAAATAGAGATACAACCATGGGGGTCATTCCTATGGGTTCAAAATAGACCTATATGCATGAGGAAATAAAAAGGAGAAGGGATTTATACCACTACATAAACTCGACCTGCATGGGCCACCACTAAAAACGTGTCACGACCCGCACCCACTGTGAGGGTACGAGCGCGTAACAACGCCCAGCCTATGCCGCAGTGTCGACGGTAGATCGCTGTTCTAGGTCATGAACTATAACTAACATAATATGAATACTCTCCATAAGGAGGCCAACACAGAGGTACAACTCAATCACAATCTAAGGTAGAATGTAGCATGATGGAAAATAGATAAGAAATCCTCAACTGAGGTACAGCAGAAAGAAATAACAAAGTCTCAACATCTCTAAAATATACAACTCTGAAAATAAGACAACAACTAAACATGAAAAGAAAGGACAGTCTAAGCTATCTACACTATACAAGGTATCATCCTGAGCAGCTGCCTGAACCTCCCCAGGGGTCCAGGTCGCGAGTGTCAACTAGACAAACTCCAAGTAAGGGTGCATGGTTCCTCATCATCCTCTGTAAAATTTTTAACAGGTCCAGTCAGGACGGAAGCGAGCACAAAATATCTCACGCAGTTCATATCATGTTAGGAAATATAAAGCATGCAATAGAGTAAGGTACATAAAACGCTGAAAGAAAGAAGTATATGAAAAATAGTAGAGATTTGATAACAGAAAATATCTAAATATGATAAGTAAGAACTGTAAGCCTACTGTGATTTAGAGTACAATATGGTTATGTAAAAGGTCTAGAAAAATGCAATGGTAACTCCATTGTACGTGGGTGTACAATAGACATATACAATAGTTATACAATCTTGTACAATAGGATTTGAGTACATAACTAATTCTACTCCCCCTCCCCAATCAATACACAAGGATCCACTCCAGTTACGTTATCTTGCACAATAGTATACAATATTATACAATGGATGTACAATATTATACAATAGATGTACAATATTATACAATAGTTGTACAATATTATACAATAGTGTACAATGGTCTATCCCTGGGACTCATGTGATACTGAGAGTATAATATGCATAAGGAATATACAAGGATATAGGTATTCAATAAATACAATATGGAAGTGAAACGCACATCACAATATGTATCTAGTGAATACAAGGGGATAACATTCCAAAAGGAGATCCATATAGTACCAATCCGTGATAACAATCGTGTCAGCATCAAGTACAGTAATCTAGAGCAAGAATGTAAATCCAGACAAGTATGAAACGGTCAGAGAATGTACTCGCCTGGTATCTGAATGTCTGAAGTAAATGTACTGTCCGAGATGAGGTACCTGACTCCTAGTTAGATCAACACAAGTCAAGATGTATACATGGGATGATAAATGTAATCTACGATGCGTCTGTATGCTGTCTAGCTCAAAATAGACTAAAGTCAAAACTTGGTCAACTCCAGTCAACTACACCAGTCAACTAGGTCAACTAGGCCACTCCTAACCCCAGCAAGTCTAATAAGTCTCACTAGGCCTAACCAAGCCTAGTCTAGCAATCACACACCAGTCACAAGGCTATACAAGCCAACACAAGTCACACATCAAGATACATCACTATCATGCATATTCGATATTATATATATATATATATATATATATATATATATATATATATATATATATATAAGAGAAAAGAACTAACATTTAAAGCTATGTGTGTGTGTATTTACATGAAGGTGTACATGAAAAGAGAAATCAACACTAGTTATGAGTTTACACTACACATGGCACAAAGCTAACTCATCTACATTACACATGTATTATACTTAACATGCATGGCTACAAGTATACATTTATATACATTAGAGTAGAGACTATTTAAGTTATAACTAACATGCATCTATACTTTACATAAATCTATATATATTATAGCAATCATTTAGAGAAGGGTTACATGGCATGGTGGTTGATATAGAGTGGGGTGTACTTGTGCAGAGGGTGAAGTTCATTCTCAGTTTAGTTCCACATTTACATATAAACTAAAGTGAGATATCCCATAAACTGGTGTAACTAACCACATAAAATGAACCATGTTATCTGAAATCTGCCATTAAGCCAACATCCCATATGCATACAGCTTATGCATCATCTAATACTGAAATTAACTAACATTTCGAATTAAGGGGTTGAAGGTTAAAATTACATTCATAGACATTCCACTATATTGAAAACTAAAATTGGCTTGGCAATTGGAAAAGGAAGGTATATATGCTTACATGGACAGTTCAGTGTTCGAACAACCTAAAATGAACTAACATTCAATCTAAATATCAGCTATGTATTGGTTCTATGTCTACATATAAAATCTGATATTGCATTTACAATATTTATACATTATGCATTCATATCTATCATTACATATATATACCTTACATTTATATCTAGCATTCATTATATACTTTTATGCATGCATTGTATATCATTCTTTCATTCATGCATTTATGTATTGCTTACATACGTTACATTAATTGCATTCCTACAAGCTTGCATTCAACAATATAAATACATTAATGTAAACAGGATATATATCATATATATATATATATATATATATATATATATATATATATATATATATATATATATATATATATATATATATATATATATATATATATATTATTTCATTCATCTAACATATCATGCATTACATCTATTATTACATTACATTCATGCTTGCATTCATTCATCATTCATTTATTCTCTTGCACCACTATATGCACCATACATTACATACTATGGAACCTACATATTCATCACAAGCCATACTTATACATGCTTACATTAGATAGGATACTTATACCTCATACATCATTTATTTAACCATTTACTCATGCTTGTATTCTATATTTAATTACATAATGTATATACATTAACATGGGTTAAAATCAAATAGAACATTATATTACACACAAGGGTGCACAAGATGTATATGCCGAATAGTAACTCCTACTAATAATCAATACTGTACCATCTCAGCATGAATTAAAATATAGGATTAAAGTATGTTATAGATCTATGTGTTAGCTTTCTGAAACTTTAAACGGATCGCGTTTTCGTTTCCGGAAACTTCCGTAATCGCGAAAACACCGAGAACGCATTTGTCTTTCGTACAGCTGACACTCAAATATTTCTCCAGAAAGTTACAGAAAGAATTAGGCCAATTAATACATGTTTTTGTAAAGCTAACTTTAATACGCTTCTTTTTAAAAAAAAATGGGAGATTAAACTGAACTTTGAGCTAGAAGTTATGATATTTCTAGTTAGGGCTGAAATTAAAAACGTGGATAAAAATCATGTCGGATTTAGGTAGTTTGAGACAAAAGAACACAAGTATATAACATAATATATCAAGAACTCACTCTCTACACTAATATATATATATATATATGAGACATATAGAACACATCTCCAATACAAAAATATGAGATTAAACATGTAATAATTCATTCATACATAACAACAACACATAGTGTGTCCAAATTTGGGATTTTCCCACATGGACACAACCACAACACAAAGGACACTCCTATGACCTCCAAATGGACACGAAATGGACACAAATAGAGATACAACCATGGGGGTCATTCCTATGGGTTCAAAATAGACCTATATGCATGAGGAAATAAAAAGGAGAAGGGATTTATACCTCCCGGTAGATCGAATCGAAGAAAAGACTTCCCGGAGCGACACCGACACGTAGAGATTCCAAAAGGACACGAACGAGCTCCGAATCCTCCTAAACTTGGGTAGCTTCCTCCTTGGCTAGAATGAAGAAGGAAAGAAGAAGATTTGGTGGTGAAATGGAAGGATTTGGTGGAGAAATTGCTAAGGATTGCTCTCTAGAAATTTGGAGAAGAACAAGAGAGAGAGTGTGGATGAGAATAATGAAATGAACTTGAGCCTATCCTCTCCCAAAGTGGCTGGCCATATGGGCTATTTGTCCTATTATGGTAAGGTCCAAAATGCCCCCACTAACCTATTCTATGAGTATTAGGAAAGGGCTAATTTGTTGGGACTAAATTAATCATTCTAAAGTCTCTAATCACACTAACCTTATCCATAATAATTAATTAGTCTAACCTCTAACTAAAATATTTCTATCATGTGGACTAAAATTAATATCATGTGGGCTATGCCTAACTAGTGTGTGGGTACCACTAGAGTCAACACTACCCCCGGGTCCCCGTTTCAAGTCGGATTGAGCTGAAATTCGAACCCGACTCAAATAATCCCAAAACAATATCATAAATAATAAAATAAATTTCAAAAATACACAAAAATACCCCTGTTCCTGAAAACTGGGGGTGACAAATTCCTCGAAATTAAAACCAAACAATAGTAAAATATCAAAATCACAAGTCATAATTTTAAATAGTTTAAAAATGATTAAAAATCACCAAAAATCATAATATGAAATAATTATCAATAAATAATAATTATAATTACAAAATTTTAAAATTACCCTCATCTAGAAAACTGGGTGTTACAGATGGTTCCTTTTAAGAAGGCGGCTGGTAGGCAGAGGAAGTCGATGGCACCTCAGTCGGATCGACTTCTTCGTTCACATGCTTCCCGGGTTAGACGGGACCCCCAGAGGGTCCATGGTTAAATTCCTTATTTGGAATATTCGGGGGACGGCGAACAGAGCTACTTTATCCCGTCTCAGATCCTTGTGTCGGACCAATTCTATTCAGGTTCTTGCCATTATTGAACCCAAGGTGATATCCTCTGAGCTTCTTTCTTATCAGCTAGGGTTGGGTTTTGATGTTAGCTTTTGCAATAATAAGGGCAATATTTGGATTTTATGTAAGTCGGGTCTTGGGATCAATTGTATTGATTCCTGTGACCAGGCTATCACAGTGCAGCTTTCTTTGAGTTGTTTTTCAGTGCCGTGTGGTTGTCGATTGTTCATGGTGCTGGGACACGACAGGGGAGGAGGAATATGTGGAGGCATCTTCTGGACGTCCAAGCCAGGGACATTGCCTTGCCCTGGGCGGTGGGCGGGGACTTCAATATTATTGCTTCTCTGGATGAGAAATTTGGAGGCCGACCTCCTGACACGAGGGCCATTACGGACTTCCTTGACTTCCAGTTGGCTGTCGGGCAATCCGATATTGGTTTCAGAGGTAGCATCTATACTTGGGTGAACGAGCAGACGGAGCTTGATCGTCAGGGATCCTGACTTGATAGGCTACTCATGACGGGGAGTTGGCTAGACGGTGTCCAGGTTTCTTGCGAGCATCTTAATCGGGCAGAATCTGATCATTCTCCTCTTTTAATATCCTGCCAGCCAACTTCTTCCCCTCTGCGCAGAGGATTCCGTTTTCTTGACTTTTGGACTTCTCATTCGGATTTTCTTCCGATTGTGGCTCGGGCGCGGAATTCATGTTGGCATTATGATGCGCTTGAGCGGTTGGGCATGCGATTGAGGACGACGGGGCATATTCTGGCTGGATGGTGCACAGCTACTTTTGGAGACATTTTTCAGGAGGTCCGTCAGGCCGAGGACGCTGCATTGGCGGCGGAGCAAAAGTATGAGCTTCATCCTTCGGAGAGGGAGAGGGCTTCCTGGATGGAGGCCGTTGCTAGATTGAAGCAAAAGGTCTTGGTTGAGGAGTCTTTCTGGAAACAAAAAGCCAGATTGAGATGGGACCTGGAAGGAGATAAGAATACTCATTTTTTTCATGAGTGCACCAGGAGCAGGCAAAGAAAGACGGGTATTCAGAAAATTATTCGGGCTGATGGATCTGAAACTGGGTCTATTGCGGAGGTAGCGACGGAGGCGTCTTTATTCTTCTCGAAGCTGTTTAGAGCGGAGCCTATTTCTGATGAGGACGCCTTCCTCAATGTCATCTCTAGCATTATTTCTATGGAGGACAATTCTGATCTTGTTCGTCGCCCTGACAGAGCGGAGCTGTTGAAAATTGTTCGGGGGATGGATCCGGCTAGTGGCGCTGGTCCGAATGGCTTTTCTGGGAGATTCTTCTCAGTTTGTTGGGACATTGTAGATGCTGACGTGGAGGAAGACGTTGGTTCGTTTTTCTTGGGTGCGTGCCTTCCGGTTTTCGTCTCGGATACCTTCTTATTTCTTATCCCCAAAGTCGAGCACCCGAGGAGCCTTTCTGATTTCCACCCTATTAGCCTTTGCAATTGCTGTAGCAAAATTATTTCCAAGATTATTACTTGCAGGTTGCGGGATTACCTTCCCAAAATTATTTCTCCGGAGCAAAGTGCTTTTGTCCAGAGGAGATCTAGAGATTGTGGACAACATCATTATTGCTCAGGATATGGTGGCATCTATGAGGGAACCCAACCATGGTGAAAATGTTGCTATTAAGCTGGACATGAGAAGGCCTATGACAGAGTCAATTGGCATTTCCTCCTGAGGGTTCTTCGGAGATTTGGTTTTAATGAGGTCTTCTGTGATCTTATTTATCGTCTTCTGGCTGATACCCGGTATGTCGTGCTTCTAAATGGCGCTCCTACTGCTTTTTTCTCGACGTCTAGAGGGATCCGGCAGGTGGACTCTCTATCCCCGGCTCTCTTTATTATTGCTGCGGAGGTACTCTCTCGGAATCTCAAGCTTCTTCAAGAATCTAATAGGAGATCTTCATTTCACACTCCGATTGGGGGACCGCGTATCTCGCACTTGGCTTATGCGGATGATGTTCTTATTTTCACTTCGGAGGATATTGCTGGATTGCGTGCTCTCCAGCAAGTTCTGCATAGTTATGAGGCTGTTTCCGGACAAAAGATCAATTATTCCAAATCTGCCTTTTATACTGCGATTCTATTGGGTGAGGATCGTGCTCGGACTATCTCTACTCTATTCGGATTTAGTCCCGGTACATTGCCGTTTTCTTATTTGGGGCGCCCGTTAACTTGCGGGAGAAGGAATGCAGGGATGTTTAGCTATTTGCTGGATAAAATCCGGCCGAAGCTGACGGGCTGGCAGAACAAGATACTTTCTCCTGGGGGTAAGTTGGTCCTTATTAAGAATGTACTTTCATCTATCCCTATGTACACATTGGCTGCATGTTGTCCTCTCCGGGCCGTTCTCAGGGCGATTGAGAGGATGTTTGCGGCTTTCTTCTGGGGTAGTAAGGATGGGGTGGCTAAGAGGAGTTGGATGGCGTGGCGGTTTGTTACTCGGACTAAGTCCGAAGGAGGCCTCGGGATCAAGTGCCTGAATGATATTATGAATGCCTTTTCTATGAAGCGTTGGTGGAAGATGAGGCATGGGAAGGGCCTTTGGGTGGAGCTTCTTAAATCAAAATATTTTCGTAAGCGTCATCCATGTGAGGCGTTTATGACTTCCAAGTGCTCCCATATTTGGCGACGGATTTTGAGGGGAAGGAAATTGGCGGAACCGCTTATTTCGTTTAAACTTGGGCGTGGTGAGGGTTCGGTGAGGTGTGAGTCTTGGATTCCGGGGGGCCCTCGGTTGGATAGTGTTGTTATACCATCGACAGAGGGAGCGACTTCAGGGACCAGGCGTGGCATGGGGAGACGGACTCGGGGGCGGAGTCGAACACCGGCGAAAGAGTCTGCTGATGTCGGCCGGACGGGCACTGGTGAGCTTCGGAGTTCGGCTAGATTGGCCGGGAGAAGGGTGGTTCTTCTCCAACGTACGGTGATTGTTCGGGCTCTTTCGGATAGGGGAATAAAGATCAGAGATTCTATGGCGAGGAACTCTGATAATGGTGGTCCGGTTATTCGATCTTTTTGGACAGACACTGGTTGGGATCTGCCTTTGTTTTCGGAACAGCTTGGAGTAGAGGCAGCGGGACGGCTCAGAGAGGCAAATCTGACATGTACTTCGGCTCCTGATTCCCTGGTCTGGGGTGAGCAGAAAGGTTCTTTCACGCAGGCTGCGGCTTGGAGATGTTGTCGGATCTCTCACCCTACTTCATCACTCTTCTATAATATTTGGGGCAAGTGTATTCCGGCGAAGTGAAGCATTCTGATGTGGCGGGTCTGTCACAACCGGCTTCCTACTGATGATATTCTTCAGAAGATTGGCTTCCACCTGGCTTCCGGGTGTCATTAATGTCAGGTTGGGCAAGGGGAGGACCTTCAGCATATATTTTTCTACGGGGATCTTGCTATGACGGTTTGGTCTGCTTTCCGGGGTTTCTTCAAGGCCCGGATGCATAGTGACTTTCTGGTATCTTCAAAGGTGGTGACGGGGTCACGGCAGTCATCATCGGAGATCACTGGCTGGTGCGATCATTTGGGTGATTTGGAAGAACAGGAACAAGCATAGATATGAAGGGCATGGTGCTGGGCCGGAATTCTTGGTTCGGGAGGTGAAGCGACAGTTTCGGAAGTCTCTTTCGAGTTGTCGGCATCTCCCGTCTATTCCACACTGGGCTTTAGAGTAGTGTTTTTATTCCATTTTCTTTCTCTTTTCTTGTTACCATGAGGTCGGATGTACTCATTACCCTCTTTATCAATAAAGGTAACGGTTTTATATATATATATTTTTATATATATATATTATATATATATATATATATATATATATATATATATATATATATATATATATATATATATATATATATATATATATATTATATATATATATATATAAAGAAAAATATATATATAAAGAAAAAAAAAATATATATATATATAAAGAAAAATATATATATATATATAATAGGAAATAATGGCTAACATAATTAATAGGCCAAAATAAGATTTTTATTACATTTGAAAAATGGGGGTTACAAATCTACCCCTAGAAAAATTTTGTCCTCGAAATTTCAATGGATACGATTAAGAATAATCAGTGCAGCAATGGCACGATTAACTAAAATCAGTTAGGCACGATCGAAATGGTATGACCAAATCGAAAATATAAGCATGGTATAGGATAGAAAATACTTAGGCACGTTGTCACGCCCCAGAACTAGAATTGTGGCGAGCGAGGGAATGACTCAGCAAGCTACGTATTACGGATAGAGGAATACCATATAATACGATCAATGTTGTCTAAAAGGCGAGGGGGTGCATACTTCATGAAAGTCTCGCTATGGTCACTTCACATCTATTGTCTCAATCATTCAAACAAGAAACAGTAATAGATAACGTGTAAGATAAAGCAGTAAGGCATCGCAAACGCTCAGTCAAAATGTTCTTGATATTTGGCTTTACAAAACATAGCCAGATGATGTTGCAAAGTATACACAATTGTTATCAGCTGCAGCCTGACTTAGTTACAATTATGCAAAAGTAAGCACAAGACAATCCGACTAACATGTCGGTGCCAAACGGTAAAGTATAAAGTAAGTAACAAAACGAGCAGGGAAGTAAGGAACCCACTCGAGTCCTCCTGCGATCATTCCTCTAGTATTGACCATCTTGGAGGTGGAAGTAAGCTGAGTCCTCGTGGACCGGCTCTAAATCTGGCCATGCAAAACCAGAGAGGTTAGACCTCTAATAGCAAGTACCGCAAGGAAGCACGATATGAGAAATTAGAACCAGTAATAAAAATGATATGATAAATATATCTCTGCTAGCTACTGGGGTTCACATAACATCACGACACTTCGAACTAACTTCCCAACCAAACAAGGACAGAAGTTGGCCCGTCATGTCCTGACATTTCGATCATCTCAGTTAGTCAACAGAGTAGGTACAATACACAAACAAATCAATTTAAACGGCCATTCAACTCCTACGGCTTGCTACTGTGAGTTCTAAGTTACCTTGGAAATGTGCAATAAGGATTCCTCAATTCTTACTATGTACAAGCAAGGCTAGTCTACCCAATCAATCAATTGCGCCAGCGGGATGCCCTTCATCAATATACAATAAATAATATAAGCAGATACCGCTCCCTGCCCGTGTGGCAGATTTGCAGTATCTGTGGGAACCAGCCGGCCTGTCGGGTACTAATAGTCCTAAAGAGGGCTGCCATGTAAGAACTCGGGAATCCATTCTCTCCATACAATCATTATTTTATTTAACTTAGAAGCCTCTATGTTAAGTGAAATCCCATGCCGTGGATCATGGTCATTCAGAATGAGTACTTCCGTACAAAGTACGATATGTCCAACTCCATAACGATACCCCTGCGGTTATGTTGTAGGTCTTACATAGCGTAATACAACAATCAAAACTAACCACGGGATAATCATGCCTCAACCATAAAGTACACATGCTGCTATTGTAAAGTATTTAAATTGAAGCCTACACGTGCCTGTATGCCAATATTCGAGATTGGCCAATCGATTACAATAGTTCATAATTAATATGAACGTGTCTCATTCATTCAATTCAATAATACGACTAGCCAGTCTCTTAGTTCCAACTAGGAACGCATGAGAAATTATTAATCAAGATAACAATCAATGTTAATTAATGCCAAGATAACAATCAATATTAATTAAGGCCAAATTTGGGACAGAATCAGCCAAAAAGCATTATGGGCTAGAGTTCATGCGGCCGGAAAATTATTGGTTCAGGCGGCTGGGTAAAACATACATACGCGGCTAAGGAAACTAAGTCCATGCGGCTGGGGATAGGGACCCTATGCGGCTCGTGTCTCGAACTCATGTGGCTGGGATTCAAGCTCATGCGGCTGTGATTCAAGCTCATGCGGCTGGAACAGTGAAATCTCATGCGGCTGGGATAGCATGCGCCTATGCGGCTTGAACAACGAAATCTCATGCGGCTGGGATAGCATGCGCCTATGCGGCTAGAACAGTAAAATCTCATGCGGCTTGGATAGCATGCACCTATGCGGCTACGGGTAACTAAGTCCATGCGGCTGGGATAATCAATCGCAATACGGCTCAGAATTTAGGCTCATGTGGCTGGAAAGGACAAATCACATGTGGCCGAAATGACAAAGCCGATGCGGCTGGAAATGACAGATCACATGCGGCTGAAAAATAACTAGCAGCATGCGGCTGGAATATGACAAGCCTATATGCGGCTGAGAATGTCATGCCTTATGCGGCTGAGAATGTCATGCCTTATGCGGCTGAGAATGATAGAAGTTCATGCGGCTCGAAAAGATGGAAGTTCATGCGGCTGCGGGACTGAATACATATGCGGCAAGCAAGCTCATGCGACCAAGATTGCTCATGCAGCCAGGATCGCTCATGCGGCCAGGGGACTTGCCGCATGAAAACTCATGCGGCCAAGTACTGTTCTTCTTCTCCAATTTTCGAGAACAGAACCATGTATCTGCCAAAAAAATATTTTTTCAGTGGGGTCAGTTGACCCACTTTTTTCTTACTATGTCCCGTCCCTGAGTACAACCCTAGAGCCTCCATGACATGTGACAAGTTCCCTAAGGTCTGCATGGCCAAGGGAAGCCCCGACGGGCCTGACTGACTTTTTTTTAGATGCTCGACGACACGTACGAGACTTTGTGCACGCTGTATTGCATGCATGTTGAGCCCACCGCCCCCAACTTCCACCAAATAAATGGAAATAAAAATATGCCCTCGGGACTCGATCCACTGATCTTCCACCATCCAGCCAGGATCTTATACCTCTCCTCAGAAACTATACAGGATTTGGCTATTCCATTTAACTCTACTAAGTACCATGTCGTACATATATAATCTTACCTGTTTCTCATGTCAAACCATCTACAAATTCACTTATTGATTATTTTTCTAATGTATTGACACTCATTCATTTTTCATTCCGAAAAGATAAAACATTAATTAAACATTGAACACGCAAGAAGCTAACTCCTACGGTCCTACCAGGTCTCTCCATGAAGCAAGAGCAATACTCAATAGGACTATTACATCCTTTCAAGGAGCCTTCTTAGATGATGCACATGTTAGCCAAACAGTTTGCTACCTGGTTCATTCACCATATATAACTGGAAGCAAACTTCCATATATCCTTCTGTTTCTAGCCAATATGAAACATTAATTAAACATTGAACATGTCAATCTTAACATTCTAATTTGGACTAGTCTTTTTATATAATTTTTCTTTGAACTTAATAGGAATACGAGAGATGTGTACTCGCGCTACATACTTCGTGTGAGTTCATAAAAAAATTTCCTAGAGAAAGATATTATAGCATAGTGCAAACAAAGTTTCGTAAACGACAACTGTTTATTAAGAAAAAGAAAAATTATCTCCTCCAAGATACACGTTTGAAATTATAACAATGACAAATACATAAAACAAGTGGAATATGTTTTCATATATAGTCATTTGAAACCATTTGGCCTCAGGTTCTCCATGGAATTTACCTCTAGTTCTAGCTAGGCATATGTAGCTAGCTGCACACATCCCATTCTTACAGACGCTGTAGAGAATAATTGTTGTATTTTTATTGATTGGCTACTCCACTACTTATAGGGAGTCTAGCTCCTCTTCATACTACATTTTCCAATGTGGGACTAAATCCCTTATTAGTTCTCAACACTCCCCCTCAAGATGGGTGATAGATATTAATCATTCCCATCTTGTTACATAGCTTCGACAGACTTAATGAACTAAGACCCTTATTCAAACAGTCTGCCACTTGTTCTTCTGAGCGAACATGATCAATCTTCAGTATCCCTTGTTCCAGTTTCTCTTTGATGAAGAATCGATCGATCTCGATGTGCTTCGTTCTGTCGTACTGAACTGGATTGTCAGCTATACTTATTGCATCTTGAATATCGCTCAGAAGACGTAACGGTGCTCCCTTGTCCAGCTTCAACTCTATCAGCAACGCTTTCACCCACAACAATTCTGACACTCCTAAGGCCATTGCTCTGTATTCTGCTTCAGCTGTATATCGTGCTACCACTGACTGTTTCTTGCTTCTCCATGAGACCAAGTTTTCTCCTACAAAGACACAATATCCCGTGGTAGTCCTTCTATCGTCTATGCAGCTCGCCCAGTCTGCATCGCAGTATCCCTCAACTTCTATACATCCATTCTTCTTGAACCATAACCCTTTTCCCGGCGTCCCTTTCAGATATCTCAAGATCTGAAACACAGCATCCATATGACCCGTTCTTGGATCATGCATGTAGCAACTTACTACACTCACCGCAAATGAGATATCAGGGCGAGTGTGCCCCAGATAAATCAATCTCCCTACAAGTCGTTGATATCTTTCACGATCAACTGGCTCTCCTGCTTCTGCTCCCAACTTGTACTTCTGGTCAATTGGAGTGACTGCTGCTTTGCATCCCAGCATCCCTGTCTCCTTCAGCAGATCTAGTGTGTATTTTTTCTGTGAGAGAATAATTCCTTGTTCGCCTTCACACACCTCGATACCTAGAAAGTACCTCATCGCTCTTAAATCCTTTACTTCAAACTCCTTCGCGAGTTTTGACTTCAGCTTAGCGATCTCGACTTCATCATTACCTGTGATTACTATATCATCCACGTATACAGCAAGTATAGTGATGTGGCCTCTTGCATGGTGAAGAAAGACCGTATGATATATATTTGCTTGATGGTCTCCTGTACCTGTAACAGCCTTTCTGAATCTGTCAAACCAGGCTCGAGGAGATTGCTTGATCCCATATAGCAACTTCTTTAGTTTGCACACTTTTTCATGCGACGTCCCTCCGTCTGATTCTGTAGCGTAGCACCCTGGCGGGAGTTCCATGTACACTTCTTCTTGTAGGTCCCCATGGCGAAAGGCATTCTTCACATCTAATTGGTATAGCTTCCACCCATAGTTTGCTATAATGGAGACCAGAGTTCTTACGGTGCTCATTTTTGCTACTGGAGCAAACGCCTCATCATAGTCGATGCCATATGATTGTGTGTATCCCTTTGCAACCAATCTCGTCTTGTATCGTTCCATCTTTCCTTCTGACGTCTCCTTTACTGTGTACACCCATTTGCATCCTACAGTTTTCTTCCCTTTGGGTAATGGAACCAGCTTCCACGTCTTATTTTCTCCAGTTCCCCAAGTTCTTCCATCATTGCAGCTTTTCACCTTGGATCTTTCTTTGCTTTCTGCCAACTTTTGGGCAACAAAGTCGAGTCTAATGATGCAATGAAGGCTCGATAATTCAAAAAAATGTTAGAATAAGACAGGTAGTTGGCAATATCATGTTCATAATCATCAAAATGACTAGGAGCCTTACCCACATTGATGCGAAAAGATCTCCTTAAGGGAGCAATAAGTGGTGGAGAGATCATACCATCAGAGTCAGAGAGATCCGTATCAGAATCAGATTGATTCTGTTCGGGGGCAACATCTTCAAGAGTTGGGGCAGGAGTAGACAAGGGACTTGGTACAGTAGGCACAGGGCACGGTACAGGCACAGTAATGGACTTCTGCTGTCTCCTTCTATAGACTTGGAGCTCCTTTTCTATTGTCTGCTGCTCCCCCTGTTTAACATATGTATCTTCTTCATCTTCTGTATCGGAGTCACTACTTTCTCCCCCTTTCGTCCAGTTTTCTACGACCGGAAATGGGACAGATCCGACTACCACATATGGCACCCTCTGTGTTAGGTGTGTCACCAAATGTCGAACCATCATCCGAAGCATAATATGGTTCCAGTTCTCTGAATGTAACGTCCATGCTTACAAACATCTTTCGCTCAACTGGGCTCCAACATGCGTATCCCTACTGAGTTATCGTGTACCCGACAAAGACACATTTAATCGCTCTAGGATCCAGTTTGCCAACGCCTAGCCTATTATCTTGAAAGATTTTACAAAGATTACATCAATATTGACTCATCTCACTCAAAAGAGAGTCGTGTATGAGTGGTCGGACGACTGTGAAGCTTCCTTCCAGAACTGAAACAACGGCTCATTTTGACTCCTATACTCGTACTTCCAGATGGGGTAGAGTGTTTTTAAATATTCGACGATGCTTTTGGCCAGGGCTTAGGATGTGTGCTAATGCAGCGAGACAAGTTGATCTCCTTCGTATCCAGATAAATGAAGCCTTACGAGAGAACTATCCTACGTACGACTTGGAGTTAGCAGTGATTGTGTTCGTATTGAAATTATGGCATCACTATCTTTATGGCGTGGCATGCACGATCTATACCGATCAAAAGAGCCTCAAGTATCTCTTCACTCAGAAGGAGATGAAATTACGACAGAGATGTTGGCTAGAACTGATCAAAGACTATGACTTGATGATCGACTATATGCCGAACAAGTGAAATGTTATGGCAGATGCTCTGATTCAGAAATATCTTGCCTCGCTATGCATCAACAACTGATTATTACGGGACCTAAAAAAATGGGCATCGACCTCCGAGTTCGATTTAGGGATGTGCATTTGGCACAATTACAGTTAGAGCCGAGCTTGCGAAAAAGATCAAGACCGCTCAGAAGGACGATCCGTACCTAAAGAAGATGCGAGAGCTGATTTCGACAGGAAAGGCGACCGACTTTGTGGAAGATGACACCGGCATACTGCGATTGAAAGGCCGACTATGTGTTCCAGATGACTTTGAACTTAGAGAGGAGATATTAATGGAGGTACAATATGCGAAATATACCTTGCATCCAGGCAGTAATAAGATGTACAAGGACCTCCGTACGACCTTCTGGTGGCACAAAATGAAGAGAGATGTGGCGTTCTTCGTGTCGCAATGCATGGACTGTCAGCAAATGAAAGCTGAGCATCAGAGACGGGCAGAGAGATGTAGAACCTGACGATTCCAGAATGGAAGTGGCAGCACATGTGCATGAATTTTATTGTTGGTCTACCGAAGATGCCATGAGAAAATGATGCCATCTGGGTCATCGTCGATCGACTAACCAAGTCAGTGCACTTTATTGCCATTAAAGTTACTTGGAGCGTCGATCGCTTGGCTGAGATTTATCTTGATGAGATAGTGCGGCTGCATGGGGTGCCAGTATCCATCATCTTCGATCGAGATGGACGATTTCTACCACAATTTTGGATTAGCCTTCAGTCGGCTCTAGGTACTAAGTTGAACTTTAGCTCGAGTTACCATCCCCAGATCGACGGCCAAACGGAGCGCGTGAATCAGATTCTCAATGACATGCTACAGCTCTGCGCAATTGAGTTCAAATCGAGTTGGGATGTTCATCTACCTCTGGCCAAATTTGCATACAATAACAACTATCAATACATCATTCATATGGCGCCATACGAAGCGTTATACGCATGGAAGTACAGATCACCTATTTGTTGGGACAAAGTTGGAGAGCGGTAGATTCTTGGCCCAGAGCTGGTGGAACAGATCGTGAAGAAGGTCAAGCTCACTCAAAAAAGACTAAAGATTGTACAGAGTCGGCAGAAGAGCTATGCCAACACCCACCGAAGGCCTCTTGAGTTCCTGGAAGGCGACCACGTGTTTTTGAAGGTAAGGCCTATGCGAGGAGTCACCAGATTTGTCGGTCCCTTCGAGATATTGAAGCAAGTCGCCCAGTAGCTTATCAAATCAAATCATATTACCGCTAATATTTTTAGATGTGCATGATATTTTCTGTCTCGTAACTACAGAAGTATGTGCATGATCCGAGCCATGTGGTATATTTGGGATAACTAGATCTGAAGGTAGACTTATCGTATGTAGAAGAACCCATACAGATCTTGGAACACAAGGATAAATTACTTTGAAATCATTCGATCCCTCTCGTCTGTGTTCTCTGGAGAAATCATACGGTCGAGGAATCGACATGGAAACTCGAATCAGAGATGAAGGAAAAATTCTCTTTATTATTTTCTTAGAGGTAGGTTCTATCTTTAAGTTTCGAGGACAAAACTTTTTCTTAGTTGGGTATAATGTAGTGTCTTGTCCCTACATCGTGCCCCATTTCTGTCCATGGGATGCGCGAGAAAGGAACACTGTCGCTATCGATTAAGTTGGAACCGATAGATCGGGATCGAGTGAATCGATCGAACGGGAACGATTGAATTAAGATCCCATTCTCGTTATGGAAATGCTTCTTCGGAATCAAGTCCCATATTCAGCAGGTTGCACCTCGAGGATAGACTCTGCGACAAAGTCAGAAAAGACCCCCGTTGCTCTGTTTTCCATGCCGCACTTGCTCTTTGGCTTTGGTTTTCGTGAATGTTTTTGATGGTTTTCATGGCTTGAGTTTTCAAACTTTGTATTCGTATCGAACTTCTTGAATGGCACATTGTTCTAATTAGTTGCTTATGTAATTTTAGAAGATTGCGTAGGTGCCATCTAGTATACCCAACCAGTCTTTCGTCTCAAGCAAAATCAAGGTGAGTGACTGACCTTTGTCCCCCCTTGACCCCTTTACTTCTTAAATACATTAATAACATCATTATGAGTGAACTATTAGATACAAAGGCATGGACACATCTACTTATTCTATAAAACTGCGATAAGCCTGCTATGCAATTTATGATATAGAACTGTGTTAAACAAAAGATAGACTCGTTGATTAAATGATGCCACGACAAGGCGAGACACGATAAAAATGGTTAAGTCTTAATATGGACTACGCTTGAGTAACTAAATTAGTCTAGCACTGTCATGGACAACTTGTACACAAGGTAAAAGTTTTCTCGAACGACACCTCGGGGACACGGGACCAATTCGGCCATAGGGAAAAACGGTATAGCTATGCCGGATAATAGCACGGGTTATGCGGGGACTTTCAGTGAGGCTCGCTACTTTCGTTGAAGGGGTCCCGCCTAACAAAGCTATAAGTCCAGGATGGCTTGTGGTGTCAGTGACAACTCACATATGAAATTGCACACGATATACTAGTAAATGATAACAATTGACAGGGAAGAACATGGTAAGTCTCACATTGCACGACACGTTCTACCGTAGGTAAGTTCCAGAGTAATTTATATTTTTCCTATCATATGCATTTCTGAAATTCATTAAGATGGTTAGAAAGATCACGAACTAAGTCATATAAATTCTTCAACCAAATGAGATCATGGAACTTAATTTGCTACGCGCTAATAAAAAGTGTAATGTACTTATCCTCGCTTTCCACAGGTACCCCGAACCAAGAAGGGTGTGCCACTTAACTCAAGGCGACGCTAGTCATTTGAAGCCTCGTCCGTGTGCTAAAGGCTTGTTTTGAATCCTTTTCAAGACTCTACATTCAGTCCAGAAGAAAAGTTGTCTCGACTTCCGACGATAGCAGGTCTTTTAATTATTTTGCTTGTAAATGAGGATATAATGTATGGAACGACTATCTCATTAGCGTTCATTTTTGTAATTAAGTCATGTTATAAGCCCGTGCGACAATGATTATAATGGAGTCATGTAAATAATGTTTTATTATCAATAAAAAGAAAAGTTTCTTCCACTTCAAATGTGTTCTTCAATTTTTCTACGTACTCTATTTGATGTTGTATTTCGGATAACCTTGTGACTATATCTTGTGCGATCGCAACTTAGGTTCGTACGACATCACGCCCGAGGGATGACTATCGATTCTATGGAATCGAAGTATGACAAAGGCGGAGGCGACGACTCGTGAACCTGAAGATGCAGAAGCAGCTGAGAAGAGAAGAATTTGAAGAAGAAGGAGACAAGGAGTGGAAGATGATCACCGTGACGGGTCTCGACGTCAAGGCGGCAGATCTCGGCGTCGAGGCGACGGATCTGCTGCTCTCCAGCGATGGCACGATGATCAAGGGCTCACGCGGCGCTCGAGACGAAGTACACTGTTCAAAACACAACACACGGTTAGAGGCGTGGTGGTCTGCTCGAGAAAATGTGGCTCGAGAAGTGCGCAGAACGAGACTCACTGTGTCTAAGGCAGTGGACTAAGTAGAGTTCGGGCAAGGGATCGTCGGCGTTTGTACTCCGGTTTGGCGGCTCTTCGGGAACGGCGGTGGCTGATCCGGCCATGGCTTTGACAGAGTTAGGGTTAGTTTTTCTGGAGCGATTTCCTATGTCAGATCTGTACATGTCTAGGCTTGTGGACACAAAAATGAGGAAGATGTCTGTAACGTATCCATGGGTGTGGACACGAATTTTGTATGTATAATAATTAGATTTGAAGGAAATGTGGACACACCTGAGGTCGGGCCCAGGACACGAAGGGGATGAAGTGGATACGAAAAATGATGCACTGGACACGACAGAATGTTGTAGACACAGCAATATTTGGCCGCGCACGAATAGTTGGCTTGACACAAGAGAAAATGGATTGGGCTAGGCTAGAAAATTTGGGAAATGATTAGTACTATTGATAATTTAGGTATTTATAGGAGAATAAAACTTGGGATCCATGTTTGGTGGTTAGGAGTTAGTTAGGAATTAGCTATAAGTTAGTTAGTTTGTTAGAAAAGTAGTTAGAGGAAATCTTCTAGAATTAATCCTAACTAATAATTAATTAGCAATAATAAATTCCAAAATATTCTCTCAAAAGCTTTTCTTCAAATTACTAACCTGCCACTACTTCATAACTACCAAATAAATAAGATACAATCATAATTAACTATAAATTCCATAAATCATAACCAATTATCTAGTAAATTATCATAACTTAAATAGATTTAAAAATATTTTAATAATCCCAAATAAATTATGAATATAATATTCTAAAAATAATAAAATATTCTAAATCTCATAAATTTTGGAATAGTGGGGTTACACGACCCACCCGAGCTAGTCAAGATCAAACAATCCATCGGACAATCGGACGAAGGAGGGGTGCCACCCTCCAGGTTGATGGATGAACAATTTTGACCATGACTCAGAACCATCATTGTAGGAACTGCCTTGATAGAAGAGGGGGAATCAAATGCAGCTTTTGTGGAACCCTAGAGGGGGGGTGAATAGGAAAATAAAATAAAACTTAAACACAAGTAAGCTATATCACTGAAGTAAAATAAAAGAGAGTGAGAAAATCAAACACTCGATGTATCCTGGTCTCCTCCCTAGAGGCAATCCAGTCCCGGAACTCTCTCCGACTTAAATCCACTATTGAGTAAATAGTTACACACAAGTCTGGATCTGAAGAACTCGCTAACTTCAACACGAGTTTGGATCTAAAGAACTCGCTAACTTCTTACACACGAGTTTTCTTACGAAGGCTCGTCAACTTCAAAAGGAAAGAAAAAGAACTGTTGATCTTCTACAACACTTGAAGATCAAAAATTACAACTCTTGAATACTCAAGTACTTTTGGATTAGATGACAATTAAAAGCTTGGGTAGAGTAGTAATGGTGGAGCTCTTGGTTGTTGAGAAATTTATTGCTTGAGTGGATGGCCTTCAATGGAAGGAAAGAATCCATTTATATAGAAAACCAAGAGAGGATAGCATTTAATGCTCCTGAACATAACACAGACGGCATGCCGTCGGTATGGACCGGCATACCGTCGGTATTTCGTTCGGAACAGTAAAGGTAATAATTATATCCGTTGGGAGCATTAAATGCTTGTATTTTGTCCATTCAAAAATCAAATCAGATGAAGCGGTATACCGTCGGTATACAGCGGTATGCCGTCGGTATAACGATGTTCGTCACAGAATATTTTTGTGGCTCACAAAACGGTATACCGTCGGTATGCTGTTGTATGTCGTCGGTATGTTGAAGTTCCTCACAGAATATTTTGTGACTCACAAAATGGTATACCGTCGGTATACTGTTGTATGTCGTCGGTATGCCAAAGTTCGTCACAGAACATTTTGTGGTTTACAAAACGGTATACTCTCGGTATACTGTAGTATGCCGTCGATATGCCGAGATTCATCACAGAACATTTTCTGGCTCAGAAACGGTATACCGTCGGTACACAGCGGTATACCGTCGGTATGTCGTTTCGTTAGACATTAATTTTTGACTGAAAAATAGAAGAGCTTTATGTTTGTTATCCAACCTTAGGTGTTTATACAGAAAGAACTTGACCTTGTATAGATTCGAAATATTGAATCTTTTGAGAGCTATCTTTAAGGAGCGCTGGTCATTTCTTCAGTCTTCTTTTCGGAACGTCCATAAGGCTTTGATGACTCGGCTTGAATGGACAGATTTTTTCGTAGGAGAGCTTTTGAGATATTATCTGTTAACTGAAATTCGAAGAAAACTAGACTACGAAGATGCTATTAATGATATCAAAATAAATGTGCCAACAATCTCTCCCATTTTGATAATTGACAAAACAGAGAGATAGCATCTTCAGGGAGTGACTCCCCCGTAGGTAGACTACTCCCCTTCAATACATTTTCTCCTCTTTGTCACTTAATCAAAGATGTGAAATAAAGAATTTATAGCAAAAAGAAATCAAAGCGTTAAAGAGAACAAAAGCATGCATATATTAGCTACTGAAAGTAGGAGAGTACATGCTTGACACGACAAACAAAACAGATAAATAAACTCTCCTTCATGAGAGTAACGCAAGACATATCAAGACAAAAAATGGTCCCCGTAGGACCAAACAAGACATAAAACCATATCTAATGGTTCCCGAACAAAGGACAAACACTAAAACAACACCAAGTTTATTTGACCACCACCAACAGGTGACCGTAACTACTTATCTGCCGGATCATCGTCCTCCCCACCCTGAGTCTCGTGAAAAGCACTAAAGGGATCCACACCATCCGGGTACATGAATCCATAGGCATTGGGGTCAGAGAAGCGAAAGCCTTGGAAATGAGGATCCTGAAGGTTAATATCCAAATAAGCATTGCGGTCCTGAAGAGTCCGCTGGATGAAGTAAGCTTGGTCATGAAAGCGACTCTGGATAAGATTCCCAAGGCCGCGGGTGTTGTCCCTCATCTGCTCCTCCGCCTGAGCCATACGTATTTCAAAATGCTGCTGGGTCGTCGGCATAAAATGGCCGGATGGAGGAGGCGCAGAAGATGGCGCTGCAGGAGAAGTGGCCGATGGTTCATGGGAGGATGAAGCACGAGACGCTGATGCACCAGGGGCAGAGCGGGAAACGGCAAGAAAGGAGGGAACGCCGTCCGACTGGCACAGAAAGAGAGAGGTCCACGCCCTTGGCCTCAAGGATAAGGGTGATGAAGGCGCCATAGTTAAGGGATTGCTTCCCCGGTGGAAGGACAGAGAAGAATGCATTGAGGAGAGTATTAGGAAACGACCAAGTCTTCTTGGAGTATAGAAAATACATGCTGACTGGTGCGTCATTGGTGATCGCATCGTAGCTGCCAGCCTTGGGGTAAAGAGTGTGGCAGATGATCCGATAGAGCTCGTAGTAAAAGGGCTCCAACTGCTTGGATAGGGCCAAAATGGCCGAAGGATTGGGTCCCTTGCAGATGATGCCGCAGAACTTGTAACGCCCCAGTCCCAAAATACGTAGGACTTGGTACGTATCCATACCAGCTGTATTCATACGAAGTACACTCCAATATATAAAAATCTCGTATGAATACATAAGCTGTAAAATGCAGTAGAACTATAACTAATCTCATCCACACAAAATAAAGGAATAAAAGATATCATATAAAGATAATGAATTGCCTTGATACAATATGTTGGGCGGAGACAAATCCACTACCAACAAGTAAAGGAAAAATACATGATATACAAAAGAATAAATTTGGCAAGCAAAGCGAAGACGATCCAAGTGCAATCATCCTTGAAAAAATCACAACGATCACGGTTAGAGCTAGAACACCTGCGAAAGACAATTGCACACACCTGGAGAGATAACCAGGTCCTCAGAAGGACGTAATAAGACACATAATATCATGCCATATAAACTGAATAAATATTGCTCAAATAAATAAGTCAATTGAATTATAACATGGTCCAATACACCTATTGAACGAGCGTACCATCCCACCAACCAAACAAGGACAGGACATGGTAAACTAATTCACGGTGACGTATCTTCCCACGCTATGAATCAAATATGGTACCGGACCCCAATAAGGTTCAATACCTTTTCATCAGAATAGTAAGTCACACCTACAACCAAATAAGGACAAGATGTGACGAACTAATCCGCGACAAGTTATTGTTCCAAGCCATGGTCAGATACAAGTACCCAAACCAAAAGTACTCGTACCTAACGGATAAAGGTGCCTAACCGTTCTAAGTGAAATGTAGTTAAGAACAATCCTTTCTACGCATGGGCCATAGCTAAATAGGATCGGCATGGTCCCCCCTTGGGCACTAGAGGCCCCATCAATAAGAGCATGACGTTCCGCAGAATCGCCAGTGACCATCAGTAATTATGGGTAATCTGACCCGCGTCTCTGGCGGAGCCCAGAATCGGACCAAACTTGGCATACAGGACCAAAAAAATGATACGGTCCTGTTGGCACAAGTTTCGTCTCGATCTGACGAGCGTGCACGAAGTAATTAAAAAGTTTGCACAGAGACCGATACGGTAAATTTTGGCGGATACGCATCAAATTCGTCGCACACATGCGACCAATTTAAATTCCGTCAAAGCCCACACGACCACAAAGCCGTTACGCACCTTTAGATGCTTTCGGTTCACGACCACGTCGTCCAGATTGGCGGGACGTACGTCGTATCGAACAATTTTCTAGTTTTAAAAATAGATTTTTGAAAACTTTGGGATTCGATTTCTCGACGCGTAGTCGATGACTTTCAAATCTGCAAAAAAAAGGTTGTGAAGCTCTATATGTTTTCTAGGACTGCCTTCAAATAGATTTTTGAAATCATGCATGGTTTGGATGATAATTAAATGCAAAGTAGGCTAGTTCGACTGTTGTCAGTCCTATTTTTGGGACAGGTTTTTATCGATTTTTGGGTCGATATTCTGGACGATCTAGCTCATCTACACATTAAGTAATTGAAAGAATGTAAAGGCATATATATTGGCTTCATACCAGAGTTGGAAGATCGAGAATCGGTCGAGAGACGAGGCGGGAAACTCATCGCAAAGTCGAGCTTCTGACTGCAACCTGCTGCTCACCCGGGCATATACGCGCGCGTGCGGTCGTCCGGTGGTCCTTCGACGATACGCGGCCGTCGGGGTGGCCGCCCATGCTATGAAGATGGCGACGTTGGCTCAGGTTAGGGTTTTTTCTTTTTGTTTTGATCTCTCTCCCCCTATCGATCTCTCGATTCTCTGTTTCGGCCGACCCTATATATATTATGTATATACTCGGTCTGTGGGGAATTTGCGGGTCTGTGGGGAATTCTCGGGTGGGAAAGCAGCTCGGGTCTGCTACTCTTGGGCTGGGGTCTGCTGGTTGCTCGGGTTGGTGGGTAAGAGCACCCGTATAAGGCCCATAGCAAAAAAACAACATATGTTTTCACTGGGAAGACATAAAACACAGGCAATAAGAACCTCAATTAACATTAAAGGCTGAAACATGTATTTACACAGGTTTAGTAGCATGTGTACCATAATTGTCTGGTAATCTATAGTGCCATTATCAGAGTTGATGCCACTACATGGCCTTCATAATATTGTACTTTGCTAAGTAAGTCTCTCCATATACCCCCAACTGGCTTACAAGTTCATTCATTCTAGTATTACATTACGAGAAGAGAACATTCAACTGATTGACAGTCCCCTTATGTCCTCTAGCAAGAGATTGCATATATGTATTTATATACACATGTCGTTCATGTCAAGGTCCTAATTACAACAATGGTATTCCAGGAATATTATCACCTTATAACATATACGTACAACAAAGATATATCTATACATATATACGTATATTTATATACGTCCCTATACGTGCATACGAATGTTTATACATATACACATACATATATTATATATACCTCATGTATTTATATATCAATAAATACTCAATTAACCATTAATAATAATATATATAATCTACCTATAACAAATATTCTTAGAAAATAATTGTCAATTCCAAAAATATATATACAAAAATACTTGCACTTACCAAACATGTCTACAAGGCCGTACTTGGTCCCACTACATGCCTACCCGGGCTTGAATTTGGTTCGGCCCAGTTCGGACTAACTTGGTTCAACCGGGTTCCTGCAAAGTCAATAAATCTAATAATAATTAATTAAACTTATTTATAATGGTCATGCTATAACTTAGCCTGGTTTTTCTAGTTAGGACACTCCTATGGCTCGGTATTCCCCTACCATGGCTAAACACTAGTCAAAGCACGCCACTGCACTATCCGTACCATGATTCCTAGTCGTCTGGTACTTCAAAACTTAACAATAGCTATAGTCATCTACCGTATTAATTAACTAAATAATTATTTATAAAATTCTAAAAATCACCATTTAAATCAAATAAATAATAGAAAAATATAATTCAAAAAAAAATTCCGGAAAGGTGAGCTGCAGCATGACAGTTGATAAATACGACGTCGAGTTCAGTCGGTTGAGTCATTTTGCTCCCAGATTAGTTTTGACGGAGTTGGAGAAGGCCAAGAGATTCCATAGAGGATTGAGCATAGAGCTTCAACGACACACTAGTTTTGAGTCCCGAGACTCACAGGCAGCAGTATTGGCCGAAGCAAGGACTCAAGTGGCCATAAATAAGAAGGTACAACAACGACGATCTGTTTCGACCGTTACATCAGTAAAGCCTACACCAGCAGGGCCCATACGACATCCCGCGGCACATCAGCAGCCTAGAGCTACCCCACAGCCAGTAAGGAAATTACCCACCTGTCATTATTGTGGTAAGAAGGGACATTTTCAGAGGGATTGTCGTCGCAAGTTGGGATTGTGTATGGTTTGCGGGTAAAATCAACACCAAGCTCGAGATTGTCCTTCTAGACAACAGCAAATACATGGTGTAGCATTACCAGCACCAGGAGGAGGAGCACCACGTCTGCCAGCAGCTATTGAATATCCTAGGGGCAACCAAAACTCGGGACAAGTCCGCGGGGCCACCAACCCCAGGAGCCTTAAAGACAGTTATGACGTCTTAGTTAAATTTACCATTGCATGACCATGATCATAGAATAACTTAGAAATTTTATGATATAAACCTTGATAGATATAGAAACACGAGGGTATCCTATCTAGTTAGAAACCACCACCGCAATTCTTGTAAGTACCACAATTTGTTCCACTCCCTCGAATCGTATGTCAACGTAGTGCCATGTTAAATGCGGAGGCACAAAGGCGACATACACAACCGTTTACCTCTTTTTTCACGAAAAATCGTGACACGATTTTCGCGCTTTATTCTTCCTCCGTCTTGCACTTCGTTTCCACAGATCGTGCGTTATTTTTATTTCGATGACGAAATTCTTATAAGTTGGGTAGGATGTAAAATTCCTGAATTTTTGGAAATTTTTTTATTATTTAATTGCCTTAAATATGATTTTATGGAATTTATGAGTAGTTTTAAGTTAAATTTTTATTAAATATGACCTTAGCCATCGTTGAGTTTTGGAGCACAAGACGGCTAGTATTTGTGGCACAAAAGATGTAGCAGTGTGCCTTGACTAGTGTATTATTTATACTAGGGAAGGTCTAGCCATAGTGATGTCCGAACTAGGAAAACCAGGCCAAGTTGTGAAATAACTCATTTAAATCATTTAATTAGTTATTATTTAATATATTGATTTTAGATGACCCGGTTTGACCAAATCAGCCCGAACTGGACCCAAACCAATTTCAAGCTCTTGTAGGCATGTAGTTGACCAAAGATGGCCATGTAGACATATTTTATGTATGTACAAATATTTCTTAAACTATTTTATAACTTGATGTATATTTTTTTAATTATTTTATTATGGTACAAAAAATTGTATTTTTATTATTAAATAGGTGTTTGTCAATATTTGTACAATTTTCGGGACTCAAATAAAGGATGTAGTATAAGTTCACTAAACTGGGTAATTTTTATTATTTTATTATTATTAAAGTGATTTTTGTGATTAAATAATCATAATTATTATTAGATATTATCATTATTTGATTTTATGGCCAATTGAATTTATATGCATATATACATATATTTAAATAGACTAAATATATGGATAGATAATATTAGGATTTTTTTTAGATTTATTTGTATATATATATATATATATATATATATATATATATATATAGGATTTTTTTTTAGATTTATTTGTGTGTGTGTATATATATATATATATATATATATATATATATATATATATATATTTTATATATATATATATATATATATATATATATATATATATATATATATATATATATATATATATATATAAAATATATATATATATATATATATATATATATATATATATATATATATATATATATATATATATATATGTGTGTGTGTAAGCTTTTAGAAAAAAAAACATTTGTGAACAGTCCTCTTCCCACCCGAAACCGAGCGTCCCGTGCTCAAACAGAGGAAATTTTCTTAAATCCTCCGGATTTGAATAACAATCAATCCTTAACCAAATCTTCCCAAATCTTTTCCATTGTAATCCCTATCCTATTCTCCTCCGATTAAATCAACTCCCTCTCCAAATTGAATTTAAATTCTTGTATAAATCAAAGGGGAGGATATATATATATATATATATATATATATATATATATATATATATATATATATATATATATATATATATATATATATATATATTCAGGAAACCTCCTCCATTTATTAATGACGGCACAAGGACCGCAGACAAAACCGTAAACAATGCGCAAAATGCTGAAGCCTATACAGGAATACCACAAAAGGAGGGAGGGAAAAAGGCGATGCAATCGCCCAGGGCTACATGGGTAGCACCGACCAAAATGCTGTCGAACTGTGGGAGCACAGGGTGCTCCGCTTACGGCATTGTCGAGTAATTTCCCGAAAAAGCTAGTTCGCCGAGTATGGGTGACCTTCGTATCTCGCTTTGTTGCGATTCTTCCAAATGACCCATGTAGCCGCCGCTGCGACGATCTGGTGGCCGTGGAAAGCAGAACCCCAGGTAGCCAGAAGATCGTGGAAGCGTCCGTCGTCCTGCTCTATGCTGAATAGCTGATTAAAGATTGTCTAAGTCCTGTCCGGCAGAGCCCCCTGTCGGAAAATTTGATCGATAGTCTCCGTCTGGCGTTCGGAACAGCAGGAGCAAGCTGATGCTAAGCTAATCCCGATGGTGTTAAGGATGTCGCCTGTCGGTAGCTTCTTCCTGAGGACTCTCCACAGTAGGAAGGACCACTTCTTGGGGATGCAGGAATGCCAGAAGTGGGCCATAGGGAGGTACGGTCGACCAGCACCCCGGATAGCGGTTCTAGCCGACCTCACTGACACGTCCGCCTCGCCTATATATATATATATATATATATATATATATATATATATATATATATATATATATATATATATATCGAGAAAATTTTCTTCGGGTTTCTTGGAAAACTCTACGAGAGAACCTCTCGTGAAACCGAACTCTCGATCCCACAGCATCCTCGACACCCTCGCGCTCCTGCCTGGCCGTCTACGAGCTGCACACGACCGTCGCGCCGCCAGAAAGACCCCCAAACTCATGAAGAACAGAGCATACTCTGTTCTGACTCAGCCGCCAGGTATACATATTCGTCGCCCCCCTTCTCTTTCAGCGTGTAACCAATTCGTGAACCAAGTTGGTCGTAGTAAGAACAACATATAAGACTACAAGATCTATCAAATAGATCGATTTTATATGCACCCAATTCTTCCAAAAGTTCGTCGAAAGATTGACGAAAAACTGGTTCCACGACACCTAAACACAGCGGCTTCGATCCTGTTTTGGAAGGCCAAAATTCTCTACGTATTAACGATTTTCAAAAATCCAATTTATGGCAATTGTAGAAAACATATAGGAGATGAACACCCTTCTGGTAGATTTATTTTTCATCCAATATACATCTAGTTATTCGCTTCCGAAAACTAAGAGAAATCAGTTTTTCAAAACCTTAAAAACTTCGATACGAGGTGCACCCCGACAAACCGGACGACCCCGTCGCAAATCGAAGGCATCAAAAGGTGTGTATCGACTTTGTGGACATGTGGGCTTTGACGAAATTTGAATTGGTCGCGTGTGCGCGACGAATTTAACTCGTATCCGTCGAAGAACGCCGTATCGACCTTTTTCGAAATTTTCCAATTACTTTGTGCACACTCGTCAAGTCGCGACGAAATTTGTGCCATTGGACTTAAAATATTTTTTTGGTCCTATGAGCCAAGTTTGGTCCGATTCTGATACCGTTGACCGGATCACCGTTTTGTGGGCCCCACGATCCGATTCAACGGGTGAATTTGTGCACGGCTCATCAGAATCCAAAATTTGTCATACCGTTGGGTTTGTCTCCTCAAACAAGATTCGTAGACATATAGTTTGACGACTTTAGAGACCGTCGGTTCTGGCACGCGTTTCGGTGCTAAGCGGATCCAAGGGCGGACATCGTTTTGATCGAAAATTACGATTTTGCCCCTGTTTCAGAATAGAACTTTCGGACAGGCGTTTCCTAGGTATATCTTTTACACCGAAAATATTTTTGATATTTGTTTCAGCATCTGGAAACGTTTGCGGAGGTTCCACTCTTGTAGCATCTTCTTACTTTCCGATTTCATCTACTGGACGTCATCAAAACACCTTCCAACCACCAGGCAAGTATACCTTGCTATATTTGCTGTCATATTATTTATTTTTAGCATTTATTTACTTTGTTTCATATTTTTGTCTTATTTGTTATAAATTGGGCGTCCAGGCCACACTTGGGTGCAAGCGACTCTATTAGTCATTTTTCCGTTGCCTTATTTTATTTCATGCATGTTGACTTAGTTTTAGCATACCACCTTCTTGTTGTGGGATATCCTTATATCTCCTTTGGCCATGACACTCACACTACACGGTTTGAGACATGTTGCTAGGGGCCCGGCTTGCATATTGACTGGCCATCTTTCTGTAAGAAGTTGTGTGACGGATAGATGCTCGTGACTGCTATGACTAGGGTATAGAGACTCAAGCAGTTACAAAACTGGACGAGTTATGGACATGACTTGATCACGGTGGGGGACATTGGGGGAGGACAGTCGCTAGTACGTATGGGAAGCCAAACAGGTAAACCATAGTTTTTGAAAGGAACTATGGCGATATATATTTGCAGATACCCTCTGACGTTTTGGACGTTACGGCCAGATACGGATGACTAGATGCCAGTTACGTACATGTAGCCTAAATCCCACCCATGCGCTTGAAAGTTGTCCTCTAAATTGCACAATAGATTGTTAGCATTCCCTTTTGCATATTAGTGTCAAGGAGAGTCTTAGATATTATTATTATTTTGACAGTTCATATTAGCTTATTCTTCCTGTATCATATTATGTCCCTCTGAGGACCAGATGATCCCTCCAGGTATCGACAACGAGCAGTATCCTGAGGAGTACAGTTCTAGACTAGAGTCTCCATTTGCAGCTGAGGAGGTCTCGCCTTCGTAGCCTATTTGATCATATTCTTAGTTGATGGACTTCTGTAGTTGATACTCTTTTTCTTATTCAGTTTAGTTTATTTCTTTTCATAGCTCGGTTGTGGATTTGTTTTCGCCCGACAGATATTTCTCTTTATTTTGAGTTGAGACATTTGGTTTGTTATTTCTCTTATTTATCATTGTGGATGAGATATAGATACTGCCTGTGACCATGTTATATTGTTATGAGCTGGAGCTCTCTTATTACAGCTTATGTGTGTACACGTAGATTTTATATATTGGAGTAGTCTGTGTATGCATACAGCTGACATGTACGTATTTTCTAGTCCTACGTATATTGGGACTGCAGAGTTACAGTACTTGTCTAGTTTGAAGGTACTACTGGCAGATGACACAAGATTGTGACTAACATGCTTTCATGATGTCACAGCACCCATACTAACCTTGTGACAATTTACAGCTAGCCCTTTGTAGAGCCAGAATAGACTCTATGTAATGTTGTAAGAAGCATGTGCCAGTTGTGGTTTCCAAAGGAAAAGCCAACGGCAATATATATTTAAACAGATTATAAGACATTACAGTGGTTAATATATAGCACCCAAGTTTGTAATAGTAAAGTGGCATACAAATCATAGTTCACCAAATGCTCAAACACTAGCTAACCTAAACATACTGTTCTAAAATTAACATGAACTTATTCATACACCTCCACTCCTAGATGTACAGTTGGTCAGCACAACGACTTGATGAGTTGGATGTGCATGAGTATTCCGAACAAGTTCAACACATATTCATCATTATTCACAAGCTTGTTAATACCTTAATCCCCTTGTAACCAAGGCGTTCACCAAGCCCACACGGGTACACCACTGACCCTCTGTCATTGCTCCCATATAACCTCTGTACCAAGACACAATTTTTATTGGCCATCTATATTTGCCCATGATCGCTACGCATGATGGCTTATATACAACCTATTTGAATTCTTCTATTGTACCAGACATATACCCAAAGACTTGGTGATCATATACTCTAATGATACTAAAGTTGCATGACACTACACCAAAAGAGGGATTTTCCAACACTTTTTTTTTGAATTACTAACAGAATTTTGGCGTTACAAATTACCAACGATGGAAAAACGTTAGGAATTCAAAAAATCGTTAGAAAAAATGGCGACAAATAAAATTAAATATTAGTAATGTAAAATATTTATTTGGTAATAATTAAAAACCGTCAGCAAATTAAATAAAGTTAGAAGAAAAAGAAAAAAAATGTGATCACGTGCCATTCACATGATAGGAATGTGTCATTTTGGCATTACATTTGTGCCATTTCTCTTTTCCCTCCCGTTGTCTCCCCGAACCCTAGAGAGTTTTCTCCTCCTCTCCTCTCTGCCTTCTCAACGACGACTGGCAAAGGAGCTCTCCTCTCTGCCTCCTCGACGAAGTATGGCGAATGCGCGATCTCCTCTATGCGACACTGACAAGTAATTCTCTTTCTTCCCTCTTTATTCTGTCTTCATCATCGATCGAGACAGTCGGCAACACTCGGGAATCATCGAATTTGGGATGTGGTTCATCTCCTTCTCATCAATTGGGGGATTTACGGAGGAGTTAGAGAATCGGGCCTTCGGAGGGATGTACAGAATTAGGGTTTCGAAGGAATTTGGGAAAATTAGGGTTCAGAGGAATTTGGAAAACTAGGGTTACATATTATTTGGGGATTCCGATCAGAAAACCATACAAAGAAGTTATTTTTGTAGGCAAAGCATTTGCAAGTTTATTGTTTAGATTGGAGCTTCTCGATCCTGATAGTTCCTTTCCAACCTGGCCATGGATTGATGAAGATCTTGCATTACCAGTTATAGAACTGGAGCAATTTGCAGGAAATATCAAATGAAATGCTCGAATTGGGGAAAAAATAGGGTTTCTTTGTTCAATTCTTGAATGGTACAAGAAACTGTTATAAGAACAAGGAAGAAGGAAACAAGAAATAAGCTAGGTAAATTCTTGAATGATACTAATGCCTTTCTATTACTCCTTGCAGTTAGGTAGACTATGAGGATGTTGTCTGGACACTTGTATGCTGACTGAACCTTGACTTGCTGCAACCTAGACACTGAGCCATGACTTGGCATTTGGAACTGACTGCTAACTTTACTAATGTGCCATTCTATGAAAGAGACTCTGATACTCTAGTTATCTATGAGTTGCCTTGATCTACTTGCTGCAACTGTTGCTATTCTACGATTCTAATGATGACAATCATCCCTCCATACCATTAGCTCACCTGTACTGATATGTTCTTGAACAATGCATTGCTGAATAAGGCGATGTTCAGATTATCTGTGGGGAACAGGAATATATCAACCTTGAACATTGAAACAAGTTTAATTCCATTTCTTTGGGTTTCTATTATTAAGTTTTGTATACTCATATGATAATAGGGACATCTCTCTCAATGATCTCTTGGGTGACCTTCCAGTAAATGCCATATCTTATTGCTCGTATTAATTCCAGTAAGCCAATATTTTCATATTAATTCACAATCTGATCTCTGTAACTACTTAATTACACGGACATTTTATCAGTAAACGCCATATCTTATTGCTCGTATGCCATACTTTATGGCACGTATATTTTCTTAGTATATGACATATTTTTTGTCCCCTAATGTCACTAATCCATTTGATAAGGAGGAAGCTTGTATGATAATCAAAGCTGGACAGGAAAACCCCAGTATGATAAGGAGGGAGCTTGTATGATAATCATCGTGTTCGATTGCAGCAGCTGAAGCTATACTTGGAAAACACAGTATCAGTGGAAAGGCACGGAGAAGTTAACACAGTATCAGTGGAAAGACCAGGGAGAAGTTAACACTGCAGGCCAATATGATAAGGAGGGAGCTTGTATGATAATCATCGTGTTCGATTGCAGCAGCTGAAGCTATACTTGGAAAACACAGTATCAGTGGAAAGGCCAGGGAGAAGTTAACACTGTAGGCAATCTATGGGGGAGCTAGTTCTTAGTTTAGAAATAACTAGTTTAGATGAGTCACTTTTGTAGTTATTTTTTCTTTCTAGTAACTTTGTCCATTTGTTAATGTTGTTTTGTTCTTGTATGAGATTTTCACTATCGAATAAAAGTTACAACTAAGTAACTTGTTTTATGTCCTATATATTTTTTCTATTGAAGTATTAACTTTTATGTTAGATATATCTGAATATAGAGATTCAAGATAAATACTTTTACATGGTTGGCTCTCATTTGTGCTAAAAGCTAAGCCTCAATAGCGACACCATTTTTTTAATTTTCTTGTCCATTTGGAACGGTAAAAAACCGTTGGTAATATTAAGGGTTACTAATGATTATAAGTGTCAGCAATGAAAGATTTGTAACAGGAAAAAACTGTTGGGAATAAGAAATTTCTAACGGTAAAAAACCATTAGGAACAAAAAATTTCTAACGGTAAAAAACCGTTAGAAATGAAAATTTTCTAATGGTAAAAAAGTGTTAGGCAAATTCCCCACACCCAACTAACAACGGTAAAAAAGCGTTAGAAATTTTTTTCCTAACGCTTATAGTCGTTAGGAAATGACTATTTTGGTGTAGTGTGATTCAAAGGTTTACTGAATACCTGCCAAAGGAAAGGTCCAGTAATGAACCCTATGAAGGAGATACCGCGAAGGAGTGGAGGTTGCTCGGTTGTAGAGGAAATTAGGGTTCGTAGATGGGGAGAGATCGGTTGATCTCTTTCTAAATATATATATATATATATATATATATATATATATATATATATATATATATATATATATATATATATATATATATATATATGGTTGATGATAAGTGGAGAATTTATTTGAATTCCTATGGGTTTATCACAAGGTTATGAAGAATTGAATTTGGATTTGAAGCTTACTCGGTTACAGGGTTATAATAGTCGGCCAAGAGCAGGGTTCACCCTTCGAATATAATTTGAATCTCTGAAATTACACTAAAGCCCTTGGTAGGAATTTAGCTACAAAGGCCCACTATTCATTTATTAGCTAGATAAATATTTACATACAAATACTATATAGCATTTACTAATTTAGAAAAGAAAAAAAGGAAAAATAATATTAATAATAATAATCATTGGTCCAAGGGTTTTACATGTACTATTTACTCAAATAGTGGACTAAAGCCGGAGAGAGTTCCAGGACTTGAGTGCCCCAAGGGTGGACACTAGGATACATCGAGTGTTTGATCTCTTGTCTCTTTCTTTTGAATTACTATTTACTTTGAATATTTGTGTTGGTAATTTTTATTAACTTATTCACCCCCTTATAGTGAAGTGAAGTTGTTTGGAAGAGGGTTAGGAAGAAGTTGTGTTCATGTTTGAGGTAATAAGTGAAGGGGAGGTCATGGGGTGGTCGTTTACTAAGGGGAAGATAAAGAGTTGAGTTGAATTGTCATGCATGATCGGGTTATGCATGAATGAGGAAATGAAGATGTAGGGGGTTATGGCTGCCCACTAAGTGTGTTTGACCACACATGAGTCTTCCATTAGGTTTTAAGTGGTGAGATATAAAGTTGGGTCTATTCCAAAGGGTGCAAAGCTGAAATTATTTTCTAAAAGTTTAGATGTAAGATTTTGAGTGGTGAATATTGGAGTTTGGTGTTTTGTAGACAATAGTGTATGGTGTTTGGTGTGAACCATGTGAGGGTGTGTAAGTGTCTGGGTTGAGTCTAGACTAGGTTTGGGCTAAGTCAAATAGGTAGCTCATTAGGTCTAGAGATTGTCGTTGGGATTTTCAATAAATAAAAAAGTATGTAGAAGTCTAATTGGGTGTGACACAAATGTCATGGATGTTGTAAACTTAATATAATATCATGGTCATATAATGATTGCAATGAACATGTCAAAGTTGTGTGTTAAATTTTCGATTGGAACGAACATAGGTGCAAAACTTAGTTTTGAGTTAGAAATTATGCACGAATGTTGCACAATTAAAAATAATGCATAAGGAGATGTGTCTGAGTGTCACGACCCGCACCCTGATTAGGGGCACGGATACGTGGTTACATCCAGCCTACGCCGCAGAATCGGCGGTAGAACGCTGTATAGGTCGTCTATAAATACTACAACTAGACAAAATATAAGGGTACCTGTCATCTCCGCACGGAGGTTTAATATGGCATAACTCAATCACAAGACAAACTAGGATAGATAGCACGAAATAAAAATATGATAGAAAGGAAAATTGGAAAGGAGTTCAATATCCAACACAAGCTCAGAGATATAAACACATCACAGGAACTCAAAATACAATATAAAACTACAGTCTGAAAACACTAGTTGGATCGCAGTCCAAGCAAACCTTTTAAACAGTCTAAATAAGGGCTATATCATCTAGGGGCTCCAGGGGTAATGTCTTATCAAACTCTATTCTGGCCATACCCATAAAAGGTAGAGCAATCAGCTAACATGTACTCTGTAAAAATCAACGGTTATCCTGTCAGAAAAATGACCAATTACAAACGCTAACAGCAGTTCCATATGAATTGACAAATTCTATAAGTGACAATTATAATGAAATACAAGACAAAGATATATGATGACTTGGGAGCTATTCGGAAGTCGAGTTACAACCCGTAAACCAAACAAGGACCGGGATTGTAACCCTTCTCCCAAACAAAACTTAGCCTCCAATCAAGGTTTAGCATCAGAGCATGTAGAATATGTGAGTAATGAATATCATAGCATGGTGAAAAAAGTACTGAATGTAGAACTGAGCAGGATATATGATGTTTTAAAATAAATATAAAATATGCCATGAATTATTAGAGCATTATGTGATCGGCTTGGAAGAGTTACAGGACAGGCTATCCACTTGGTCCGACAATCATAAAAAAATCACTGGAAAGTGTCATATCGGCCAACCTGGATAACGAGCACAAGAAATAAGATCTCGCTACACCCTACGTGAGGTGATAGTGGCACAAGCACAAGAATATAATGACAGGGTGGCTTTGATCACATAGCCCCTAATAATTTCCCATCCCTGAATAGTATAAAGGATCCAGGCATGACACGTCATGACACGAGATTCGCTAAGAGGGTAGCTACTCCCTCTCAGAAATTGGTATCTATACAAGTACAGGGAAGAAGACAGGAAATGTACCAATATACCAAGAAAATCTAGGAACAACATCTCATGTCATGATCCAACATATACTAGTCCATGAACCATCGTGTCTGGAAATTAAGTAAGATACTACAACTGAATCGGATATAACAAATATCAAGACAATGAAAACTATCAGTGAATGTACTCGCTTGCGGTCCTGAGCTGTCAAATGGGGTCGATGCTCAAAGTGATGCCACAGACCTAAAGATAAGATATATATATAAGCTAATTAGGGTTCAACAGTGTTAGGCTTGATTCTATAGTGTCACGACCCGCACCCTTATGAGGGACACGAGCACGTAGGTACGTCCAGCCTACGCCACAATATCGACGGTAGAACGCTGTATATAACGTCTATAAATACTATGACTAATAATATAAAGGTACCTGTACAGTATATACTCTCCGAATGGAGGTGACATATCAATATAGTCTCAATCACAGAATAAAACTAAGGTAGATAGCACAGAAGGAAACATATGATAGATGAAAAGGAAATAAGTCCAAGATCCAACACAAGCCCAGATATATACACAACATCACAGGGTCTCAAAATATAACATAGAAGCTACAGTCTGATAATGCTAACTGGATCGTAGTCCAGGCAACCCAACTAATCTACACTACTCTGGGAGAACAAAGTCTAGTGGCTCTACTATAAGGCCACGGTCCAGGACTACTCCATCTAGCTCGAGTCCATAATAGGTTGAGTAGTCCGACTCAGAATCATCTGTAATATATATCAACGATATCCTGTCAGGAAAATGAGCAAGTACAAGTACTAACAGCAGTTCCATGTGAATTGACAAATTCTATAAGAGACAGTATATTGAACTACAAGACAAAGATATATGAAGACTTGGGAACCGTTCGGAAGCTGAGTTACAACCCTTAAACCAAACAAGGACCGGGGTTGTAACACTTCTCCCGAGCAGAACTTAGTCTCCAATCAAGGTACAATATAAAGGCATGTAGAACATATGAGTAACTGGATATCATAGCATGGTGAGAAAGTAATGAATGTAGAACAGAACAGGATAAGTGGTGGCCCATGCAGGTCGAATTTATGTAGTGGTATTCGAACTAGAGTATCACTACATCCTGCAGTAGGATTAGGATATTTTTGAGGGTACTCAATCACACTAGGAAAACTCTTAATCAGATTCCTTTATCTAAATTGTTGCTTATTGACTCCCTTGAATATAAACTGTCCCCCGTTGAACTTTTGCTTCATTCTCAGAAATTGCTTCTTGTTTTGATCTGTCTTTATGATGGTTATGAAGACACGATCTCATCGCTCCGGTCCGGGGAATACTATCGAGAGGCTGGCCACCTTTCGTCCTGTTCATCAGGGCCTCGAGACCGCAGCTCCTGTTGTGCTGACTCAGGTTGTCATTTTTGCTACATTGGAGGTACAACTCTGTCTGTACAGAGAATTTTTTCTCTTTATTTCTGATTTCTCTCAGCAGCAGCGGTTCATGCAGCATCAGCATCAGACCAGGAGAAACCAGCAGGGCGAGCTATCGTCAGGACAGTCGAAGATTCATAGACCATTGGAGATCTTGCTGCAAGTTCTGTTCTTCTCGATTCTATTCCCACAATTGTCTTTTATAACTACCTTGAAATCCGATTCCATCTGTTCCTTGCTGATTGATTAATTTTGTCATGTTGCTCTTTTGTTATGTTTGTTTTTTTCTAAGAAAATCATATGGGCTAGGTCACCTCAGTTGTGGGATCTAGAATCTTCGAAGGTCATGTTAGCTAGCATAGTGAGGACATATAGTCAGATTTTGGACGTATTTTTCGGGTGTGGGAATTTATGGTTTTCGTCGTCGCATGCGGCAATACGAAAATTTTAAATACCATGATTCTAGAAGTATGTGTCTTAGTCAAGGACTCTGTGATTATCGTATAGCCTTGCTCACTAACATGACGAAGACTCTGAACAACACAGACGCATATGATTATACCCTTCTGTTGTTATAAATAACTTAGGAGTAGGGATATTTAGTTGTAGAGCTTATTCATATGTAGTTCTTTCATAGTGTAATGATATGACAACTTGTAGAGTGTCTGTACCCTAGAGATGATAGTTAGTAGTGGTATTAGAAAAGTAACCCATTGTAGATGATTTTTCTGTTATTATAATACCAACCAGTTTACATATAGGATGTTAGTATGCCTTGCAGCCTTGATAATTGTTATTATTTTCCTTACCTTTTTCCAGTGAGGCACCCATGACCAGAGCCTGTCCTTGAGTATAGTTGTAGTTCACCTAAGACCGAGAGGCCTATATACATATAGATTGCAGATGCTATACTTAGGATATATGTGATGGATTGTTGTTCTTGAGCATATATATATGTGGTATTTGGGATTGGTGTGCTCAGCTTGTAGGTACTTAGTTATGGGTGACTTGATAGGATTGGAAAGTTAAGAGCTAGCCTATTATAGAGTTTCTCTTTTTGCTAAATTCTAGTTGCCAGCACTTAGGTAGCTAGCATAGGTAAAATCCTAAGAAGTTGACCAGCTGATGACCAAGTACTAGGATGTTGAGAAAATTGAATAGTGATTGACCCTTGACTATGTTTGACCTAGAAGGGGGTGCGATCATCTTAATTTCGAGGACGAAATTTTTATAAGGTGGGTAGGATTGTAACACCCAGTTTTCCAGATGAGGGTAATTTTGAATTTTTTTAATTATAATTATTATTTATTGATATTTATTTTATATTATGATTTTTGGTGATTTTTAATCATTTTTAAACTATTTTAAGTCATGACTTATGATTTTTGTGTTTTGCTAGTGTAACCTTAGAGACTGTTGACCTAGAGTCTAGCCATATGATTTGGATATTTAATTAGTACATTTAAGTATAGAGGGTATCTTGGTCATTTTAGGATTTCTTTGAATTTATTATAATTTATTGGAATTTGTGTGAATTTATTATTATTTAAATAAGTGCTATGTGCTATGATTGGTTTTAGCCTAGTTAAGCCTAACCTAGAAGCTTAGACTTAACCCATAGGCTAAGTAGGATGGTTAACTTAAGTTGAGGGTAGAAATTATCAAGTTAGAAATCAAATAGTAGTTTTAGTCATGAGAATTGATTTTAGAGAATGGGCCCTTAGAAACATAGATGTAACTTGTCTTAGGGAGAGCCCAAGCCCACAACTAACTAGAAACCCTAACCCTAGCATTTGTGGCCAGCCACCATTGGGATTTTTCCCTATATAAACCCCTCTTCATGTGTTCTTGCCTCTTTTCATCCAAATTTCCAAGTTTAAAGAAAGAAAGGTATAGGCATCTTCCCCAATCCATAACTTTCCCATTTTAGGTCCTTTTTGGCTCAAATCTTTTGCATTAGGTTCTAATCAACCTATACTTACTGTTCATGGAGAGAAATCTCAGGTTTGGACCAATTTGGAGAGTTTGGCTAACAAGGAGAAAACCCCCCCTTTGGAGCTTTTTATTAGAATTTTAACCTATGGGTAAATCTTCATAAACATCACCAAATTTTGATTTCCATGCATGAGTGTATAGCCCTCAGAGTCCCCTAGCTGCTAGCATAGGTTTGGTGTCGATTCGTGTCCATTTTGTGTCCGTATCGGACACGTATCAGTACATACAGTAGGTATTTGATGAAATGCTTGTGAGAACTTTTTGATATTATTTTTCAAAACTAATTTCATGTTTTTGTAGCCTTATATGTTTACTTTGGATCCCTCACTGACTAATAACACTTCGTGTCTCTTTTCGTGTCCAAATCTGGACACGAACACGTGTACGAGGCCTCGGTTCAGTGCCCTGCTGTTGGACACGTCGTGTGCACTGTACACGACACATTTGGACACGATACTTGCTGGACGCCTTGGACACATGACTGACACGACACGTATAAAGTTTGAGGAGGAGTTATTGAGTGGATTGGGAGAAATCCCAAATAAACCCGATTTACACTGTGATGTGCGCGTTCAGTCGAGGGTTCGGATACGGCCCTAGAACGTGGACACGGTGTGTTGTGGACACGGTGCAGGCCCCTAGGCTTGTAGCCCTATTTAGGCGAGCCTCTAGGGACGAGCACGAGTCTTACTTTGTCTCGTGTCGTGTCCACAAGTACAGTGAACACGTGCACAATGATTGCTGTCCAGTTTGTACTATTTTGGGTTGTTTGAGTTTTGGACACGTTTGGGACACTTTGATGGAAACAAGATGGGTTGAGGGACACGAGCACACATCTGCACTGCTTTACCAACCCTTAAATTTGTATATTAATGAGTTTTGAATTCGAATTTGTAAGTTTCCCCTAAACTCTGATACTGTGTAGGTTAACAGTTGTTTGAGACATTTAAATGAAATAGATGAGTTTAAAATGAATTTTAAGTATAGTTAGATGTGATGCTTTGATTACCAACTATTATTTTAGGTTATTAACATAATTTTAGCCTTCGAAGTGGCATTTCCCATTTCCTGATACTTTCCTGCTTCCCTTTTTTTTTCCATTTCGACTTTGTGAGAATTGATTTCTCATTTTTTTACATATATGTAGATCAAACTCTTTGATTTGATTTCACATGATTATAGGTTGGTTTTATTTTGAGTTCTATATCATATCGTACTTCTTCTTTCTTAGTTATGATTGAGTTTACATTCTGCTATGACACCTCCATTCGGGGAGTATAAACTGCTTAACATTATATTGTTAGATGTTGTGACCTAGGACAGCGTTCTACCGCCGACACTGCGGCGTAGGCTGGACGTACCCACTTCTCGTGCCCTTACTCTAGGGTGCGGGTCGTGACATGATATATGATAAGATAAGTAAATATAAAATGTGCCTTAAATTATTAGAGCGTTATGTGATCGGCTTGGGATAAGTGACAGGGCAGGCTATCCACTTGGCCCGGCAATCCACGGTGACCTCAACGGAAAGTCATACCGGCTAACCTGGATAATGAGTACAAGGCAAATAGGATCTCGCTACACCCTACGTGAGGGGAGAGTGGCACGAGCACAAGAATAGTGACAGGGTGGCTTGGATCACATAGCCCCTAATAATTCCCCATCCTCGAATAGTACAATGGATCTGGATATGACACGTCATGGCACGTGATTCCGTAAGAAGGTAGCAAGTCCCCTTAGAAATCGATGTCTATACAAGTACAGGGAACAAGACAGAAAGTACACCAATATACCCAGAAATCTAGGAACAACATCTCATGTCATGATCCAACGTATACTAGTCTGTAAACTATCGTGACTGAGAATCAAGTAAGACACTACGACTGAATCGGATATAGCAGATATCAAGACAATGAAAACTATCAGTGAATGTACTCGCCTGCTGTCCTGAGCTGTAGGGTATATCAATGCTCAGAGTTGTAATCAGAGACCTAAAGATGAGATATTGCATGTTAATTTAGGTTTAACAAAGTTATGAATGATTTATGATGAATGATATGAATCTAGGTCAAACTAGGTCTCACTGAGTCACACTAAGTCCTGTCAAGTCAATCTAGGTCAAATTAAGACAAAGTGTTGACTCATCGTTGACTTTTGGGTAAAAAGTCAAATCTGGGTCAACCGAGCCGAAATTGGTTCAAAAATGACATTTGTAGGGTGTACCTAACAAGTCACCTAAGTTTCAAGTCAATCCGAATATCCGAACCCCATATCTTGAAATTACCCGATTACCCTCTAATACACATACCCTTAAACCACTCTAACGTTGACGCCAAGTAGCCTTCCCTTAGGAATTCCACTCCTAGCTTCCTAGGTTAGTAGGATACTAGCCTATACAATCATTATCTACCAAGTTCTCTAGGTAAAGTGGACATACATTTCATCTTATGGTCCATATTGGTCGTTTACCCGTTATCTCGAGCACCGTAGGATACTCAACGGTATCGTGCGATTCCATCTTTCTAATCCCACACGAAGCCCCGACTTCAACCTAGAAGCCTACCCGCAAACTCTATTTTATACTAACTAAGTCCTCTCCAAGTTTGGATGCGTTCCGACGCTCCGATCTCAAAATCCCCTCTTCACTTGATTCTAAATCACTCAAAATTCACTCACTCAATCTCACTTTTCACACACTCACTTAGGACTAAATTAGAGGTTATTTTAGTGGGTTTTATAGGTGTATATATAGCTATATATAGGGGTATATATATATATAGGTATACATATAGGTGTATATGTGGGTTGATTTGGGGGTCAAAAAGGGGGGGAGGAAATGTGCCTTTGCTGCTGCTACTGCTGCTGGTATTGTTGCTACTGTTGCTGCTATTTCTACTGCAGCTGCTGCTGCTGTGGGGGGGACAGCTTCCCAACTCCCCCTAGCTGCTGTTGCCCCTACCCTTCTTCTTCCCCTCTTCTTACCCTCTTTTCCCTTCTATATTTCCTTCTCCAATCCCTCTCTAAACTCTCTCTCTCTAAACTCTCCTATCTTCTTCTCTAATCCCTCTCTAATATATATAAAACACATACATACAAATCCCTTATTTCTTCCCCTCTCTATATATAAATACACACCCATATATATATATATATATATATATATATATATATATATATATATATATATATATATATATATATATATATATATATATATGTGTGTGTGTGTGTGTGTGTGTGTGTGTATATATATATATATATATAAATATATATATATATATATATATATAAAAAAAAAAAAATATATATATATATATATATATAGAGAGAGAGAGAGAGAGACACACACACATATATATATATATATATATAGGAACACACACACACACACACACACACACACACACACACATATATATATATATATATATATATAAACACACACATATATATATACACATGAACACACACACATATATATACATGAACACACACACACACTAACACAAAATATGAATTTAAAGTGCCTAAACCACTTAGAGGCAAAACCTAATTATTCTAGAAGTGTCCAAATTTGGGAGAAACTCAAGGACACAACCACAGATCACAACTAAAGTCAAAATTTCCCGGAGTCCCGAATTAAGTCGGAATGCGATAAAATTCGAACCCGACTCCTATAATCATTAAATATTAATATTCATGAAATAAAATTCACAAAAATATTCTAAAATGGAAAATTATCATTTTACCCCTATCTTGGAAAAGTGAGGGTGACAAGTCTATCCACCTTAAAAAAATTCGTCCTCGAAATTGAAGACAACAAACACAGGAAATCACAAACAGAGATAAAGGAAATGAATTTATACCTCAGGGCGTAAAAAGATAAGGGAAACGCTCTCGCATGTCGTCCTCCCTCTCCCAGGTAGACTCACCTGGAGAGTGATGTCTCCATGCAACCCGGACCAAGGGTATGACCTGGTTTTAGAGAACCTTCTCCCTGCGATCCAGAATCTCCACCGGCTGTTCTGGATAGCTGAGAGTAGGTCCCACCTATATCGCTGAATGGTCCAATACTTGGCTAAGATCTGCCACGTACCGCCTCAGCTGAGATACATGGAACACGTTGTGCACTCCCTCAATCCTATGCGGCAAGTCCAGTCGGTAAGCTACTGCACCAATCCTCTCTAAGATGGTGAAAGGTCCGATGTAGTGCGGACTGAGCTTTCCACCGCCGCCAAAGCGAATCATTCCACGTGTCGGAGATATCCTCAAAAATACCATGTCACCAGCCTAGACATAAGACAAAACTCAGCACTAAACAAACAATCACAAACAAACACGACATGAAACTGAAACTAACCTCGAACTCTAATAGTCTCCGGTGACTATCGGTCCAATGCCGCTGCCTATCCTGAGCCACCCGAAGTCTGTCTCTAATCAACCTGACCTTCTCGGCCGCATCCACAACCATCTCCGGCATAAGAAGTGCCCTCTCGCCGACATCGTCCCAAGACAAAGGAGTATGACATCTCCGTCCATATAGAGCCTCAAATGGCGACATCTCTATACTGGCCTGGTAGCTGTTGTTGTAAGCAAACTCTACCAGGTGAAGATGGTCCTCCCAAGAACCCTCGAGATCAAGCACACATGTGCAAAGCATGTCCTCCAAAGTCTGGATGGTCCTCTCTGATTGCCCGTCTGTCTGGGGATGATAAGCGGTACAAAACTTGAGCGAGGTGCCCAAGCTAGCCTGCAAACTCCTCCAGAAGTGGGAAGTGAATCGACGATCCCGGTTTGAAACTATGTTCACCGAAACTCCGTACAATCTCACGATTTGACGAACATACAGCTCTGCCAGCCTCTCCGTAGACAAGTCCACCTTAAAAGGCAAAAAGTGGGCCGATTTGGTTAATCTATCAACGATGACCCAAATCGCGTCTTTTCCTCCTGGCGATCGTGGAAGTCCAGACACAAAGTCCATGGTGATGTGCTCTCACTTCTACTCGGGAATGGGTAGCGGCTGTAGCAATCCACCTGGTCTCTGTCTCTCGGCCTTCACCTGCTGACCCACAGGGCAACGAGATACAAACTGAGCTACCTCGTGCTTCATGCCATACCACCATACGTGCTCTCTCAGGTTCCTATACATCTTGTTGGCTCCAGGATGTATAGAATACTGAGAGCGATGTGCCTCCTGAAGAACCTCCTCCTGAAGCTCTCCACGCGGAACGCACAGCCTAGTACCGTACCGTAACGACCCATCTTCGGCTAAAGAGAAATCGTCGAGCAAACCCGTCCGTACCTGCTCCCTGATCCTCCTCAGGGCATCATCATCATACTACGCTGACCTGACTCTATCCATCAGCTCAGACTGGATCTGCAAACCCTACATATGGATCTCCAGACCCGAAATTATGACCTCGATACCCAAACTATCCAGGTCGGCCAACAGATGACGATCTGTCATCAAGAACATAGCTACTGGATACCTGCTCAAGGCATCTGTAACTACGTTGGCCTTCCCTGGATGGTACTGCAGTGATATATCGAAGTCCTTCATCAGCTCTAACCACCGCCTCTGCCGCATGTTCAACTCCTTCTGAGTGAACACGTTCTTCAAGATCTTGTGATCTGTAAAGATCTCAACTCGCTCTCCGTACAGGTAATGCTTCCATAACTTTAAAGCAGAAATAACCGCGGCCAACTCCAGATCATGAGTAGGATAGTTCTTCTCATGAGGACGTAACTGCCTGGATGAATAGGCAATCATCTTCCCATGCTGTTGAAGAACATAACCTAAACCCTTCCCTGAAGCATCGCTGTAGATCAAGAACCCACCTGACCCAGATGGCAAATTCAAGATCGGAGCTGAAGTCAACCTCCTCTTCAGCTCATCGAATGTAGCCTGACACTCAACAGTCCAAACGAACTCCACGTTCTTCCTAGTGAGTCTAATCATCGGCTCTGCAATCTGCGAGAAGTCCTGGACGAACTTCCGGTAATAGCTAGCCAAACCCAGAAAGCTCCGAACCTCGACAACTGAACTGGGCATAGACCAAGACTCGACTGCCGAAATCTTCCTCTGGTCCACTGAGATCCCGTGCTCGGTCACAACATGACCCAAGAACTCGACCTGGTCAAGAAGAACTCGTACTTCGAAAGCTTCCCGTAGAGTTGCTCCCTCCTCAGAGTCTCTAACACAACTCTCAAGTGCTCCTCATGCTCCTCCTGCATCTTCGAATAGATTAAGATATCATCTATGAAGACCACCACGAACTTGTCAAGATACTGATGGAATACCTTGTTCATTAAGTTCATGAACACTGCGGAAGAATTGGTCAACCCAAATGGCATCACTGTAACTCGTACTGGCCATACCGAGTCCAAAATGTCGTCTTGGGAATGTCATCCCGCCTCACCTTCAGCTGGTGATATCCGGACCTCAAGTCTATCTTCGAAAATACCTTTGCTCTACTTAGCTGATCAAACAAGTCGTCGATCCTCGGCAAAGGGTATCTATTCTTGATAGTGAGGTTGTTGAGCGCCCGGTAATCAATGCACATGCGGGACGTACCGTCCTACTTCGGCACGAACAGGACTGGCGCTCCCCAGGACGAAGAACTAGATCTGATAAACCCCTTGTCCTGCAGCTCGTCGACTTGCTTCTTCAGCTCTATCAACTCGCTGTTGTTGACCCTATAGACATGCTGTGAAATGGGCTCGGCGCCCGGCACCAAGTTTATAGAGAACTCAATGTCCCTGTCTGGCGGCATCCCCGGTAACTCCTCGGGAAAGACATCCGAGAACTCAGCTATCAACGGATGTGGCAAGTCCTATCCTGCCAACAAAGCTCCAGAGAATCCAGCCTTCGACTCTGCTGCTCCTCGAGCAAACTCGATCTCTGGCTCTCCCGGCGGCCTAAAAAGAACTCTGCCTCCTCTAAAATCAATACTAGCATGGTGCATGCTCAACGAATCCATATCGAGTACCATATCGTACCTCGGAAGGGGCATTACGAGCAGACACGCACTCAAGTCCCGGCCTCTCATGGTGACTCTCTGCCCCTTACAAATATTATTAACCAGGATAATGCCTCCTCCGGTCATAATCTTGCAAGTCCTACCCATATATTCAGCAATAATATTGTGTCTCAGAGCAAAGAAAACAGACATAAAACTATGAGTGGCACCAGAATCAAACAAGACGAAAGCAGAAAAAGAATCAAGGAGAACATGACCTGCTACAACATCTCCCACGGGCTCTACCTCCTCCTCTGCTGCCAAAGCGAACACCCTGCCCGCAGGTGCTCTCTTTCGGTGCTGCACAAAGTGCTGCTGTCGGGTCTGAAGTGGAGGACCTCTCTGCTGAACTGCTGGTCCTCTAGCCTGCTGTACCCTGTCCTGGCCTCCTCGGACTCCGAGAAAGCGGCAATCCCTCAGCTGGTGATCGGGCGCCCCACAGTAGAGACAGACGCCCAACCTCTTCCTGCAAGCCTCCCTGGTGTGCCCCGGCTTCCCGCAGAAGCCGCACAGAGTAGCCGGTCTCTGGCCCTGTCCCTAGTGCTGCTGGGCACGCGCTGGTGCCTGCTGAATCTGCAACAGAGGCTGCTGTTGAAATGGCCTCTGCAGATGCTGAAAGTGGGGGCGCTTGGCCGGTCCCGTACTGGAACTCGCCCCTATGGTATCTTCGCTCCTCTTCGACTTGAGGCCAAAGTCCTCCTCTGCAATCTGTGCGTCCATCAATATCTGATCGAACGTCGCGTCACGACGACCCGAGGTGCGGGTGCGCACTGCATGAATAAGTCCCCTACGGAACTTACGAGCCTTCTGTCCCTCATCCTGGATCAGATCGGGAGCGAACCTGCTAAGGCGGAAGAACTCTGCTGCATACTCGTCCACCGACGAGTTCCCCTGTACTAGACCCACAAACTGGCCCTCCAATGCTGTAAGAGCCACGTCCGGGAAGAACTTCTCCTTAAAGAGCCTCCGAAAGTTCTACCATGTCAGCCCTCTCACCAACGCACGAGGATCCGTACGGTACCATGTCAGCGCGATGTCGAAGAATCGGCTGGCTGTGGCTAAGACCAAAAGTCCTCTAGGAAGCTCTGCCAGCTCCATGCTCCATGGCACATCCTCTAGCCAATCATCTGTATAAAGGATGCCCTCCGTGCCCGTGAAGTCCCTGGAGCTCATCTTCCTAAAGTCTAATACTGTCCCTGGCCTAGACTGCTACTGGTACGGCTACTGGCCAGTAGGGCCCTGCACCGTACCCGGTTCCACTCTCTCTATGGCTGCCAGTGCAAGCTGATGCGAGTTCTCCATGCTCTGCCTCAACATCTCAATCTAACGGTGTGACGCCTCCGTCTGGCGATGCATCGCCTCTGCCTGGGCTCGTTTTGTCTCCATCATCTGCTGAAGAAGAAGGAACATATGGAGTGTATCCGTCGGTATCGGAGGTGGTGGAGGCAGTATCACTGGAACGGCGACCGAAACCCTCTCGGGTGGAGGTGGTAGACCTCCCTGTGCAACTGCCAGGGCCTCCGGGATAGTAGAATCACTAGGGACAGTCTCGTGAACCTCCTCCTCAGCCTGGTCAGATCTCTCGGACAAGCTACTCGATACAGTGGCCTGCAGGTGCGTCTTCGTCATTCTGGAGACGAATTGAAACAAGGAGATCAATATGGCACATGAGAAGATATTATCAAAGAATGACAGTTAATTTAATACAAGGAGAGAAATCATGATAATCAAAAGATCGAAAAATTTTCCTAGGTGTGATTGAGAAACTCCTATCATATCCTAGGTCCTACGTCCTAATTGCAGGCTCGTAATTAGTACTCTAAGCCGAGCACCATTACGAGATCACACTAATTGTGACACAGGCCTGCATGGGCTACCACAAAAATATGCCACGATCTGCACCCTTATGAGGGACACGAGCACGTGGGTACATCCAGCCTACGCCGCAGTATCGGCGGTAGAATGCTGTATATAACGTTTATAAATACTACGACTAACAATATAAAGGTACATGTACAGTATATACTCTCCGAATGGAGGTGACATAGCAATACAGTCTCAATCACAGAATAAAACTAAGGTAGATAGCACAGAAGGAAACATATGATAGATGAAAAAAAAATAAGTCCAAGATCCAACACAAGCCCAGATATATATACAACATCACAGGGTCTCAAAATATAACATAGAAGCTATAGTCTGATAATGCTAGCAGGATCGCAGTCCAGGCAACCCAACTAATCTACACTACTATGGAAGAACAAAGTCTAGTGGCTCTACTATAAGGCCACAGTCCTGAACTACTCCATTTAGCTCGAGCCCATAATAGATCGAGCAGTCCGACTCAGAATCATCTGTAATGTATATCAACGGTATCCTGTCAGAAAAATGAGCAAGTACAAGCATTAACAGCAGTTCCATATAAATTGACAAATTCTATAAGAGACAGTATAATGAACTACAAGACAAAGATATATGAAGACTTGGGAACCGTTCAGAAGCTGAGTTACAACACTTTAACCAAATAAGGACCGGAATTGTAACTCTTCTCCCGAGCAAGACTTAGTCTCCAATCAAGGTATAATATAAAGGCATGTAGAACATGTGAGTAATGGGATATCATAGCATGGTGAGAAAGTACTGAATGTAGAACAGAACAGGATATATGATAAGATAAGTAAATATAAAATGTGCCTGGAATTATTTGAGCATTACGTGATCGACTTAGAATAAGTGACAGGACAAGCTATCCACTTGGCCCGGCAATCCACGGTGACCTCAACGGAAAGTAATACCGGCCAACCTGGATAACGAGCACAAGGCAAATAGGATCTCGCTACACCCTACGTGAGGAAAGAGTGGCACGAGCACAAGAATAGTTACATGGTGGCTTGGATCACATAGCCCCTAATAATTCCCCATCCCCGGATAGTACAATGGTTTTAGACATGACACGTCATGGCACGTAATTCCGTAAGAGGGTAGCAAGTCCCCTTAGAAATTGGTGTCTATACAAGTACAGGGAACAAGATAGGAAGTGTACCAATATATCCAAAAATCTAGGAACAACATCTCATGTCATGATCCAACGTATACTAGTCCGTGAACTATCATGACTGAGAATAAAGTAAGACACTACGACTGAATCGGATATAGCAGATATCAAGACAATAAAAACTATCAGTGAATGTACTCGCCTGCTGTCCTGAGCTGTAGGGTATATCAATGCTCAGAGTTGTAATCAGAGACCTAAAGATGAGATATTGCACGTTAATTTAGGTTTAACAAAGTTATGAATGATTTTTGATGAATGATATGAATCTAGGTCAAACTAGGTCTCACTGAGTCACACTAAGTCCTGTCAAGTCAATCTAGGTCAAATTAAGACAAAGTGTTGACTCATCGTTGACTTTTGGGTAAAAAGTCAAATCTGGGTCAACCGAGCCGAAATTGGTTCAAAAATGACATTTGTAGGGTGTACCTAACAAGTCACCTAAGTTTCAAGTCAATCCGAATATCCGAACCCCATATCTTGAAATTACCCGATTACCCTCTAATACACATACCCTTAAACCACTCTAACGTTGACGCCAAGTGGACTTCCCTTAGGAATTCCACTCCCATCTTCCTAGGTTAGTAGGATACAAGCCTATACAATCATTATCTACCAAGTTCTCTAGGTAAAGTGGACATACATTCCATCTTACGGTACATATTGGTCGTTTACCCGTTATCTCGAGCACCGTAGGATACTCAACGGTATCGTGCGATACCATCTTTCTAATCCCACACGAAGCCCCGACTTCAACCTAGAAGCCTACCCGCAAACTCTATTTTATACTAACTAAGTCCTCTCCAAGTTTGGATGCGTTCCGACGCTCCGATCTCAAAATCCCCTCTTCACTTGATTCTAAATCACTCAATATTCACTCACTCAATCTCACTTTTCACACACTCACTTAGGACTAACTTAGAGGTTATTTTAGTGGATTTTATAGGTGTATATATATATATATATATATATATATATATATATATATATATATGTGGGTTGATTTGGGGGTCAAAAAAGGGGGGAAATGTGCCTTTGCTGCTGCTACTGCTACTGGTATTGTTGCTACTGCTGCTGCTATTTCTACTGCAGCTGCTGCTGCTGTGGGAGGGGGGGACAGCAGCCCCACTCCCCCTAGCTGTTGTTGCTCCTGTCCTTCTTCTTCTCCTCTTCTTACCCTCTTTTTCCTTCTATTTTTCCTTCTCTAATCCCTCTCTAAACTCTCTCTAAACTCTCCTATCTTCTTCTCTAATCCCTCTCTAACATATAAAACACATACATACAAATCTCTTATTTCTTCCCCTCTCTATATATAAATACACACCCATATATATATATAGAGAGACACACACACACATATATATATAGGAACACACACTCATAAATATACACACACACACACACACACACACACATATATATATATATATATATATATATATATATATATATATATATATATATATATATATATATATATATATATATATAAACACACACACACACACACACACATATATATATATATATATATATATATATATATATATATATATATATATATATATATATATATACACATGAACACACACGTATATATATATACATGAACACACACACACACACACTAACACAAAATATGAATTTAAAGTGCCTAAACCACTTAGAGGCAAAACCTAATTATTCTAGAAGTGTCCAAATTTGGGGAAAACTCAAGGACACAACCACAAATCACAACTCAAGTCAAAATTCCCTGGAGTCCCGAATTAAGTCGGAATGCGATAAAATTCGAACACGACTCCTATAATCATTAAATATTAATATTCATGAAATAAAATTCCCAAAAATATTCTAAAATAGAAAATTATCATTTTACCCCTATCTTGGAAAAGTGAGGGTGACATATAGTATAAGCTACGTAATCTAGGTCAGACTCAGTCCAACCAAGTCAAACTAGGTCACACTAGGTCAAACTAGGTCACATGAAGTCAAATCAAGTCAAACTATGTCAAACTGGGTCAAAGGTTGACTTATAGTTGACTTTTGATCAACCGGTCAACTCTAGGTCAAACTAGGCTAATGTTGACAAACAGTTGACTTTTGGTCAACTGGTCAACCGAGGTCAAAACTAGCCAAAGTAAACTATTCCTAATATTTATCTACCAAGATACCATATATCTTGGTCAAACAGGATCAACTCTAATTTAAGAATTAAAATATCAAGTTGTACCTCGTTATTCGTACATCGAAGTCTACGACACGCAAATCGAGATAAGATAATCAACGATAAGGTTAATAATCTTATCACAGTGATCCACATGATTATCTTGTCAATTTTAGCGATGTGAGATCACTGAAATCGACTGATCTCAGTTTCGTTGTACTAATTCCGAAATAAAAATTAATTATAATAAAAGGTAATATACAGAAAAATATCTACAACATTGTCAGATGATGAAACGAACATCACCAACGTATCCAGAATGGTCAAATCAGCTGGAATAGCCAATCCATAAGTTTAATTTGGACACAGGGGCAAAAAAGTAATTTTGGGTCAAAACGGTGTCCGTGTCGGACCCGCTTTGTACCAAAAAACGTGCAAGAATACTAGTCCACTAAACCAAACAAATTATATTTCTACGAATCCAGAATGACGATACGAACCCAACGATATATCCAGAATTGGATTCCGTTGACCCGATCTCAAATTGGTCCGTTGACCAGGACATTGAAATTTCGATTTGCACGAAAATACGTGTCAGAGCCAATGTCCTAAAAACTCAGTAAATTATATGTCAACGAGTCCAGAATGACGATACGAACTCAACGATATGTCCAGAATTAGATTCCGATGAGCCGATCTCAAAATGACCCGTTCACCCGGATATTAGTATCCGACTTGTACCGAAATGCGTGCCAGAACCAATGTCCACTAAAACCTAGTAAATTATATGTCAACGAGTCCAGAATGATGATACAAACTCAACGGTATGTCCAAAATTGGATTTCGATGAGCCGGCGTCAAAAAGTCCTGTTGACCCGGACTTTGGGACCCCTTTGCATCGAAATGCGTGCCAGGGCTCACGTACTCTAAATCTAACAAACTTTATATGAAAATATGTCAGAACGACGCCACGAGTCTACTGGTGGTGTCAGAGATTGAATCCGGAGTCCCGGGGTTCAAAAATAGAATTTAACAAGGTAAAAATTACGAATTCGGACGACCAACTTTGGCATCAAATTTAACCAATCAATCGTGCTCACAATGAAACAAAACTTGAGGGGCAGGAAGAGGATTATACCAGCTGCGCATAGGAACTAGTGGCACGCCAGCAGGAGCTGCGATGGAGGAGAGACGAACCGACGAAGTTGGCTCCATAAACTGTCCAAAAATAACACAATTTAAAGCGTCAACTTGGTGGTCGGTTTTGATGTATCAAACGGTAAAATTAACGGATGAAACTTGAGGAAAGTAAAGAAGGATATACCGAGATTGTGAGGAGGAAAAATTTTACAGATCCAACGGTTGAATTTTCGAAAAATGTGCACGAAGTTGCTGCTTCGAGACGCAATTCTGAGTTTGTTTCCGAGCTCGCGTCGACGGGAACCCGTGCCAAACGCACGAATCGACTCCAATACACAATGGAGAGAAAGGAGGACAACGCGGGGACGCTCGCCGGAGGGGCGCCAAGTCAGGGGGCTCGCCGAAGGCGGCGGTGGACGCGGCGACGCGCGGTTGGCCGGCAGCGCTGCCGCTGCCAGCATTGCGGTTGCTGCTGTTGCCACCTGCGGTAGCCGGCAACGGGGCAACGGGGTAACGACGAGCGGTGGATGGTCGGAGGAGAGGAAGGAGGAAGAGGTGGCGTGCAGTAGTGGTGATGGTGACAGGGAGATGTGGATGATGATGGTAAAGTGGTGTTAATGGAGAGTAGGAGGAGGAGAGGGAGGATGATGTTGCTGGTGGTGGTTGGGGCTGAGCTCGGGAGGAGGTCGGCCATGGGCTGTCGGTCGGCCATGGGGGAAGGAAGTTATTGTTGGTAAATGAGAGGGAGAGAGAATTATTATTATGTGTGTGTGAGTAATTAAAGGGATGAGAGAGAGAGAGAGAAAAAAAGTAGATTTCTACCTAGAATTTAGGGCCGGCCATAATGAAGGGTGTGTGTGTTGTTGGCTGCCATGTGTGAGATGGAGGGTTAGAATTGATGGATTGAAAGCAAAGGCTAGGATTTTAATGAGAATTAGATTATTCTCTAGGGATTCAAATCAAGGGGGGTTGTCCATTAAATATAAAAAAATGGTAGACTAGGTATTTAATATTTACAGAAAAATAAGTGTGGGGATATTCATGAGGGGGCAACATGAAGTTTGGGTTGGGTTCGGTTGAGCCGGGTCGGGTCAAAATTGGACGTGGTGCAATAATTGAATTTAAATAGGTATTTATGATCATGGGTAAATAAGTAACATGTGGGAGCTCAAATAAATGGGACACAAGTGTCATGTGGGTAGTAGGCTTCATGTGGGCCATGTCCATATTTTGGGTCGACTAGGTTGGATCGATGTCGGGTTCACATTCTACGGTGGATAATTAATTGGCCTAAATTGACCCAAAAGTTGTGCGTAGCAAATGAAGCACAAGATGGTGTGTCTGAGTAGGACACGAAGGTCATGGGTGTAGGGCGTCTCGAGTAGATCAGGCATGAGAAGTTGGTTTCGAGAAAACGACAAGCCTTGTGCTCCAAAATTAAAAGTCACGATAACGTGCATATGATGATCAAAGATAAAAGTTGAAAAATCAATTAATAATTAATTAATGATCAAATGGTCTAAATTGATCCGAAGTTGTGTGAAGCAAAAAGAGTACAAGGGAACAAATTTGGATGGGGCAAGGTAAATCAACATGAAGGTAATCTTGTCTACTACACACTAATGAAGTGAGTTTCCAGAGATTGGCATCCCTGATGCTCCAGAAGTCAAAGTCACGGTAAAGAGCATTTAATAAAATAATAATCAAATAATAATATCTATTGCAAATAATTGATTTATAAAATTAAAAAAATAAGCCCTAATTTCAGGGGGATTACACTGAGTGAGACATGATATACCAAAATGAAGTTGGAATCGTCTAGAACATGAATATGAAATATGTTTCGGAGAATTGGCCGAAGTTGTGCTTCAAAAATCACAGCTACAACAAAGTGTATTTATAGTCAAAAATTTAAAATAGAAGTATAAATTATTAAAATAACTAATAAAAAATAAATTAAAATAATCCCAAAATTCAAAGTGCTTACAACCAATAACAATAATAATTCTCAAAAATAATAATTAAAAAATATTTTGGGAAAAAGAAAAATAATCGAGATTTTAAAAACAGGGGGGTTACACCTCCGGCTTATCACTAGCACGTTAAAGGAAGGCAAACTTTAGACTTGAATGGTGAGAGGAATATTAGATGCATCAAACTACATAAAAAAATTAAATTGAAACGAATAATAGTTGGACGAAAAAAAAGTTTGTTACTCATCCCCCCATTTTAATAAATGGTTGCGGATATCTTAGCACATCTTGTTCATAAATGTGAAGGTTCGTGAGCTTACTTGTTACACCTTGTGATCATACTCACGCTTTAATTTTTAAAATTTTAATGAAAAAGTTTGAATCTGTATCCTTATTTGTGTTTTATTCGATGAAGCCGAAAACTCACCGAATAGAAAAATTATAATAGAGTAGCTACGTTATGGGATAATGGTCTTTTTGTAATAAGAAATTTTGTGACAATGGAATATAAAAAAATACGATTAATTAGACTTTGTATTCCATAAATATTTGAAGATTAGTATTTCTGTCTCGAAGCTGTTCAACTTAGAATTAATATCGAACGTATCCGCCGATGGGCTTATGTCTACATATGCTTGCCACTTGAACTAAAGACTGATCAAAGTCATAATATATAATAATTTCTTTTCTGAAGAAAGAAAATTTGGTAAATCATATATAATAGTTGTTTACATTTACCGATTTTGTTAAATGAAGAAAAGTTCTCCAATTTGCAATCAATTTATAAAATTATTTAGAATTTATAATCAAATAATTAAATTTGATAAGCTAGTTGTACGAGAGCAATTATCCAAATAAGCATAGATCTATACTAATATATAATTCAAATATCATGAGTATTAATATTTTTTGTAATACTATTATCTAAACATGTCATTATTTGTGGATTAAAAAATTCACCTTGTTTCTCTTTTTGTCCTTATTTATTTGTTACTGAAAATTGCATACACAACACATATGTCCAAGTCCTAGTTTATTAGAGCATCTCCAACCCAATTGTGACTTTGGAAGAAAGTTGCTGCCAACAAATTATTATTTAAAAATTCTTCTGTAATGCAGTTGCCAGATAAATTTTGAAGATTACATGACAAAAATAATAGAAGATATTGTGAAATTGGTTGTCTAGTCCTAGACAATGTACTTGACAATATTTCTACTTCCATGTCATCAATTATGAATAAAAATTATTTAGAAAAAAAATTGTCTTGGAAATTGGAAAGAAGCAAGAATCTCAATACTTTTAGGAAAGACTTTTTTCTATCTTGGTTCAACCGGCTGACTAGTGAATCCGTAGTTTTTTTAGGTCTAGTCAGTGTTTACCAATTTTTTTTTTTTTTTGAAAAATTTTGAGTCGCAGCCCACTTACTTTACCATATTTCATGGTGCACCCCTGTCATTTACCATAATGTATAACACCCCCCACTTTAGACATTTTTTGTCTCTTGCTAACAGTTGACCGCTCTGACTCTATTTTTCTGACCAAAAAGCCCTTAACACACTTTATGAGGAGCCGTAATGAATGGAAGCCCCTAACTTACTTGTGTAATCCCTAAACTACCCTTCTCTTTTATAAATCCCTACACGACAGCCAATTCGACCGTTCGTTTGAAACCTAACCCCTAAATTCTCTTCCATCTTCACATTTAATCTTGACCTAACCCCAATCTCTCTTCAATTTCCACATTAAATCTTGACCTAACCTCCAATCTCTCTTCCACTCGATCTCTACTGTAACCTCTCATTTTCCTTCTCTTCCATTCAATTGGGTGGCTTGGTATGAAAAATTTAAGGTTCATCGAAGCTTCACCGAGCTCCCATGGCTAGCTCTGCAACTCCGGTAAGCTATGTTTTGTGTATATTTTTTGAATGTATGAAATTTGTTGTCGTTGTGGTTTGTCCCTCTAATTTTCGTTGAATGTGTGACATTTTCAAATATGTTTAGAAGAAATGTCAACTTTGCTGGAAGCACACCCACCTTCCAGATGAGTGTCCGTTCTTGAGCTCACCTTGCAAGATGGAAAACTGCAAGGGGATTAGGTATGTTTCTAAGTCAAATACCAAGGCAAATCCCGGGAGAAAGTTTCTGAAGTGCCCCCTCTGCTCGGATTTTCAATGGCTGGATGTTGCTGTTTTGGGTTCAAGCTCGGGAAGCTCATCTTCAACAATTCAAAGAGGAGGTTGTTTCTTATATGGTGAGTTAGGCCATTGGAAGAAGGAATGCCTTTGGGAAGAAAGCACTTGTCCCAATCGGAATTGTGGAGGAAAAAGAGCTATTTTAATGTCAAATAGGAGTTACAGCAAGGGAAAAAATTCTTACAATGCTTGAAATGCAACAATACATTCCAATGGTTGAATGAGGCCACTCTTAGTGAGGATAACAAATCTCAAATCCCTGTTCAAGTTGTAGTGAACACGAGTTTAGAAGAGTTTTGTAAAAAAATTGGGAAAGAATTGGCTATGTAATATTAAAATCTGATAGATCATGTACTAGATGCACTATATGAATGAAACAATGTTTGGAAGAAAATTGATAATTATGTTGCTATTTTTCACTACTTGTTGCAGTTTGTAACTATATAAAGACATGAACATAATGCAATCTCAAGTATATGAAGACATACTGCAGTTTGTAACTACTTGTTGCAGTTTGTAAGTGATAATCATGTCCAGACAAAATTAGCTTCTCAAGTATTTGAAGACATACTGCATTCTGTCTCACAAAAATATTGCAAACATACTGCAGATAATGAAGGCATACTGCAATGTCATATTCCCAAAATGAAAGTAATTACAAGACTGAAAGTAATATTCCAATGACTTTCAAAACATTGCAAACATACTACAGATAATGAAGGCATACTGTAGATAATGTCATATTCCTGAAATGAAAGTAATTACAAAACATTGCAAACATACTGCAGATAATGTCATATTGCAGATAATGTCATATTCCCAAAATGAAAGTAATTACAAAACATTGCAAACATACTGCAGATAATGACGGTAATTACAAAACATTGCAAACATTGCAAACATTACAAACATTGCAAACATACTGCAACTGTGCAGACAAACATACAATGACTTTCATTAGATTTTGTTCACATTAGAGTAATTACAAGACTGAAAGTAATATTCCCAAAATGAAGGCATGCTTCAAACATACCACAAAATGAAGACATACTTCAGTAATATTCCCACAAAATGGCCTAAACAACACTGAGTTTGTTGACATTAGTAATTACAAAACACTTGAGTTCCAAAAACTGCATAAAATGCCTACTGTTGTTGCCAGCTACTGCTGCTGCTCCCAAAAACTGTACAAAATGCCTACTGCTGTTGCGAGCTACTGCTGCTGCTCCCTCCACTATTGACTCTAACAGTTGAGTTCCATGGAGGTCTGAACACTGAGTTTGGTGACATCCTTGGTGGTAGACATGCTGCAATGTCATTTACCCTACCAGGTGCATTGGCCAAGTGTTGTTGTATTTGTTCTACAACTGAAGGTCTTGGAGGCATGAAATTTGTTGAAGGTCATGGAGCCATGAAAGTTGTTGAATACATAGTTTGTGTTGTATTTGATTCACCTGCCTGTTGTACTGCCTTCTTCTTACCCCTTGAAACCTTTGGCCTCTTGTAAACAGTGTTGCTCACCCTTGGAACTTTTTCTTTTGGTTCCTTGGGTGGTCTTGGCGCCCTTGGTGTTTTCTTGTTCCTTCCAACTGGTCCTTTCTGGCACCCTCCAGCATTATGATCTGCTAGCAACTTGCACCTCCCACTTATCCTCTGCTTCTTGACACGTCATGGCAACTCATCAGCTTCCTTCCTTCTAACACCCTTTGGTCTTCCAGGGAGCCTATGTCTACTAGGTGGACCAACCTCATATGGTGGCTGCAAAATAAATGAAGTAGTGAGTGGCGTGACAGGTAACTTAAATGAAGTAGAAAGCTGCAAAATAAATAAAGTAGAGAGCCTATAGTGACTTACTTTGCCCCATAAGCTTTGTTGAGACATTGGAACAATCTTTCCAGCATATGCTTCTGGTAGGCAGTGACATGATAGTAGTGACTTGTGAACCTATAACAAGACAAGTAAATATTGTTAGTGTATAACTCTAGTATAAGCTGTAACAAGACAAATGAATATTGATAGTAATTATATTATCCATTGAGGCCTACTAGGTAACAAAGCAGCTACAGCATGGACACAGGGAACCCCTGTTAAATCCTACACACAACAGTCACAGCTTCTTTTAGTAATATCAACAGTCCATCTATTCTCAATAGAGTACACACTTGTGACACAAAACAACCCTTCATCAGCCCCAGTCACTTGATATTTGTTGACAAGGTTTGATCTTTGCTCAATTATCTTCTTAGGTCTTGGGGTCAAGTCATAGTCACCCCATGCTCTAGAAGCCATCTTCCTATCATAGATCATTTGCCTCACCATCATATGAAACATCTCCACAATCATAGTGATGGGTTTACCTCTGATTTCTCTTATCCAACTGTTGAAGCTCTCAGAGAAATTGTTGGTTATGTGCTCACACTTGGTTGTTTTATCAAAGTAGGCTCTACACCATCTGGTCATCTGCTCTTCCATCATGTACTCAAGACCCTCTGGACACTGTTGAAAAATTGCTTCAATCCATTTAGCAGTATATACCTTTCTGTAGGCTCTGGCTGCCCCCATGTAAGATGCTTCATCTGTTGGCTATCACTGACATGGGACTTGAAGTTCTTGTAGAAATGCCTGAAGCAAAACCTATGTGGGTGCCCATAGAATTCACTGTCAACAGCTTTCCCTAGGCCTTTCTGTCCACAATCATAGTGATGGGTTTACCTCTGATTTCTCTTATCCAACTGTTGAAGCTCTCAGAGAAATTGTTGGTTATGTGCTCACACTTGGTTGTTTTATCAAAGTAGGCTCTACACCATCTGGTCATCTGCTCTTCCATCATGTACTCAAGACCCTCTGGACATTGTTGAAAAATTGCTTCAATCCATTTAGCAGTATATACCTTTCTGTAGGCTCTGGCTGCCCCCATGTAAGATGCTTCATCTGTTGGCTATCACTGACATGGGACTTGAAGTTCTTGTAGAAATGCCTGAAGCAAAACCTATGTGGGTGTCCGAACAATGATTTTTTTGAATTTTTTTTGTTAATATATATAGTAACTAAATATACATAGACATATTTAGTATATACCTATATATATTTAGTATATACCTATATATATTAATACTTATATATATACAGGGCCGGCCCTGGGGTAAGCCGGACAAGCCTTGGGGCTTGGACAACCCCCCTCTGCTAGGACAATCCCTCTCTGCTAGGGCAACCCCTTAGGCTCAGCATAACCCCACCAAAGGGTTAAAGAGCAACCAAAATTAGCTCCAGGATAGGGCAACCTAAACCTCCGGGCCGGCTCTGTATATATAGTACACACACATACACACACACACACACACACACACATATATATATATATATATATATATATATATATATATATATATATATATATATAAATTAATTAATTTAATTTTTTTATTCGGTTTTCGGTTTTGGACCGAAACCGAAACCGAAAACCGAAACCGAAACCGAATAAAAAAATTTAGTATTTTCAAAACCGAAATCGAACCGAATTTTTTTAAAATCGAACTGAACCTCTTATTCGATTCGATTCGGTTCGATTTTCGGTCCAAAACCGAATAATGCTCACCCCTACATAGTATCATCCCGTTTGGATAAATCTTTTTTTTAAAACACTGATTTTGTCGAACGCTTGGAGAAGATATTATTCTATGGCTGACGTCTTCCAAGACATAACAAGACAACAGGCGGATTGGAGATGAACTTGGTAATAGGAAGGGCGTCACGGCACAGACTACAGCAGGTGTAGGTCCCAAGGGGTTGCCAGTTCCAGAAATCTACTACTGTAGTACACTCCCAGACAAACAAGTCCAAATCTTAAATCAATTTGCCTTCTCCGTCCCTCCCTCTTTTCTTCCTCCTCCTCTAGATATATATTCTCATTCCAATCAATCAGTAAAATTAATTAGGAAAAAAAAATGAACATGGGAGGAGGAGGAGGAAGCGATGGGCACGACATGGGGATGACGATGCCCCCGCCGTCCTCCACGGCCGGCGGCGGCATGCACGGTGGGGGGATGGGGATGGGGATGGGGATGGGGACGATGCACATGACCTTCTTCTGGGGCCACCGCGTCGACATCCTCTTCTCCGGGTGGCCCGGGGGGCGTCGACACGGCGTGGGGATGTACCTCCTCGCCCTTCTCTTCGTCTTCGCGCTCTCCGCCCTCGTCGAGCTCCTCTCCTACCTCCCCCGCCTGGCAGCAGTAGGCGGCGGCGGCGGCGGCGGCGGCGGCGGCGGCGGAGGAGGGCTCGTCCTCACGGGGATCGCCACCCTCCGGACCGGCCTCTCGTATCTCGTCATGCTCGCGGTCATGTCCTTCAATGCCGGGGTCCTCATCGCCGCGGTCCTCGGCCACGCCGTGGGCTACTACGTCTTCGGAAGCGGAGCCGTCTTGGGCCGAGGCCGTCGGAAGGAGCAGGCACCGGCACCGGCACAGGAGGAGGAGACTCTACAGCACAAGTGCTAGCCTAGCCCAGCTCTGGGATGTCCATGCGTACGTTGTTGCCTTTCCCCCTTTCTTTATCTATCCACCAATTAAATGTTATCAGCTTGCTATCCCTTTTTATTTCCTGTGACAAAACAAACAAGTGCATGCCATGCCATGCCATCTAAGTGTTTGTATTTATGTTTGTGTTAATACTCATGTCCTACCACAAATTAAGAGTCCGAATATGAATGATTGCCATTGCTGTTGCTTCTACCTCCATCCGGAATTCTCGTTTGGTACACTGTAAATATAACGTTATCAAATAAAAAAAAAATTAATTACATTGTGATTATGATTACTTTTACAGTGCCATGCCATCTATGTTTGGGAACTTTGAGAGGAAGAAAAATAGAGGGGAAGAAAAATTTGAGAAGAAGAAAAATGGAGAGGAAGTAAAATTAATTTTACCTTTCGTTTGGATGACAAAAAAGTAATGAAAGGAAAGTAAAGAATTAATCTTTTTGTTTTTTGTGGGACATAGATAAAATTACTACTTAACCTTTGATTTTCTCAATATAGAAAAATGTAACAAATTAAATGAAGGATAGTTGGGTAAATTTAACAAGATTTTCTCTTGTGTGTTCATTTTTATTCCAGTCTTGGGAGGAAAATTTTTGGGAGGGGCCTACATAAATTTTTCTTCCAAATTCCTTTTCTCTATTTTCCTTCCCCTCTTTCCAAACATCACAGCTTTTAATTTTCCACCCACTTTTTCCTTCAATTTTTCTTTTCTCCTATTTTTCTCCCTTTCCAAACATTAAGTGTTTGCGTTTATGTTTGTGTTAATATTCATGTTTCACCACAAATTAAGAGTCCGAACATGAATGATTGCCATTGCTGTTGCTTCTACCTCCATCCGGAATTCTCGTTTGGTACACTGTAATTAATTGTAATTATAATGTAATCAAATTAAAAACAAATTATTTGATTATATTGCGATTTTGATTACATTACGGTGTACCAAACGGATTCTTAGTATTACTTGCCAGCCAGTAGTGTATTATGTGTACCTACTCTGTTCATCTGCGTTATTTTTTATTTTTTATTTTTTTAGACAATGATATTCTTGAAGTTTCTAAATCTTAGATTTTTGTTTTGTGGACTGCTGAATTATTTGGCAATCAAATTCTTCGGCATGTAGATTACAATGAATAGTCAATCAAATTCTTCGGCATGTCATGTCCAAATATTAGGTTCTAACAGGTTCGCATATCGGTATCAGAATTTGTATTGGAATCAACAACATCAGCATTATTGATATTTTCATTATTGGAGTATCGAATTTGTTAGTATCGAAAAAAAAAAAAAAAAAATTTAGATTTTCTAATACATTTAGACATAATTTTATGTATTTTATATTTTTTTACTAGTTTTGAAAATTAAATGAAAATAATAGTTTTATCTGTGATAAATTGTGATAAATAAGTTTTTTCTATTACATTTTTTTGTAATCTTACTATGCTTTTACACTCTTGTGATTGGTTTTTTTCTTTTATTTTCTTTACCGAGTAGACTTATAAAAAGAATCTTAACATCGGTATCAGTCAGTATCAATAGCAGTCAGTATTAGTAGCAGTTGGTATAGATTTCGGACATGTACAATAATTTCTATATAGACTGTAATCAAGCGACTATATTGACTTATATTTAGTAATCCACCTAGATTATCTTAATAAGATGTGGGTTGGTCCTTATGTGTCAAATAAGTACAATATATAGGTCTTTGTCACTCTTTTCAAAAGGTAAAATATAAGAATTACAGCTCAAAGTTAAAATTTACAAGTCATTTTCAAGCACGATTTTGGAAAAACAGACTCAGAAACGTCTTTAAATATGAGGACTTGAACGGTAAAATATAAATATAATATTGAGATGAGTGTTTTCTAGGAATTTTTTTTCTTTTATATACGGATTGTCATAATGCAATTGTTTCGTAAGGTTCAGCAAATACCAAGCGAAATCTTTATTATCATGAGATATTGGCTAGAAAAAAAATTCATATATCATGCATTTCACATTTATGGATAAGTTGTAATATCTATAACCATCTTTTAAAAGGGTAGATCTGATATTTCAAAATAAGATGTAATGAGATATTTAGGCCTCGTTTGATTCACGGAAAGGAAATGAATTCTCTTGTATTTTTCATGGGAATGGGAAAGTAAGATTCATGTTACATTTTCTTTCCGTTATTTGGTAAAACAAAAAAACTACCTAGAAAAGGAAAGCAAAATATAACAATGTTTCAATAATATTCTTACCTTTTAAAATAAAAATAATATTATAAAAATAACATTAATGGTAAAATAAGTAATGGCACATGGTTACTTTTGTCATAACTTTTGTAATAAATGTTGGGAAATAAGGAGGAAAAATCAATCCATGCGTCTTGAGTGGAACCATATTCTCACCAATTTTTTTCCTTGTCAGAAAATTGATTTCCAAGTTTGTGGCTACCAAACAAAGGAAATGAACAACTTTCCTTTCTTGGTTCTTTAAATCCGTGAACCAAACGAGGCCTTAGGGTAAAGTGCAAAAAATTCTACTTAGATTTAGGTTTTTTAAATTAAAGATTCATGGCTTTAAAAAATGTTCAAATTTTATATTTGGTGTAGTTTATACCCAATTTAATTTCTGCCTGTTAACGAACGTTAACTTCAAAATGGTAGCATGTTAATTTTCTAATGTGGCTTGATGTGTGTAATACAGAAAAATGAGATATTGTATAGGACACATGCAAGGAAAAAAGTTATGAGATCTTGTATTCTTGAAGGATATACATGCATGATATTATGAGATGTTGGTATCAGGGAATCCCATCTAAAAAAAAGTTTATAAGAAATTTATATTGATGAATATAATTATAAGTGCCATTATTAAGTAATATAAATTATAAGCGCAAATTTGTTTCGTTATTTTTTATGTTTATGGGTTCAAGCAAAAAATGTGGTTATATACACTAATTCAAAAAAAAATTCCTTGGAATTAACGAAAAATTCCATACAAAAGTTGTAACGAGAGTAGAAAGTTTGTCAAATTATTAAAATAAGACACAAAATGTCCAATCTAAGTTAGGGGTGCAACTCGGACAGGTTGGGTTGGACTTGAGGTCAACTCGAGCCCAATCCGATGAATCGTAAGTCTAGTCCGAGCCCAAGTCCGGTCCGATCTCGGGTTCAACATATGAAGTCCAAGACCGAGCCCGGAGGATCGGGTTTAGATCGGATTGAAAAGGAGTCGAAGAGTTTGAGTAAAAAATTTTAGGATTTAAACTTTTTATTTAATATATATATATATATATATATATATATATATATATATATATATATAGGATTTTGGGTTCTTCGGGTAATCCGACACATGCATCCGAGCCCAATCCGATTTTTGATCGGGTTCAAATATTTTAACCCAAATTCGAGCCCAAATCCGAGTATCTTCAATCCTAACCCAACCCATTAACGAATTTACCCGATCGGATTCGGATTTGGCACGTCCGAGTTGTACCCCTAATCTAAGTACGTTTCTCTTGAATTTCTCTATTTAATAACTTAATATAAAAAAGTTAAATCTAAGGACCTACATTGGCAGCCTTTGACAATTTTACTAGTTTTGGTGGATAAACGAAAATAGATTCTAAATATTATATTATAAACAAAGCTGCTATTTTGATTGCTATGGGACTGATCCGTTGTCATGTGGCGTGTCGGCATTAGCCTTCCGGTCCGGAATGAACTCACGTTAGCCGGAAAACGAATAGCTTAGCTGGTCATTACGCAGACACGGGTCAGCACGGTCCAGCTGACGGTCAAAATAGTATTTTCTTGTTATAAATGACAATTGCCCTTACCGGTGGGGTCCATATAAGGACTGGACTGGTGATGTACGCTATTCGTGCCAATGGGCATTGATTCAACTATCCCTAGTTAACATGCAAATGTTGTGTGTTGCATTTATTTTGCGAGGGTGTGCAGTTATTGTTCAGCACGGCATTGATTTTGAATGTCAGATCGAGGATAAGGTAGGGTTTCGCACTTTTCAATACCCTACCCCTTGCCGAAAGTCTCTCTCCTGTTATCTTATTTGAAAACCCTAATTTTCAAATTCCTTAAATGCTATTTATACCTCTAAATTGTACCTCCAAACCATCCTTCTTACGTGGCAGCTGACGTGATATGTTGATGTGACAGCTGACGTGACAAATTTTAAAATTAAAATTAACATTAAATTTGGGGTGCTGTTATTAGTACTCCTAAAATGTCATTCGGTACTCTTATTTAATTTTTTAAGATTCAAATTCCAAATCTACCTCCGCATTAAATATGACATTAATTTGTGTATGCATGAAGGAATGAGTGTAGGATGACATTTTAGGAGTGTTAATAATGTTAATGCAGGGACAAGTTTAGAATTTGAATGTTAAAACATTAAAAAGGAGTGCCGAATGATATTTTAGGAGTGCTAATTGCAGCACCCTAAAATTAATGTTAACATTAACATTAATATTAATATTATCGTTAACAGTAACAATAATATTAATATTAACATTAACATTAATTAATATTAATATTAACATTAATATTAATATTAACATTTATTAATATTAACATTAATATTAACATTAATTAATATTAACATTAAATTAATACGGAACAAATTGGGTAATTAACTTTTTTGGTTAAAATTTGTCATGTCATCGATCATGTCAGATGACACATAATATAATTTAACATGCCATGTCAGCTGTCACATAAGGAGGGATGTATTAAAAGAACATTTTGGATGTACGAATAGCATTACTCATCCTTAACTTCTCTATCATTTATCATATCACCTCAAATAGAAGGAAGATGGTATAGTATGATTACTCGGGTTGATTCCAATTCCTTTATAGTTTGTTGGGCCAATGGCTTCAACTACTGGACCGATGCCCATATTTTTTTCTTTTTTAAAAATGGAATATTCAGTGTTAGAATTTTACATAACAAGAATATTAGGATTTGAGTTTCGAAATTGTCAACTGTTACGATTTGGATATCAAAATTACTGTTCACTTAGAGCATCTCCAACCCCATTGTGACTTTGGAAAAAAGTTGTTGCCACATAGGAATGACAAAATTTTATTCAAAAGTTCTTCTCCAATGCAATTGTCAAGTCAATTGTGAAGCTTATGTGGCAAAAATTAAAGAAGACATTGTGAAGTTGATTGTCATGTTCTAGACAATGCATTTGACAATGTCTTCTCTTCCATGTCCTCAATTATGAATAAAAAAATATTAGAAAAAAGAAAGAAGATGAGTAGTTGTCTTAAAAGTTGTCTTGGAAGTTGAAAAAAATACTTTTTATTGTCTCCTCAATACTTTTGCATTGGAGAGAGTTTTTCTATCTCATTGTCTTTTGAGATATAAGAGCATCTCCAACCCTATTGTGAGTTTGAAAAAAATGGTTGCCACATAGGAATGACAACCATTTTTTCCAAAAGTACTTCTCCAATGCAAATGTGAAATAAAGTGTGGAGTTGACATGGCAATGACATGGCAAAGACAATGTGAAGTTGGTTGTCTAGATCTAGACAATGCACTTCACAATGTCTTTATGTCCACATCATCATTTGTGAATAAAAATATTTATAAAAAAGAAGTAGAAGAGTAAAAGTTGTCTTGGAAGTTGTAAAAAATTATTTGTATTGTCTTCTCAATACTTTTGCATTGGAGATGACTTTTTAAACCCATTGTCATTTGTGAATATAACCTTGCCACCTATACAAGACATTGTCTTGTCCCTCATGCCACATAGGATTCACAACACAAAACAAGACAATAGGGTTGGAGATGCTCTAATTTTGCCACATAAACAAGACATTGTCTTGTGGCTCATGCCACATAGGAGCCACCTAAGACTCACAACACTTAACAAGACAATAGGGTTGGAGATGCTCTTAAGCTAGTGAATAGTGATTTCGAATCCAAATTCTAACATTGGACAAATTTTTTTTTCGGGACTCAAACCCGAGATTCTAATACTAAATAACCAAAAAAAAAAGATTAGCAGATTTTTGCAGAGTAATATCTATTTTGTCTGTAACTTGGTTTCTATTTTATGATTAAATAAACCTCGCTTATCTATTTCTATGTGAATGGGAATCTTGTTGTTGTTTGGTTATAAGAAGGAAAAAAAAATGCTGTTTGATGAATATAATCAATTAAATGACTAAATTTTAAGAAAACATATAAAACAACATCATGAAGTTAATCTTATTTCAGTACGAAACATTTAAAAAAAACATATTTTTTACCAAAAAAATTAGATCACACAACTCTATTCAACAAATAAATGTAAATAAAAACACTCATTACAAACTACTATCCGCTTCTCAAACAAGATAGAGGCTTTGGCTAACGGGTAGGGCAGTGAAACCCTGGCTTATCCTCAAACTGGCAATCAAAATCAATGTCGTACTAAACGAATAAAAGTGCTAAAAGAACAAAAGCTGCACTCTTATTTACTACTCTCACCGTATCACTTCCTTTCCACAACCTAACATGAGCTTTGCTATGCCTATAACCGTCACGTGTCGGCTTCGATTGGAGGAGGAAGGGAGGGGGAGAGAAGTGGTGGGGTCGTACAGAGTCCATGTAGCAGAGGTTGAGAGTGGAGGTGGGATCCGGTGGAACTCATGTGTAAGGAGTGGAAGAGAGGTTGTAAGAAGGTTGTAAGAATTTGGTAGTAGACTTAGCATTTTTCTATTTGAATTCATATGTGTCATATCCCACATCAATACGGATAGAGACAAAGACGGACGTGATGAGCTACGCCGCACAAAGTACATACGGCTGTCTAGAGGACAAATGGATCGAGTCTAGCATGCATAAGACCACAATTCTGTGGTCGACGAATTCTAACTCTAAAATCCAATATGCAACAAATAATAAGAGTATATTAAACATGAAAGTAAAGAGGCTTTTCAAAGTACACATCATATATGATCATAATAGTGAAAACAAAATGCTAGCAGAGTACAACTACATACATGAGTTTACAATCTGCCTAGGTCTAGTACATACAATTGTGTTGTCGAATTCAAAGGGAACTTGCTCCCAAATACAGCAGTAACACTTATCATGGAGTAAACGCAACAAAATAAAGATGATTATTTGGGGGGGGGTTTAAAGACACTAGTGTCTCGTGGTTGCTGATATAAGGGTGCGGACAAATGGAAGGCGCGACAAATCCAAACAAAATCAGTGGAGTCAAAACCATAAACAACAAGTACCACGAAGAAAGTTTGAGGTGGAAAACAAAACGATGTTGCAATTCGCCTCCCGAGAAGTTCTTAGCCTCTAGCCATGCACTGATACGCAGAACTAAAACGCGAGCAAAAAAAATATAACGCGCAACCAGAATACACGACCAAACATCATCTACGACTTTATACACATTAACTAATTATGGTCATCGTAATTAGTAAAATGATTGTCAAAAAAGTTATATACCATACACAGTACTTGTATCGGATCGTCGGGAGTGCTTATACGCGCTTGTCACATATACCACAACATAAGCAGAGAGAAAATGAGATATAACATATTTTATATAACAAAAAAATATTGGAGCACAATAGCACATGCACTTGATAAGTCACAGAGCTCACATCAATCGTAAATGTCTGTGTCTCATGACTTTGATATCGAAATTGACAGTACCACGAATATCATTTTCACTCCAACGTAATATGTGAAATAGCTAGTTAATTTAATTTAGGGTTTTCTAAGGGCACACCCCATTTTACTTGGGACTATCACTTACTAGGGGACAGTCCAAGTTTGAGGAACTTTTACTGGGGACAGCCCAAAAATTACTTGGGGGCAGCCCAATATTAGGATTTTTCTCTCTCCTCGCTCCTCTCTCCTCCTCCTCCTCTTCCTCCTCCTTCCTCCAACGGATGTGGGTGCGGTGTGGTGCCCTTAGAAAAAATCCATTTGGGCCAGCATCGGATCCAAGCTCGGCCGCGGCCGCTTCGGCACCGTCCGTCGCTGCACATCCCTCCTCTCCGAAGACCACTTCACTGTCAAATCAATCGACAAGGCCTGCCTCTACGTGTAATGCCTGTTGTTCGTATTACGTATTTTGGAAATACGTGTACGTATTTTCTTGTATTGTTCCTTGTTTAGTTTTCTTGGCTTGGTTTAACTCTCGGTTCGGGCTGACTTGGTTTGGCCGGCTGGTTGCATGGTCCATCATGGACCAAGGTGAACCCCCTACCTACCACCATCCATGATATTTATTTCCCCACCAACCTTCTCTCTCCTCCATAACTCTCATTTATTTCTTCTTCTTCTTCTTCCTTCCTCTCCACAACTCCCCAACCATAGGCAAGTGCAACTTGCTTCCACAAGAGAACTCATTTTATGGTTCCATTAGCTTCTTCTCATGATTCTAAACCACATTAGAACTTGTCATTTTCCATTTTGAGGCTTTAATTCTTGTAGATCTAGAGTTTTGCTATTTTTGGATTTTTGGTGTTTTGATCTATCAAACTTGCTTGTTTTCAAGTTTTGATGGTTCCATGTTTTAGAGAATTTCATTCTACCTAATTTTGACCTTTGGAAAGTGGGATTCGGACTTGTTTTGACCAAGATATGGACTGTTGAAGCTTAGATTCAACTTTAGAGTTCTTGCTGTTCTTGCCATTTGGAGAAGACAGTGAACAGTGAGCTAGCTTTTTAGCTTATGCCACTGAGCTGTACGCTGCTCTTTAGCGAGCGTACGCTAGCCTTGGTATGCTGCTCTTTAGCGAGCGTACGCTAGCCTTGGTACGCTGCTCTTTAGTGAGCGTACGCTAGCTTTCGTACGCTGCTCTTTAGCGAGCGTACGCTAGCCTTCATACGCTGCTCTTTAGTGAGCGTACGCTAGCCTTCGTACGCTGCTCTTTAGTGAGCGTACGCTAGCCTTCGTACGCTGCTCTTTAGTGAGCGTACGCTCACCTTGATACGCTGCCTGTTGGCAGCGTATCTTGAGCATACGCTAGCTTAAGCGAGCAAGGCGTACGCTGGCTCCTTTCGTACGCTAGCTCGGGCGTACGCAGTCTTGAGCATACGCTAGCTTGAGCGTACGCTGACCTGTAGCTTGAGCGTGCCCTTGCGTACGCTGATCCTTGCATACGCTTCCCATTGGAAGTGTATGGATCCTTTGGTACGCAGACCTGAGCGTACACTAGCCTGATGCATAGCCTGATTACCCTTGATCTTCTATAGCCCTGTATATTAATATTTTATTAGATATTTAACGTCCATTTTATATCCTTACGCCTTTTTGTCATGAACTTGATAATCATGGATTTGTTTGATATGTTTGGAAATGATATCCACGGTCAGGAGTACCTATTGAAATGGACTAAGGTTAATAACTAGATTAACACATTAGTCATGAAGAGATTTCCCAGCTACAGGCAATCCCGTTACCTGGGCGCGCCTGGGATCTGTAGCCTGCCGTCGAGTAGGGCACATTTCCAGCACACTGTCATGTGTTGCACCCTTCAAGCTACTTAAGGGTACATACGTTTCCTGGACGATGTACCCACCTGAATTCAACCCTAATCTTTCGACCTGGGTAGCCTGGATGGTCTGCAGGGCTTGTGGCTGTGGAATAATCTCACTGCATCTTGCTAGTAATTAGGCCTGTGATAATTCTAGTTAGTTAAAGTATTAAGCCGTAATTCTTGCTTGGCCGTGATATGATTGAATGGAGTCTAACCTGTCTAGCCTTGTCCTGATCCTGTTCCAGACTACTGCATGACCAGAATACTTGTATTTATTTTACCGATAAATTGTGAGAATTCCAAGTTCTGTTCAGACGAAGGGTTACAACCCCGGTCCTTGTTTGGTTTACGGGTTGTAACCTGATTATCTGAATAGTTCCATGGTTATCTCGTCGTATATCATCCTGGTGTATTTTTGTTATTTTATTTCCAGTTCTTACTCTTATTTATATCTTGTGCTGATTGCTGGTTTTAGTTCTTAAGTAAAGCTTCCTTTGTGGCACTTGCTCTTTCTGGGATCTGACCCAGCTGGTTTTGTATGGCCAGATTTCGGAGCAGCTCCAGAGGATCTACTGGCCTCCCAGCCAGATGGTGACCACTAGACGGAACCCTGGCAACGAGTGGGTTATTTTTGGCTCTTCCCACTCTATTGTAAAAATATTCTTTTGAGACGTTTAGCCGACGAGCACCTGTTTAGCTCGATTGTATTTACTTACTGTCTGCCTACGGGCTGTAACATGATTAACAGATCCTAGGGTTGATCATGTATGACTAAACTCTTGCTAGTCCTCACATTTTGTAACGACTAGTTTCATGATCAGCTGAATATGTAATGTTTGGGACGCCTTACTATTGTATATTTAATGATCATACATCTTGTAACTTTTACTTACTTGCTTGTGATTGAGACACTAGGCTTGTTCATGACCTTAAGAGACTGTTGGCTTGTAGATAAACCCTCATGTATCCTAGACAGCCGTAACCGTATAGCGAGATGGAATCCATTTTAATATACGTAGCTGGCTATGTCTGCCCCCACTCTCCAGTATTCTGGTTCTGGGGCGTGACATGATTTAAGTTGTGGCCCATGCAGGTCTTATAAATCAAGATATGTGAGGGTTTACTGAATAGATGTCTCAATCAGTATTCGTCCTTGATCTCTGCTCGTATCTTCTGCATCCCTGGATTCTTGTCCTGATCATATGCTTGTATCGTTGATCTGTCCTGGTCCTTCCTTATTGTTCCCTATGTCGTCTTCTTCAGCGGCATTGTTCGTGGACCTGCCGACCAGCAAGGCGGAGCACCTCCCGCGGACCAGCAGCAACCTGGAGATCAAGCCCAGTATTCCGGAGTAGCCTCCAGAGTCGAGCCTATTAGAGAAGAGCCACCAGTTCAGCCAGTTCAGCCTATCGAGCCTGATGATGGCACTTTGGTAGGGCTCGTCAGGACCTTGATAGCTTCTCAAGATCGTCGTGGAGATGCCTTGCAACAGGCAGTGGCGGATGCTTTGACCCGGGGTGGTCATCAGGGTAACAGCGCTGCCAACAGCTTCAAGCGCTTGAACCCTCCATTCTTCGACGGTAGTGAAGATGCTATTGCGGCAGATACATTGCTTCAGGACACAGAGGTGATTCTAGAAGCAGCCAGGACCCCAGAGAACGAGAAGGTGGCCGTTGTGCGCCTGCAGTTGTTAGATCTTGCCCGCAGCTGGTGGGCAGCGCAGGCCGTTGGATTAGCAGCACCCATTGCTTGGACAGTATTCCGGGAGAGATTCCAGACCAAGTATTTCGATGTCGTGGCTCGGTACGATCTACAGACGAGGTTCACCAATCTGAAGCAAGGAGGCAGGACGGTCGACGGATATGCGGCCGAGTTTTTCAGACTCAGTCGGTTTGCTCCCACTTTGGTGGCCACCGAGTATGATAGAGCCCAGCGATTCCAGCAGGGGCTTCACCTGGAGATTTTGTTGGCAGTTGAACAGTTTGAGCATCAGACTTTTGATGCAGTCTTGAGAGCAGCCCGGAGGCATGAGTATACCTCCCAGAGGATTGTGGATAGGACCGGAGGTCGGAAGAGATCTCACGGTCAGATGAATCAGAAGCAGTCTTCCGCAGTGGGATGTTCTCATTGTGGGAAGCCAGGTCATGTAGTGGCAGAGTGTCGTAGAGCACAGGGATTGTGTCTGGTTTGTGGAGCAGCAGACCACAGGGTTGGATCCTGCCCGAATAGGGGTGGTTCATCATCGTCCAACCTTTCTAGCTCTTCGGTGAGAGGACCAGTACCGGTCCAGCAGCCGCAGTATCCATTGCCGAGGCCCTTGCCGCCTCAGTCCCATGTATTCCAGCAGCAACAACCCCAGCAGTATACTCATGCCCAGGCCTTGAGTCAGAATAGGCAGCGAGGATTTCAGCAAAGGGGACCAGCACCCCGAGGGCACGGTCAGGCTATGATGTTGACCATGGGGGAAGGATTGGCACCAGGTGAGGTAGTGGCAGGTACTATTCTCGTCAACTCATTTCCAGCTTCAGCTTTCACTACACCAAAAAAGCCTTTTTGGAACGGAAGAAATCCGTTCCAAAAATTTTTAGGAACGCCTTTATTCCGTGCCTATTTTTGGGCTGCCAAATTTCTAGGAACGGAAAAAAAGTGTTCCAAGGGATGGTAATTGGAACGCTTTATATGCGTGCCAATATCGGAACACCAAACAAGTGTTCCTAATAAAGCGTTTCAGATTAGTTTTCCTGTCACTTACTGGGACGGTTTATATGTGTGCCATTGTTGGAACACCAATAAAGCATTCCTAGCAAAGAGTTTCATATTAATTTTCTCTAGATCGGCTAGAATATTTTCTAGAGTTGGAACGGTAGAAAAGCGTTACTATTTTGGATAATATTAATATATGCACTTTTTATTTAAATGTTTAGATTATTTAAAATTTCAAACCAGCTTGTAGATTGAATTAATATATAGATAAATATTTGTAATCCTCTCGACATTTATGAAAGCAAAGTAAATGAACATCCATAATGTAAGTCATGCACAATAGATAAAGGTAAAGCTACATAGACTAATAAAGTCAAAATGTCTTACATAAACATTGTTATGTTTAATACAACTTTACTGAACTAACTATAATCTAAAAAATGTTCGAGAGGTATGAAAATAATTTGAACAATTTTCTCCTCATGTGCTTCCTCATAACTATTCCTTCCCTTTTAATATTACTTCAAGCTTTGTAACATCTCTTATCTAACATCTCTTATTGTTGAGATGGTCAACGGATCTGCAAAGTTGAAAGGTCAAAAAATAATTAGTAGACAAAATAATTAAGAAAAAAAAGCAAGAAATATAAGTAATAATTATCAAAATCTAAGAAAGAAGGTGTTAGCTACCAAGCAGATTACAGTAGCTAAAAGAATAATGGAGGATGATGCTTTTTTTACAAACTTCATTGTGGTAATGCATTAGATAGTATTAGCAATCTTTAATTGAGAAATAATCAACCAAATGCATACGAAAATTTTGATTTCTAAGCCATGTATAAGTGATATATAGCCATCTACCTAGGGATTCCAAGAAGAATATTTCTTGTCATGCAAATGGAGTATATTTTTCCAACCATCATGTGGATAAAAATACAAGCAGTTGACTATATTTTGTTTCCATCTAGAAGACCTAATTATATAAACTTTAAAGTTCAAATATCTATATTAACGCCAATAGGATTTATAACAATCCATCAGACCAAAACTTCTACTCTCATAGTTGGAGCACTTAACAGAAACTTATATCATCTCCAAGATTCACGTCATAGATGCAGACATAAAAATCTCAAGCAAATGACATTTAAACAAAGATATAGCATGTAAAGAACGTAGAGAAACTGTGCCCGTCAAGACATACTTGAATTTCATTTGCAAACCTTGTTACCAAACATTACAATGCCAGAACAAAACCACATGGTCTATAAGGAACAATATTTCCATCAACCTATGAAGAGACATACAAGATTATAAACTGCATTTGTACACAAAAATAAGGGAACATGGTTCCAAACGAAATTCTGTAATCTAATTCCAGAGACAATATATTGTAAAATTACAATATGCTTGTATACTCTAACCTGATTACAGAAATATGGATGGTTCTTTATTTATATAGCAAGTGTAATGCAATCGACAATACGAGAATGTGTAGTACAATGTAATATAACATACCTGCTTTAGAGGCAGGCATAAAATATTGGCAAATCAAAATCAGACAGGCCTAACAAAGGGTTTGTTAAATCAAACATAACAGAAGTTAAAGATTTAGGGGTCAGAGAACATATGATTGCATTTGGACATTATTTTATGTTACTAGCTACGTGTATTACAATTAGAATGCTTGATGAAAAAAATTTCTGCATCTGTACAAGCATACCAGCAACATGTACGGAGGGAGAACCATCCTTAAGCAACTGTGATGCTGCACTTCTATTGATATTTTTAATAGAAGTATGTTCTATGCCAACTGCACTGCCTTATGGTCCAACCATCATTGAAAAGCACGCTGTCAAATACCCAAATTCAATAAGGAAACCACCACAACCAAGTAAATCTCAAACAAATACCAAGTCTAGAGAGGGAGGTCATAATTAGCCATATAACGAAAACTTGCACAATAATTATCACTATCATGAAGCAATACAATATACTTGCAAGTGTTTACTGAAGAAGTTCATGAGAAGAGAAATGTTGAACCAGCAGTTCAATTGTCAGACAGAAAAAGAAAAGTGCTTATAACCAGAAACAGAAAACCATGAGTTTTTGCATACCTTTCTTAGAGAAATACCATATCATAATAGCCGCATACCTTTCATAGAAGATTCATCATAAAAAATTCAGAAGTTTTAGATACAACCATCTCAAATAATTGAACAAGTTTAACCTATACCACACTGTATTCTACTTCAATTAGTACCTTCATTGCATTTTTGTTTCCTCTACCCGAATGCAAAACCTACAAAATTCAAGTTCTAGTATTATAGTGGAACCCTCATGCACTAGTGACATTCAAAAACTCAAAAAAAAAAAATATCATTATGATTCAGTCAAAAGAAGAGAAAAAGATATGTAGTTAGCAGCTAATTTGGTGATAGAATAACATAAGCTTAGATATTAAACTCCTACATGCTGAAGGCAACAAAAAAATGGTCAAACGATTGAAGGAGGCATGATAAGTGCAAAATGATCAATCAAAGACACAAAACTAACTGCTTATTCGACATAAATTGTCTCCTAAAAAATAAGAGCACAGACCAGAGGATATGTTATTCCTATAAGGAGATTTAGTGACACAAAATGATTTATGCTTATAAAATTGCCACTTTTCTGTGTATGTCAAGTTGCCCAAAATAGGATCTAGGTGTTTGACAGATTTTGAGAATTGAGGAAGAAACTCTTAATTATGGGAGATAAATAGAAATCAAACTCTAAGCAACTATGTAAAGATAGAACTAAATAGTAATTGTGTTTTTTACGACCATCTCTGTTCTAGCATGTTATCCAGTATGAGTTATGTTATTCATACTAACATGCATGCAGTGCTCGGCACTATCACAGGATATTTTTATTGGGAATGACTTAAATGGAAGGGAATTTGTGAAACATTAATTTAAGGGATATACTTATGAAAGGTTGTATGGACTATAAACCTCAGGCATCTAAATATAACAAAATGCAAAGAATAAAATGTGCAAAAAATACTATTACCTTCTCAATCAAGCCAAGAATGTCGGGTTTTGAAGGATTAGAGCATTTTTCGTTTGAATGACATCAACACCTTCCTATTCCAGCATTTCTGCCAGCTTCACCTAGTTTGCCACCAGAGAAATAAGAAAGGAACTTTCTCAGGACTCTGGTATCTTTTGACGAACATTTCAAATCGACTACCTAATCTGGTAGACTTAGTGTATGAGGCACAGTGACTGATAGCGCGATAAATGGAAGAAATTTTCTCGTCTCTTGTGTCAACTTTAGTATCTGAAAAATCATCAGAGTATATATACCAAAAAAAACAAGATCTTCTACTTTATGAATACAAAAGGAAATTCATCAATTAAGGCTATTGTAAAAGGACTTTAAAAGAAAATAAAACACACTACGCTATTTAAGAAATTGATAAGCATTTTAAACTTATCAAGAAATGGATAAAAATATCCTAAAAACCTATTATGAAGCTTAGCTTAGTTAACTTAAGTCTAGCATATTTCAGACCAATAATATAATATGACAGCAAAACAAAAGTTAACTAACATCCTTGACCTGACTTGGCAATATAGAAAGAAAACCAAATTCGGTAATCTTGGGCTAGGTCCTTGTGTAGAGAAAACCATGCTAATAAAAAGCATAAGATATTAATATCTGACATGGCATTCACTTGTAAACAATCAGGTACGACCAATCAGAATTGTAATACACTGGAAAACCTAAAGAGTATTTCTTCTCTGCAAATCAAAAAAGATGCAAATAGAAAATTGTCTATTTTCCAATCTAAAGCAAAAGTCGAGCAATATGTAAAATGTAAATTTATAAATAACTACAAGTAGAGTCTTAGAATTAGAACCCTTGGGAACTCGATTCATCATTCAGAAACAAACATAGATTCATATGACTAAAGAAAATGAAGCAGAAAAATGTCTAGTCAAGCGGCATGAGCACACACAAAAAAAATTATTGGCTCCCATATCAGGATAACTGCAGTAATACCTGTTCTGGCAAAAAATTGTTTTCCCATCTCATAGAAGGAATCATAAGTAGCTCTTTGTTTTCTTTTATGAGGTAGTACTTTTTAGGCGCAATATGCTAGTATTAGTCTATTAAGATATAAAGAGAGAATAACAAGAGGGGAGTGTACAGAACACTTGGGCAATTAATACTTGTATGATACGCAAGTGATGACTCCAGATCCTGAATGTGGAACTGTTGATACACCAATTGTCGATGCTCTACATACCATGCACGATGGAAGATTTCTACATTTTCCTGTCATGGATAGAGGTAATTTTTAAGGAAAAGAAATCTGTTGAATTAAATGGCCAAAAATAATAATTATAACCATCTGAGCGCTTGCATCCACTGCAGGAAGGAATGTCACCAGATCTACATAGGAGACGCATATCTGCCGAAATAATAATTATAACGATGAACTTTGAATTATAAATAAATTTAATTCTTATGAATAATGCTTCTATCTATACATTCAGTAACAATAAAGGATTCTTCACCATTTTCAACCCCTTACCGACTGGCAATCTTATCTCGCCAACCTCGTCGATGCACCAAAATTCACCTCGACAGAATACGAACCAACCATCGCAACAATGTTCTATTCTTCGGCCAACAAACACTCACCAGTCATCTCCACCGCACATATCTCTCGAAGGTCGAATTCAAAAACACCGCAAAACCGGTGAAAACACCGTTACCAAGCAGACCCTTAGTAATTTCCCCTTTTAGATGTGAAACCAAACTTCCCAAGTTCCTCTAGACGATAGAGAGCCCCTTGTGTTACTTAGTAAATCTATCGACTAAAAAGGAGATGAACTGTTAACATGACGGGGAGGTGGTCGGAGCTGTCGTACCGGAATAGGCATATCGGCCTCGGGAGGAGCGGGTGCAGGAGAGGAAGGCCTCGTAGCCCTCCGCCATGGTCAGGTCTGCAGAGAGGTCCTGTCTGGACACTTTCGTCTCCTGCCACACAAAAAAAAACCGATCGAATCGCCAACAAAATTTATTAGCGATGGCGCCGAAACAGAGAGAGCGAGCGAGCGAGAGTAAGGGAAAGGGAAGAGGGAAAAGGGAAATAGGACCTGGAAGCAGATGATGTCTGCGTCGAGGGAGTTGAGGAGGTTGAGGAGGGAGCCGTACTGGGTGACCCTCTGCCTCAGCCCGTTCACAAATCACCAAACTCCTCGCCAGTCCATCCTCATCTGTCCGTCGCTGTAACTATTCAGGGTCCAGACGATCGACTCCCTCGTGTCGAGGACTGAGGAACCGAGGTCGCAGAGGCAAGGTCCTGGCGAGTGGTGAGGGTTCTCAGGTCGTAGTAGAGAAAAGAGAGGAGAGGGTCGAATTTGGGAGGGAGTTTGGAATTGGGATTTTTTTGGGGAGGGATTTTGGAACTGGGAGGGAGTTTGGGAGAGCTTTTGGAATTGAGAGGGAATTTAGAATTGGGGACAACTGAATTAAAGACAATTAATAAGGGTTTCGATTTGGAATATATTTGGAACTCTATAAAAGTGTTCCTAAATAAATATATTTTTTAGAATTTAAAATAAAATATATTAGGAACATTTTTTTAATTTGGAACACTTTTCTTCCATTCCAGAACCTAGGTACAGAAAATAAGTGTTCCAGATTGAAAAACACCTAGTGTTCCTAATTTACCATTTTGGTGTAGTGTTTATTTGATTCTGGTGCATCGCATTCTTTTATGTCTGCACGATTCGCGACACGGATAGGATTGGAGCCCGAGTCATTATCAGTAAGGCTCAATATACTTACTGGTAACGGACTTGTAGGAGTAGATAGAGTGTTTTCCTCGTGTCGGATCGTAGTTAGCGGTAGAGAGTTCTCCGCTAGATTGATAGAGTTCCCGATGGCCGATTATGATGTGGTCCTAGGGATGGATTGGTTGAGGAACCAGTATGCTAGAATAGACTGCCACATTGGTAGGGTTGTTTTTAGCATTCCAGGAGAGCCAGAGTTTTTATTTTCCAGAGGCGCAGTTGAGCCTTCTCCTCCAGCATTGCGGATAGCAGTAGCAGCAGTTCAGTTGCCCAGGATAGTGGATGAGTTCCCAGATGTTTTTCCGGAAGAGCTTCCAGGTATGCCTCCGGAGCGGGAGATCGAGTTCACTATAGACTTGATTCCCGGGACAGTCCCAGTATCAGAGAGAGTCTACAGGATGGCGCCATCAGAGTTGGAGATCTTGTACAAGATAATTTGAGGAACTCAGAACCAAGGGATTCATTCGAGCTAGTGGATCGCCTTGGGGAGCCCCGATGCTTCTTGTGAAAAAGAAGGATGGTACGTCCAGGTTATGTGTTGATTATCGTACCTTGAACTCAGTGACAATCAAGAACAGATACCATCTTCCGAGGATAGATGACTTGTTTGATCAATTCAAGGGGGCTTTAGTATTCTCGAAGATTGATTTGCGCTCAGGTTATCATCAGATCAGAGTCAGAGAGCAGGACATCCCGAAGACGGCTTTTAGATCGAGATATGGGCATTGGGAGTTCCTTGTTATGCCTTTTGGAGCAACCAATGCGTCGGCAGTATTCATGGACCTCATGAATCGCATCTTCATGCCTTACTTGGATCAGTTTGTGATCGTGTTCTTGGATGACATTCTGGTCTACAGCAAGAATGAGGCAGAGCATGAACAGCATCTCCGTATAGTTCTTCAGATTCTCAGAGAGCACCAGTTATATGCCAAGTTTAGTAAATGCGAGTTCTGGCTCGATCGCATTTCGTACTTGGGTCATATCATCACTCGAGGAGGAGTAGAAGTGGATCCCCAGAAGATTGTGGCTATTGAGTCATGGCCAGTGCCCAGCACAGTTGCAGAGGTTCGTAGTTTTCTTGGATTGGCTGGCTACTACCGGCGGTTTGTTTCGGATTTTGCTCGAATTTCAGCGCCATTGACCCAGTTGACCCGCAAGGATGCGCAGTTTGCTTGGACAGCAGAGTGTCAGAGTTCTTTTGAGCAGTTGAAGCGAGGCCTGATGACAGATCCTATTCTCACGCTTCCAGATGGGACCGGAGGATTCTCAGTGTACTGTGATGCTTCAGGCAGAGGTTTAGGATGTGTTCTGATGCAGCATGGGAAGGTAATAGCTTATGCGTCACGACAACTTCGTGATCATGAGAGGAATTACCCAACCCATGACTTGGAGCTGGCAGCAGTGGTGTTTGCACTTAAGTTGTGGAGGCACTACTTGTATGGAGACAGGGTGGAGATTTTCACCGACCACAAGAGCCTGAAGTATGTTTTCACCCAGAAGGATCTTAACATGCGTCAGAGAAGGTGGCTGGAGCTTCTTGTGGATTATGATGTCAACCTGCAGTATCATCCTGGGAAGGCCAATGTCGTAGCAGATGCATTGAGCAGGAGAGCCGGAGCTTATTTCCTAACAGCACAACCAGAGCTGTTAGCAGATCTTCAGAACATGGGTATTGAAGTTGTTCTCCCTTCCAGTGTGGTGTTGATGGCCAGCATGCAAGTTCAGTCCACTATAGTCGAGAGGATCCGGATGGCGCAGTCGGCAGATTCCAAGCTTCAGCGACTCAGAGCAGAGTGTGAAGCAGGACGAAGACCAGAGTTATATATTTATGAGGATGGTACACTTAGGCATGGTAAGCGTCTTTGTGTACCCAGTGGAGATATCAGACAGGAGATCATGTCAGAGGCGCACAGTTCTCAGTATTCCATCCATCCTGGCAGTACGAAGATGTACCGTGATATCCGTCAGCACTTCTGGTGGAATGGCATGAAGCGGGAGATAGCTCGATTTGTCTCTCGGTGTTTGGTTTGCCAACAAGTTAAAGCCGAACATCAGAGACCGGCTGGACTTCTTCAGCCCTTACCGATTCCAGAATGGAAGTGGGAGCATGTGACCATGGATTTCGTGACTGGATTACCTAGATCTCCAGCTAGTAGAGATGCTATTTGGGTCATTGTGGATAGGCTTACCAAGGTAGCTCACTTTCTCCCGTTCAGAGTTGGTCAGTCGACGGCTCAGTTAGCAGAGATGTACCTCAGGCAGATTGTCAGATTGCACGGTGTCCCAGTCAGTATCACCTCGGACCGAGATTCAAGATTTACGTCGCACTTTTGGCGTAGCTTGCAAGAGAGTTTGGGGACTCATCTCCAGTTCAGTTCAGCATATCACCCGCAGACAGATGGCCAGTCGGAGCGCACGATCCAGACTCTTGAAGACATGTTGCGGTCTTGCACACTTGACTTCGGTGGTTCATGAGAAGATCATTTGCACCTGGTGGAATTCTCATACAACAACAGTTTCCAGGCCAGTATCCAGATGGCACCGTTCGAGGCACTGTATGGTAGGAAGTGCAGATCCCCGCTAGCCTGGGATGATGTTGGAGAGAGGCAGATGCTTGGTCCAGAAATGATTGCTCAGACCGTTGAAGTAGTCAGGCAAGTCAGAGATCACCTTCGAGTTGCCCAAGATCGCCAGCGTCATTGGGCGGATTCTCATCGGCGTCCTCTCGAATTTTCGGTCGACGATCATGTATTCCTGAGGATTTTGCCTAACCGTGGCGTCATTCGTTTCGGCGTACGGGAAAAGCTTAGTCCTAGGTATATAGGACCGTTCGACATTCTGGAGCGAGTAGGAGATGTATCCTATCGTCTCGCTCTTCCGCCGTCGCTAAGCGAGGTGCATGACGTGTTCCATGTATCCCAATTACGACGGTATATCCCGGACCCGAGCCACATCCTAGATCATTCGGAATTGGTTGTTGGTACCAACCTTTCGTATGAGGAGAGGCCCGTGTCCATATTGGATCGAAGAGAGAAGATCCTCAAGAACAAGACTATCAAGTTAGTCCGAGTTGCTTGGGGTCATCACTCTTTGGGGGAGTCAACGTGGGAGCGTGAGGATGATATCCGATCACGATATCCCGACTTGTTTGACTCGTGAGTTATAATGTCTTTCTTATGCCTCATGCCATCAATTTCTTGATTGCATGATTGATTGATTGCCTAGTATAGCTTGCTTGTTATTAGTGTAGCTTGTTCTTGCCCCTCTAGCCCCTTGATTAAATTTCGAGGACGGAATTCTTTTAAGGTGGGTAGAGTTGTAATGCCTGTTGTTCGTATTACGTATTTTGGAAATACGTGTACGTATTTTCTTGTATTGTTCCTTGTTTAGTTTTCTTGGCTTGGTTTAACTCTCGGTTCGGGCTGACTTGGTTTGGCCGGCTGGTTGCTTGGTCCATCATGGACCAAGGTGAACCCCCTACCTACCACCACCCATGATATTTATTTCCCCACCAACCTTCTCTCTCCTCCATAACTCTTATTTATTTCTTCTTCTTCTTCTTCTTCCTTCCTCTCCACAACTCCCCAACCATAGGCAAGTGCAACTTGCTTCCACAAGAGAACTCATTTTATGGTTCCATTAGCTTCTTCTCATGATTCTAAACCACATTAGAACTTATCATTTTCCATTTTGAGGCTTTAATTCTTGTAGATCTAGAGTTTTGCTATTTTTGGATTTTTGGTGTTTTGATCTATCAAACTTGCTTGTTTTCAAGTTTTGATGGTTCTATGTTTTAGAGAATTTCATTCTACCTAATTTTGACCTTTGGAAAGTTGGATTCGGACTTGTTTTGACCAAGATATAGACTGTTAAAGCTTAGATTCAACTTTAGAGTTCTTGCTGTTCTTGCCATTTGGAGAAGATAGTGAACAGTGAGCTAGCTTTTTAGCTTATGCCACTGAGCTATACGCTGCTCTTTAGCGAGCGTACGCTAGCCTTGGTACGCTGCTCTTTAGCGAGCGTACGCTAGCCTTGGTACGCTGCTCTTTAGCGAGCGTACGCTAGCCTTCGTACGCTGCTCTTTAGTGAGCGTACGCTCACCTTGATACGCTGCCTGTTGGCAGCGTGTCTTGAGCATACGCTAGCTTAAGCGAGCAAGGCGTACGCTGGCTCCTTTCGTACGCTAGCTCGGGCGTACGCAGTCTTGAGCATACACTAGCTTGAGCGTACGCTGACCTGTAGCTTGAGCGTGCCCTTGTGTACGCTGATCCTTGCATACGCTTCCCATTGGAAGTGTATGGATCCTTTGGTACGCAGACCTGAGCGTACACTAGCCTGATGCGTAGCCTGATTACCCTTGATCTTCTATAGCCCTGTATATTGATATTTTATTAGATATTTAACGTCCATTTTATATCATGAACTTGAAAATCATGGATTTGTTTGATATGTTTGGAAATGATACCTGAGCATGACACGATAGTGACCCGTAGTGGTGCACCCCTGACATAATGACCTGACATGACCGGATAGTGGCCCGTCGTGGCGCACTCCTGACTCGTACACTTGACATGATGACCTGACATATTATATCTTAATAAGCTGTTGCGACGGCTACCTGACATGACATGACCTGTATAAAAATATGGACACCGTGGGCGATTGTGCTTGTACAAATAAACCAGTCCTGTCTTGCATCATGTCTAGGGAGGGAGCTCCTGAGTACCACGGTCAGGAGTACCTATTGAAATGGACTAAGGTTAATAACTAGATTAACACATTAGTCATGAAGAGATTTCCCAACTACAGGCAATCCTGTTACCAGGGCGCGCCTGGGATCTGTAGCCTGCCGTCGAGTAGGGCACATTTCCAGCACACTGTCATGTGTTGCACCCTTCAAGCTACTTAAGGGTACATGCGTTTCCTGGACGATGTACCCACCTGAATTCAACCCTAATCTTTCGACCTGGGTAGCCTGGATGGTTTGCAGGGCTTGTGGCTGTGGAATAATCTCACTGCATCTTGCTAGTAATTAGGCCTGTGATAATTCTAGTTAGTTAAAGTATTAAGCCGTAATTCTTGCTTGGCCGTGATATGATTGAATGGAGTCTAACCTGTCTAGCCTTGTCCTGATCCTGTTCCAGACTACTGCATGACCAGAATACTTGTATTTATTTTACCGATAAATAGTGAGAATTCCAAGTTCTGTTCAGACGAAGGGTTACAACCCCGGTCCTTGTTTGGTTTACGGGTTGTAACCTGGTTATCTGAATAGTTCCATGGTTATCTCGTCGTATATCATCATGGTGTATTTTTTTATTTTATTTCCAGTTCTTACTCTTATTTATATCTTGTGCTGATTGTTGGTTTTAGTTCTTAAGTGAAGCTTCATTTGTGGCACTTGCTCTTTCTGGGATCTGACCCAGCTGGTTTTGTATGGCCAGATTTCGGAGCAGCTCCAGAGGATCTACCGGCCTCCCAGCCAGATGGTGACCACTAGACGGAACCCTGGCAACGAGTGGGTTATTTTTGGCTCTCCCCACTCTATTGTAAAAATATTCTTTTGAGGTGTTTAGCCGACGAGCACCTGTTTAGCTCGATTGTATTTACTTACTGTCTGCCTACGGGCTGTAACATGATTAACAGATCCTAGGGTTGATCATGTATGACTAAACTCTTGCTAGTCCTCACATTTTGTATGACTAAACTCTTGCTAGTCCTCACATTTTGCAACTGATCGAAGAGGTCGTCTATTCGAGGCAACGGGTACTGGTTCCGAATTGTAACTTTATTTAGCTCGCGGTAGTCGATGCACAGCCGCATCGATCCATCTTTCTTCTTCACAAATAGCACCGGAGCACCCCATGGTGAAACACTGGGTCTGATGTATCCCTTGTCTAATAATTCCTGTAGCTGTACTTTGAGTTCCTTCAATTCAGCAGGCGCCATCCTGTATGGTGCCCTTGAGATCGGACGAGTATCTGGAAATGTATCGATAGTGAATTCAATCTCTCGGTCCGGAGGCATTCCGGGTATCTCGTCAGGAAACACATCAGGAAATTCTGCCACGACTTCAGTGTTAGCTGAGTCTGCACCATTCTTGCGTGTGTCTCGAACAGAAGCAAGGTACCCTTCGCAGCCAGAATGAAGCAATCGCCGGGCCGTAGTAGCTGAAATCACCATCGAAGCCTTCGCCGATGAACTGGCCGAGTAAGAGAATTCTGTTCCTCCAGGTAGGCGAAACATAACTCGCTTCTTCGCACAGTCGATCGTCGCACAACATGCACTTAACCAATCCATTCCCAGAATGATATCAAAATCTTTCATATCAAGCTCGACTACATCTAATGGTAGCTTTCTCTTCCCGATACATATGTAACCATCCCTACACATCATGTTAGTAGGCATCTCCACTCCTGATGGAGTACTAACACTAAGGTACATATCCAACATTGTCATTTTTATTTCATGTTCCTTAACATAGTCTTTAGATATAAAACTATGTGAAGCACCAGAATCAAATAAAGTACGTGCAGGAATGCCATTAAATAACAATATACCTGTCACGACAGTATCTGATGCAAATGATGCTTCCTCCTGAGTCAATGCAAAGACTCGGCCCTGGGCACCGGGCCTCTGATTCTGTTGTGGCTGAGGAGGTCGTGGTGCCTGTCCACGATTCTGTTGATATTGTTGGTGATGCTGCTGCCTTGGAGGGTTCTGGTTGCCCCTTCCTGGACAATTGCGAGACATATGGCCAAATTGACCACACCTATAGCATCCTCCCTCCAAGACCTTACAGTCATTAGCAAAGTGCCCTTTGTTGTGGCACTTGTTGCAGTACGGCCCAACCGGATTGGGTCGATGGTAGCTACCGTAATTCTGACGCTTTGGCGCCTCATATCTGCCACCGTTGTTCGGTCTCTTGTTATGTAGATTCTGCACCGACGCTTGCACTGGCGCCGTCGCAGGATAGTGTGGGTCCAATTCCTTCGCGTGCTCATAAGACTCCTGAAAAGTCTTATATTTCTGAACCACAACTTGAGCCTTCAGAGCAGGCCTCAAGCCCTGCTCAAACCGACGAGCCTTAGATGCATCGTCAGTAAACTTCGTGATCGCATACTGAGACAGTCTAGAAAACTCTGCCTCATACTCCTTTACCGTCATGTTCCCCTGTTCGAGCTTCTGGAACTCCAATTCCTTAGCTCGCTGCTCAGTCGAAGAGAAGTACTGAGCCAGAAATGCCTCGCGGAATATCAGCCAAGTAATTTTCGTTGTTCCATTCACTCCCGCGAGAATTCTTTTCTGACTTTGCCACCAGTAGTGTGCGTTGGAAACCAGCAGTAGTTTCACACACGAGACCCTCTTAGATCCAACAATACCCAAAGCTTCCAGGTGGTCTTCTACTTCAACTAGCCAATCCATAGCAATGGTGGCTTCCTCTGTCCCTTTGAATTCTTTGCTGCAGATTTTCTTAAACTTTGTTATGTCGGCCACAGCAGTGGTCTTCTTAGCCGCCGGGGGTTCCTCTGCCTCCACTAGTTCGCTCTCTCGGGAGACTGGAGTGCCTTGAGCCCCATTGTTCACCACTGTTCGGACCAACTGTTGCAGGGTATCTAGCTGCTTCTGTTGGGCCTCGAATTGCTTCGCGTTCTGCCTCTGCTGGCTCTCCATCATAGCCAGCATCCTCTCCATAGGGTCGGTTGAGGCTACCACCCTTGAGCTACTCGCGTTGTTTGTCGCACCCGCCTTTGTCATCTCTGCAAAACAGAGGAGCTTGTTAGTCTCATAATATATTTATGGACTTATTGTATGGAACATCTCATTTCGGGACATTTAAAACCAAAGTTGTTCGAGAAGCAATAAAGCTTGTGTCATTTTCGAAATCTTTAAAACCAAGAAATTCCCAAGGATGTAAAGCCGTGCTCTGATACCAAACTGTCACGCCCCGATTCGGGAATCGTTCGCCTCCGCTTAGATTCACGCCGAATCGTTCGTCCTCGCTAAGGCGTGATGCCGTACAAGTCTGGAATTGCACTTGTACAAGGCGTGCTCGTGTTCCTTTTTATAAAAGAGACATTTTGAATAGAGATTCGCAGCGGATGATAAAGAAGTTTTGGCAACACAGATATGATCTGAAATAGTTTTTTATTGATATCTTTGAAATTACATTGCATAAACATAAGGCTCTCAAACAGCCGAGATGAAAGGCCAAACTTGGCTACAACATTGCAGAAATATTGAAATGAGATACAACTTGTTCCATACATCATATCCCTTTATTAATAATGCAGCAATAACCACCTTCAGCAAAATGCCTTCTTCTTCAAGTGGAAACTTCAAGATGTACGAAGCTTCTAAAGAGTCGGACAGCAAGCCTTCAGCGTCTATGATTATCCACTAGGTTCCCGGCACCTGTGGAGACGAGGGTCAGTACATTGCCACATATGTACTGGTGAGCGGCCGTAACCAATCTCACCATAAATCAACAGTAGTAAAATTACATGAATGTTCACCATTGATTTGTATTCTTTCTATCTTGCCTTAGGGTCCATTAACAATTCATATATTTGATGAGAAATATAAGAAGCATACAGTGATGTTAGAAACATAAGCAATTCATGTTGTTCTAACATAAGCAGTGTATATTGATCACCAATTTGGTGAATCTTACCCACGGTCGATAGCCATCCCTGTACATATTTATGAATACCACTTACTCTGCCTGCATAAGACAATGTTAGCTATGCCACCTATCTATATGAAGGTCACTGACTACACGCCATCTGGGACATCTTGGTCGGACGGCTCCCCTTCATCGGTGGGTAGCTAGCCCATCCGGAAGGTTCCCGAAAGACCGTGCTACTACTTCAGCACTGTGCTACTACTTCAGCACGGCGTTCCTCCTAGGCCGAATCGGTTCCGTGGCCTCGGAGTACCGTTCGAGGAACTACCTTGTATACAAGTTGTCCATGACCATGCATGCAATGCAACTTAACTAATAAGAGACACGACATGCATGATAATAGCATCTTCCACACATATTCATAGTTTTCATTTCATCTTGCCATTTTTCCATCTTTCCATCTTACCAACTTGCCTTGAGCCATAGGCTCGTATATTCGTTCATCCAACCAAGGGACTATTCATGTTTAACCCATTCTTTCGAACCGAAGTCCGATATACTTACCGCCCAATACTTGGGTCTTTGCATCACCTGTTAAACAATTCATATAGCATACGAGCATCATTCGATTTGCAACATAAGCCTAGCCATGTGATAATTTATCTTTCATTATCTTTCCCATATTATTACTAGGCATCTTTTATTAAGCACCGAACGCAATAACAAGTCTACTATTGTTATGCGCGAAGATCAAGGATCGTCGAAGGATCAAAGCCACTCACTTGTTGGTGAATTGCCGAGAGAAAGAGGTCTTCCACGCAACGTCACCCTAGGTTCACCGCGTTAGCACCTGCATTGGCACCAACATCTGGTCAGCATACTTCTTCTCTTTCTCTCAGTTATTCGATATGAAATGCGTAGACGGTGAAAGTAAATCCATGAAAACATTCATCGAAAACAATCACGAAAACGCACACAAAAGCCAACAGCAAAAGCAACATCGAAAACCAGCAGGGCAACGGTCTCGGGGCAAGCGACTCTTATATAGAACTCTTCCCCCAAGACGCGCGCCACTGCATCTTGGGCATCATTTCAAAAGAGTCCAATCCATAACGAGGAAAGGATCTCAATTTATTATCCCGCGATCCTGGTAAAGTTTCCCCAATTCTCATCCGACTCGGCCATTCGGCCGCTAGCCCGCACCGTGCTCCGCAACGGATTCAGGGCATTACATATTAATACACTAACAAAAAGTTTCGTCCTCGAAACTTAAACACAAACCCACCTAGGTCAAACAACGAAGGAAACTTTTCCTTTACCTCTGCCTCAAGTTCCCATGTCGACTCTTCGACGGAATGATTTCGCCAAAGCACTCGAACCAAAGAAACAACTCGGTTCCGCAAGATTTTATCTTTCCTATCCAAGATCTGCACGGGTTCCTCCACATAAGACAAGTCAGCTTTTAGCCCTAACGGACCGAAGTCTACCACGTGGCTTGGATCATGTACATACTTCCGTAGTTGGGAAACATGGAAGATATCGTGCACTCCATCCAATGCCGGTGGCAGCGCGATCTGATAGGCAACAGGGCCGACTCGCTTAAGAATTTCAAACGGGCCAACAAATCTCGGACTTAGCTTCCCCTTCGCACCGAATCGCATAACTCCGCGCATCGGTGACACCTTCAGAAATATGTGATCGCCCACCATAAATTCCAATGGTCGTCGATGAGTATCCGCATAACTCTTCTGCCGACTTTGTGCCACACGTAACTTCTCCCGAATCATGCGGACCTTCTCGACGGCCTGTTCCACCATCTCTGGACCAAGTACCTGTCGTTCACCGACTTCATCCCAACAAATCGGAGACCGACACCTTCGCCCGTACAGTGCTTCATACGGGGCCATTTCTATACTTGACTGGTAACTGTTATTGTAGGAAAATTCTGCTAGCGGCAAGTGAGTATCCCAACTAGTCTTCAGATCAATAGCACAAAGCCGAAGCATGTCTTCAAGTATCTGATTCACCCTCTCGGTCTGGCCATCGGTTTGAGGATGGTATGCAGAACTAAATTTCAATTGTGTTCCCATGGCAGCGTGCAAACTGACCCAGAAACGCGATACAAATCGCCCATCCCGATCCGACACTATTGATGCCGGCACTCCATGCAGTCGGACAATTTCATCCAAGTATAGCTGAGCCAACCGGTCGACGCTCCATGTTGTTTTCATTGCGAGAAAATGTGCAGATTTGGTTAATCGATCAACGATGACCCAAATTGCATCATTCCCCCGCTGCGTCTTCGGCAAGCCAACTATAAAATCTATGGTTATATGATCCCATTTCCATTCTGGGATCGCGAGGTTCTGCATCTCCCCGCCGGGCCTCTGGTGTTCCACCTTGACTCGTTGACACGCTAAGCATCGCGAGACAAAGAGGGCCACATCTCGTTTCATGCCGTGCCACCAGAAGGTCGTGCGCAAATCTTTATACATTTTGTACTTCCCGGATGCAAGGAATACTTGGCATAGTGGGCCTCCGTCAAGATTTCTTTCCGGAGTTCTTCATCCTTCGGGACACATAGCCTTCCCTTGAGTCGCAATGATCCGTCCTCGTGCCTGGTGAAGTCGCTGGCTTCACCCTTTTCCACTATTCTGCCAATCTTAATCAAGAACTCATCTGTCCTCTGTGCCGTCTTTATCTTTTCTAACAAACTCGGCTCAAGTTGAAGTTGAGCCAATTGTGCATTTCGGCCACGAATCTGGAGCTCAATTCCCATACTTTCTAATTCCTCCAGTATTCGTTTGTTAACACTGAGTGATCCCACAAAGTTTCGACTCAACGCGTCCGCCACCACATTGCCTTTTCCTGGGGTGTACGCAATCGTCAAGTCGTAATCTTTTATAAGCTCCAACCAACGTCTTTGCCGCAAATTTAAATCTTTTTGAGTAAAGATGTACTTCAGGCTTTTATGATCGGTGAAGATCTCGCAAGCCACTCCATATAAGTAGTGCCTCCACAATTTCAATGCAAACACTATCGCTGCCAATTCCAAATCATGCGTTGGATAATTTTTCTCGTGCGGCTTAAGCTGTCTCGAGGCATAAGATATCACTTTCCCTCTCTGAGTCAACACACATCCCAAACCCAATCCGGACGCATCGCTGTATATCTGGAATCCCTCGACGCCATCTGGAAGTGTAAGGATTGGAGCTGATACGAGACGTTGCTTCAGATTTTGAAAGCAAGCCTCGCACTCATCAGTCCAATCGAATGCAACTCCCTTCTGGGTTAGTCGAGTTAGAGGCGCTGCCACTTTTGAAAAATCCTTGACAAACTTCCTGTAGTAGCCTGCCAAGCCGAGGAAACTTCGGATCTCGCTCGCCGACGTGGGTTGCTTCCAATCCACTATGGCTTCAATTTTCTTTGGGTCAACGGACACACCTTCCGCCGAGATAACGTGCCCTAGGAACGACACGCTACTCATCCAAAACTCACATTTGCTCAGCTTGGCATAGAGCTGATTTTCCCGTAGAGTCTGTAATACTGTCCTCAAATGTTCTGCATGGTCTTCTCTGTTCTTCGAGTAGATTAGGATGTCGTCGATGAACACGATCGCAAATTTATCCAAAAAGGGCCGGAAGACTCTGTTCATCATATCCATGAAAGCGGCAGGGGCGTTGGTCAGTCCGAAGGGCATGACCAAGAATTCATAGTGTCCGTATCTGGTTCGGAATGCGGACTTAGAAATGTCATCTGGTTTGATCTTTAACTGATGGTAGCCTGAGCGAAGATCAATCTTTGAAAATACAGACGCCCCTTGCAACTGATCGAAGAGGTCGTCTATTCGAGGCAACGGGTACTGGTTCCGAATTGTAACTTTATTTAGCTCGCGGTAGTCGATGCACAGCCGCATCGATCCATCTTTCTTCTTCACAAATAGCACCGGAGCACCCCATGGTGAAACACTGGGTCTAATGTATCCCTTGTCTAATAATTCCTGTAGCTGTACTTTGAGTTCCTTCAATTCAGCAGGCGCCATCCTGTATGGTGCCCTTGAGATCGGACGAGTATCTGGAAATGTATCGATAGTGAATTCAATCTCTCGGTCCGGAGGCATTCCGAGTATCTCGTCAGGAAACACATCAGGAAATTCTGCCACGACTTCAGTGTTAGCTGAGTCTGCACCATTCTTGCGTGTGTCTCGAACAGAAGCAAGGTACCCTTCGCAGCCAGAATGAAGCAATCGCCGGGCCGTAGTAGCTGAAATCACCATCGAAGCCTTCTCCGATGAACTGGCCGAGTAAGAGAATTCTGTTCCTCCAGGTAGGCGAAACATAACTCGCTTCTTCGCACAGTCGATCGTCGCACAACATGCACTTAACCAATCCATTCCCAGAATGATATCAAAATCTTTCATATCAAGCTCGACTACATCTAATGGTAGCTTTCTCTTCCCGATACATATGTAACCATCCCTACACATCATGTTAGTAGGCATCTCCACTCCTGATGGAGTACTAACACTAAGGTACATATCCAACATTGTCATTTTTATTTCATGTTCCTTAACATAGTCTTTAGATATAAAACTATGTGAAGCACCAGAATCAAATAAAGTACGTACAGGAATGCCATTAAATAACAATATACCTGTCACGACAGTATCTGATGCAAATGATGCTTCCTCCTGAGTCAATGCAAAGACTCGGCCCTGGGCACCGGGCCTCTGATTCTGTTGTGGCTGAGGAGGTCGTGGTGCCTGTCCACGATTCTGTTGATATTGTTGGTGATGCTGCTGCCTTGGAGGGTTCTGGTTGCCCCTTCCTGGACAATTGCGAGACATATGGCCAAATTGACCACACCTATAGCATCCTCCCTCCAAGACCTTACAGTCATTAGCAAAGTGCCCTTTGTTGTGGCACTTGTTGCAGTACGGCCCAACCGGATTGGGTCGATGGTAGCTACCGTAATTCTGACGCTTTGGCGCCTCATATCTGCCACCGTTGTTCGGTCTCTTGTTATGTAGATTCTGCACCGACGCTTGCACTGGCGCCGTCGCAGGATAGTGTGGGTCCAATTCCTTCGCGTGCTCATAAGACTCCTGAAAAGTCTTATATTTCTGAACCACAACTTGAGCCTTCAGAGCAGGCCTCAAGCCCTGCTCAAACCGACGAGCCTTAGATGCATCGTCAGTAAACTTCGTGATCGCATACTGAGACAGTCTAGAAAACTCTGCCTCATACTCCTTTACCGTCATGTTCCCCTGTTCGAGCTTCTGGAACTCCAATTCCTTAGCTCGCTGCTCAGTCGAAGAGAAGTACTGAGCCAGAAATGCCTCGCGGAACATCAGCCAAGTAATTTTCGTTGTTCCATTCACTCCCGCGAGAATTCTTTTCTGACTTTGCCACCAGTAGTGTGCGTTGGAAACCAGCAGTAGTTTCACACACGAGACCCTCTTAGATCCAACAATACCCAAAGCTTCCAGGTGGTCTTCTACTTCAACTAGCCAATCCATAGCAATAGTGGCTTCCTCTGTCCCTTTGAATTCTTTGCTGCAGATTTTCTTAAACTTTGTTATGTCGGCCACAGCAGTGGTCTTCTTAGCCGCCGGGGGTTCCTCTGCCTCCACTAGTTCGCTCTCTCGGGAGACTGGAGTGCCTTGAGCCCCATTGTTCACCACTGTTCGGACCAACTGTTGCAGGGTATCTAGCTGCTTCTGTTGGGCCTCGAATTGCTTCGCGTTCTGCCTCTGCTGGCTCTCCATCATAGCCAGCATCCTCTCCATAGGGTCGGTTGAGGCTACCACCCTTGAGCTACTCGCGTTGTTTGTCGCACCCGCCTTTGTCATCTCTGCAAAACAGAGGAGCTTGTTAGTCTCATAATATATTTATGGACTTATTGTATGGAACATCTCATTTCGGGACATTTAAAACCAAAGTTGTTCGAGAAGCAATAAAGCTTGTGTCATTTTCGAAATCTTTAAAACCAAGAAATTCCCAAGGATGTAAAGCCGTGCTCTGATACCAAACTGTCACGCCCCGATTCGGGAATCGTTCGCCTCCGCTTAGATTCACGCCGAATCGTTCGTCCTCGCTAAGGCGTGATGCCGTACAAGTCTGGAATTGCACTTGTACAAGGCGTGCTCGTGTTCCTTTTTATAAAAGAGACATTTTGAATAGAGATTCGCAGCGGATGATAAAGAAGTTTTGGCAACACAGATATGATCTGAAATAGTTCTTTATTGATATCTTTGAAATTACATTGCATAAACATAAGGCTCTCAAACAGCCGAGATGAAAGGCCAAACTTGGCTACAACATTGCAGAAATATTGAAATGAGATACAACTTGTTCCATACATCATATCCCTTTATTAATAATGCAGCAATAACCACCTTCAGCAAAATGCCTTCTTCTTCAAGTGGAAACTTCAAGATGTACGAAGCTTCTAAAGAGTCGGACAGCAAGCCTTCAGCGTCTATGATTATCCACTAGGTTCCCGGCACCTGTGGAGACGAGGGTCAGTACATTGCCACATATGTACTGGTGAGCGGCCGTAACCAATCTCACCATAAATCAACAGTAGTAAAATTACATGAATGTTCACCATTGATTTGTATTCTTTCTATCTTGCCTTAGGGTCCATTAACAATTCATATATTTGATGAGAAATATAAGAAGCATACAGTGATGTTAGAAACATAAGCAATTCATGTTGTTCTAACATAAGCAGTGTATATTGATCACCAATTTGGTGAATCTTACCCACGGTCGATAGCCATCCCTGTACATATTTATGAATACCACTTACTCTGCCTGCATAAGACAATGTTAGCTATGCCACCTGTCTATATGAAGGTCACTGACTACACGCCATCTGGGACATCTTGGTCGGACGGCTCCCCTTCATCGGTGGGTAGCTAGCCCATCCGGAAGGTTCCCGAAAGACCGTGCTACTACTTCAGCACTGTGCTACTACTTCAGCACGGCGTTCCTCCTAGGCCGAATCGGTTCCGTGGCCTCGGAGTACCGTTCGAGGAACTACCTTGTATACAAGTTGTCCATGACCATGCATGCAATGCAACTTAACTAATAAGAGACACGACATGCATGATAATAGCATCTTCTACACATATTCATAGTTTTCATTTCATCTTGCCATTTTTCCATCTTTCCATCTTACCAACTTGCCTTGAGCCATAGGCTCGTATATTCGTTCATCCAACCAAGGGACTATTCATGTTTAACCCATTCTTTCGAACCGAAGTCCGATATACTTACCGCCCAATACTTGGGTCTTTGCATCACCTGTTAAACAATTCATATAGCATACGAGCATCATTCGATTTGCAACATAAGCCTAGCCATGTGATAATTTATCTTTCATTATCTTTCCCATATTATTACTAGGCATCTTTTATTAAGCACCGAACGCAATAACAAGTCTACCATTGTTATGCGCGAAGATCAAGGATCGTCGAAGGATCAAAGCCACTCACTTGTTGGTGAATTGCCGAGAGAAAGAGGTCTTCCACGCAACGTCACCCTAGGTTCACCGCGTTAGCACCTGCATTAGCACCAACATCTGGTCAGCATACTTCTTCTCTTTCTCTCAGTTATTCGATATGAAATGCGTAGACGGTGAAAGTAAATCCATGAAAACATTCATCGAAAACAATCACGAAAACGCACACAAAAGCCAACAGCAAAAGCAACATCGAAAACCAGCAGGGCAACGGTCTCGGGGCAAGCGACTCTTATATAGAACTCTTCCCCCAAGACGCGCGCCACTGCATCTTGGGCATCATTTCAAAAGAGTCCAATCCATAACGAGGAAAGGATCTCAATTTATTATCCCGCGATCCTGGTAAAGTTTCCCCAATTCTCATCCGACTCGGCCATTCGGCCGCTAGCCCGCACCGTGCTCCGCAACGGATTTAGGGCATTACAGCCCTTTCCTGAAAGGTGCTCCGCTTCATCGACTATTCAAATACAAAAAGTCCTTACGGATACAGAGAGGTCATGTGTCAGCCTCAAGGTGCAACTTGGACCGGGTGGCCCGGTCCCCAGCTCGGGCCGGGACCTGTCAAATCCAGTCTGAGCCGGACCAAGTCCGGTCAACGACCCGGACCGGCCCGATCCAGTGAGCAACCGGTTCGGGCTAGATTGTGCCCCCAGACCCGAAAGCCCAGACCGGCCCGGCCCGATCCGGTTTGACCGCAGGTCCGGCCCGGTAAAACCCGTTAAATTCGACTGGGCCTACCCGGTCCAGGTCCGATTCAGGATAGGTTCGGCAGTTTTAAAAAAAAAAATTAAATGTTTGGAGGCCAAAATGACTATTGTATCCCCATTTTACTTGTTTTTTAGATTGTTAGAAGAGTATTTTGGTCATTTTTCTAAAAATGACCAAAAATATTCTTATAACAACTCTTTTTTGAGGTAAAATAAGTTATTTTGTATTCCAAAAAATCTATAAACATACCAAATTTTATAAAAATTATACACAAGCATTTCTTTCCTCTCTTACAAAATATTGAAGCTAAGCAATTCTGTGAAAATTGAACAACAAGTTTTTGGGCTTCGAGTGTAACTTCCTGGCGGCCGAATTAAGTGCAGTGTTCTTGAGCTTTCATATTCTGCGAAAATTTTTGGAGTTGAACATCTCTTCCCTGAAGTTGACATTTCAAGTAATTTTAATTTTAGAGAAAAATTTTTTGCAATTTTTGATTTTTTTGTTTCCTCTCTCTCTCTCTCTCTCTCTCTCTCTCTCTTTGGTAGATTACATTTTTTTCTCTTCTTTCTTCTTTTTTCTGCAATTTAATTTTAAAACATTGGATACTACTGGTTATAATCACCTATACGGAGGTGATTCAGAACAAAATTTTGCTTACTTGAAAATAATCATATTCCAGATTACGTGCCACAGACACAAGTGTCACCTCCGGAAGTTAGGAGCATGGCTGCAAATGTTGTAACTAGGAAGAAATCAGTTCTATGGCAAAATTATGAAAAAAAAAATATGTCACTGATAGTGAGGATGCACCAGTTTTAGATCCCAAAAATCAAAAACCAATTGCTAAAGGTGCACAGTGTAAGAAATGTAAGAAAATATTTAACTGAAAAAATGAACGATGGCACGAGCACATTGAAAAGACACTATGACACTTGTCATGGTAAGGACACACTGCAAGTTAAACAGTCAAAGATAAGCATCGGTCCACAAGAATCTTTTGTAAGTAATTTTATTTATTCTAATGCTCATAACAAAATTGAGCTAACCAAGTTTCATATTTGTGATGAACAATCTTTCACATCCGGAGAAAGCGATTGGTATTATAAGTATGCAAGTACTACTCTTAATCCATGTTTTAATAAAGTTTCTAGATCGGAGGCTATCAAAATATTTCAAAAGAAAAGGGCAACTTTGAAGCAGAGGTTCGTAAATGTTAGTAAGTTTGCTCTAACTTCTGATATATGGACTACAAAACAAAACTATACTTTTATTTTTATCACAACACATTATATAGATCGAAAGTGGATGTTACAAAAACGTATTATTTGTCTACGGTCTGGAATTTTTATATACCGTTCTGTAATCGGTGGTGCCATCATGCAATTTTTACGTGAATATGATATTCACAATAATAATAAAAAAAATCATTTCTCTTGATAATGCTAGTAATAACATTTCTTGTATTAATATTTAAAGTTCACAATTTTTACCTATAGTAAAAGGACGACTGTTTCATGTTAGATGTGCTTGGCATATTATTAATTTAGTTGTACAAGAATGTCTTCAATTTTTTCATGTAAATTTAGAAACTCTTAGATTATGTCTACAAAGTTTGAACACTTCTGCAAGTAGGCAACAAGCTTTCAAAACTTTATGTGCACAATATGATATAACTTTTAGAAGATTTGTTAAGGATGCACTGCATAGATAGAATTTTATATATTTAATGTTGAAATCTTGCATTAGATTTAAATATGTTATTACTAATTATTGTAATGTTAGTTCAGGTTTTCATTGTCAAGTTACTGGAAATGATTGGTTAATTGTTATTTCTATTTTTGAATTTTTAGAATTATTTTATAATGCTACATGTATTTTATCTAGCATTTATTATCCAACTTCTTCACTAGCATTAACAGAACTTATTAACATGTCTCATTTCTTTTGTAAATATAGAAATGTTACTGGTTTTTATTATGTTGTTTCAAAAATGGAGACAAATTTTTGAAAATATTAGGATGAAATATCTCTTTTATATTGTTTGACTTCGATTTTTGATCCGAAGATCAAATTATATGGCGTATTCATATTGCTAGATAATTTCCATGAAAATATGAATGTCGATGTAAGTAACCTAAAAGTAGAGATTAAAAATGTTTTAGATTCTTTAATTACTTTGTATGAAGAACGAATTGTATCGGCCCGACCCGATACGACTTTTCAAATTGGTAGTAGTAGCTCTGGTCTTATGTCTAAATTATCACATGCTGGCAGCATACTGCAAAGGAAGAAAAAAAACAAAAACAATATTCTCTACCAACTCAGGAATTGTCGTTATATTTAAATTCTTATGAAGAATATGATGAAACTCCAACTTATTTTTCCATTTTAGAATGGTGGAAGAGACACGAAAAAAATGTACCCCATACTTTATTCTATAGCACGCGATATACTAATGGTTTCGGTGTCCACGGTAGCATCATAACTTTATTTTAGTGCAGGTTCAAGGATACTGTACATGAAGAGAAGCAGAATGCTGTCGGATATCTTGAAGCTTGCATTTGCGTTCAAGATTGGGTTCGTGCGAAAGAACGAACCCAAAACTTAAGAGATGAAAATGTCGACATCAGTGAGGTGAACTTTCGGTTTCTTACCCTGGAGGATACTACTAAATGAGGAGTTGAGCAATAGAGATAAAAGAAGGACGACGAACGAGAAAAAAATACTTGTACATTTTTTTATATTTCATTTAGAAATAAAATATCAATTTGTAGCTTTTACATTTTATTACAAATTTAATGGAATAAAATACTGGAACTGTTGTACATTAAATTTTCTTGAGATTAATAATAAAAAAAATTACTTTCTAATTTTTTAATGGTTGAATGTAAAATATATATTTTTATTTTTAGGTTTTTTTGTTTTTTTGTTATTTTCAGTCCGGCCCGACCAAACCAGACCATGGGTTCGACTTTTCCTTCTTGGGCCAATCCGGTCCTGTCCGCCGCTCTGATCGGTCTAAGTCCAGTCCGGTTCAGATCCGGTCAAATTCGGTCAATCCTGAAACCGGACCGGTCTGGAGGCTCAGTAAATACTTTGATGTCAGTCGAACTGACATGACGGTCTTACATTAAATTTGAACTATAGTTCCCCGGCGAACTTGGAGTCCATAGCCGTCCAACGGGTCTCCTATCGGTTTGTAAAGATCGGTTCCTTCAAACAACCAGTACGATGCAAACCAAATTAAATGTTGGAGAGCGGCCTGCATGATGCAGGTCTTCTGAACGTGCTGCAGCTGTTGATATTTGTCGGGACATGTCTGAATATATATATTTATAACAATACTGAACCCCCAGCCAGACCCAGATAGTTGCGTCTTAGCTTTTGGACTTTGGTCCCTACCACCACATGACTTCAATTCATGACCGAGCCGAGCCCTTATGATTTTTATCCATATTGCTTGAAGAATTCATGTACGACAGATTATGAGCAAGCCCAACTACTAAACTGACTACAACCGTTCCCTCAATTGGGAGAGTTTTGTTTTCCATCAGGGCCGGTCCTTGTCTACAGCAGACAAGACGATGATCTATGACCCCAAAAATTTAAAATTTTGAATATTATAAGATCAGTTATCATTTTTCTATCTTTTTTCAGATGACTATTCATATGTGTGTGATTTTTTTACAATGCAAGAGATTCAAATTTTTTTTTTTTTTAGAATAATAAACTTTAGAACATGGTAAGGACCGAAAAATTTATTATCATTGAAACATGAAGAGTTGTATGGAAAAATGAAACTTGTATGTAAACTTTTTTCCTTTGACTCTTAAACATAAATGATATGCAAGTGACATAATAACATTATGTTTATAAAATATTCGAGGGTATTTTAGGAATTCAAAAAATTTACCACCAAGTTTTCATATTATATAGTAGAATAGATAATGTGCTATGGACCAGTTTTAACTGAAAGGAGTTGTGTTGTATTGGTTATCATATTAGACCTACGTACTATATATTCTTAGTTCAAATCTTATTGGTAATAATTTAATTTGTTACATTAACTTTTATCTTAGTTTTTTTTTTTATATATTATGTATGGGACTCTAATTTGAAAGTTTGTCTCGGATTCCGTGTGCTCAGGACCGGCATGGTTTCTATGCAACTGATGAAACTCGGAAAGCCCAAAGAGAACTTATGTAATGGATCCCATGAAGGCATGAACAAGTTGATGTGTTCTCTCTTCAGTAAGTTGTTGTATTTGGTTGAAAGAAAACTAAACAGGAAATTCAAAAGAATTCACTGAAGTTATTCAAAATTCCAGTCGGCTTAAAATGTAGTCATTCTAACTCGGAGGAGAGAAATTATTGGGTGGTCCGGACTCACCATGTGATAATAGTGAATGGTGAACTCGGTCATTAATTTGTTGACACTTAGGCATAATACATCGTATCACTACATTTTTCTTATTTTTAGGTCAGTTTTTCTTTAAATATTTTTTAAAGAAAAAATTTTATTTTTTTTCTAATTATATGCAAGTAAATTTTTATATATAAAAATTTTATATTTTTTTTAAAAAAAAGATTATGTCTAGTATCAATAAATTAGTGGTCGGACTCATTATTTACTATTTTTAAATGGTGAATGCGGACTACCCAACAATTTTAACTCGGAGGGAGGACTTTGATGTTTCCAACGCTTGTCTAATCCACAAATAAAAGAACTCTGGGGGCAGGTAGGCTAACTCCATGTAAACATATTTTCTAACAAAAAGAAAGGATGGTGAAATTTATTGCTCAAGCTAGCAAGAAGTAGAACAGACAACAGAAGATAATCCAACCATATCACTATTCAAAGTCTCGGTGCGCAGGCCAACGACCACCCAACGCGCCCAATCAGAGACTTGAATCGAAAGCGAAATAGAGCTGAAATATAATAATCAATTAACTAATTAAATTAACTAATTAATTAATTGATTAATTAATTAAAGCCCAAGTGAGTGTTTGGATTTATACGGCTGGCTGAGACGTCAAATCACATTAGCATTCCAAACCCATCGTTCACATATAAAACCTCCACCAATCCCGGCAATCAAGGCAGTGGACTCGACTGTTGGGCTCGCACCTCCACTTGGAACGGCAATTTATTGAGGGTTTTTTCTAAGAGCACTACCCTTTTTGCTAGGAGCCAATCCAAAAATGTTTTAAAATATTACAAGTTTACTATCAATTTTTTTTTACTTGGGGCTAATCCAAGCAAAGGTATAAATACCAACTTTTATTTTCTTTTTCTCTCTCCCTCTATTCTTTTCTTTTCTTCCTCAACTCTTTTCTTCTCTCCCTCAACTCTAGGTCAAAGAATTTAACCCCAAATTTTTTCCCAACCTACATTTTTTTTAAATTTTTCTCTCAACTCTAGATCATTGATTTTTATCCCAAATTTTTCCCTCAACTCTAGGTCATTGACTTCTCTCATTTATTAGTAAGTCATCGAATTAATATATGTTTAATGTTTTAAACATGAATTTCACATATAAAAAGTTGAATTATGTGTTTAATGTAGAAAAATATTGAACATGAAATAACCGGGATCATCAAATGTTGTAAACTCTCTTCCCGCCACGTCCGAAGAACACTTTGATGCATCGAAAAAATCGGGTTGTGACACAGAGGACTGTCACCTGTCTGGCAGTCCCGATCATAGATTAGGACTGCCAGAGAGGTGGCAGTCCTTCACATATATAGGACTGTCAGGAGCCTGACAGTCCTATATATGTTTTTTTGCGATTCTAAAATTTCGACAAAAAGTGCTAAAACGGAGGTCCAAACATCATTTTTTTTGCAATTCTAAAATTTCGGAAGGCCGTCTAACTATGAAGTTGTTACTTTCAGGCTCTTCGAAGATACGCTCGCTTTGGAAAAAAATCGGGCCTCGTTTCGACCTCCCAGTCAAAAGTTATAGCCCTTCAAAGTTTCAACTGACCATAAAATGCAGGAGAATGATTATTCTTCGTGTTAGAACACGAAAAATGTTAATTTCGCATAAGGGTGGCCATTCTCCGTGTTAGTAACACGGAGAATGTCATTCTCCGTCTTAATCTACACCGAGAATAGTCATTCTCTGTGTTAGTTAGGACTGGGCATACGGGTCCAGGATCCGCGGTTCCAACCCGAACCGATCCGTAAAACACCTAAACAAGCCGGGTCTAAAATTTTAAAACTGAAACGGGGCGGGGCGGGACGGGTCCTGTGATATTCACGGTTCGGGGTGGGTCACAATTTGAAAATCCGCGGGGCCCCGGCCCGGCCCGTTTGGAGGGGTATTATTGTAAATTTAATCAAACATAACAATATAAGTATATTTGTATATAGAATTTTAGGGCTCAGGCTTCAGAGCCAATTAACTTTCCCCCTCTTTAGTCTTTACAGAACTATGCGGCAGGGTCCTTACTATTGTGGTGCCGGCGCTGACAAGGCTTTCGGGCGTGACATTGTTGATGCCCACTACAAAGCCTGTCTCTATGCTGGGATCAACATCAGTGGCATCAATGGTGAAGTCATGCCAGGCCAGGTATGAAGAAACTGGCCCTTCGCTTCTTGTTCCCTTCCTTGATATAACGGCATCTTGTTATTGTCTGATGTCACGGTCGATCATTGCTGTGTATGAAAAAACAGTGGGAATTCCAAGTAGGCCCAGCCGTCGGTATCTCCGCTGGTGATGAGTTGTGGGTTGCTCGTTACATTCTCGAGGTACGATTAATGGTTGCTTCAAACATTTACTTCCTATATGCAAATTGTGCGTTGCTGGTTCTTACATCTTTCTATGAAATCAGAGGATCACTGAGATTGCCGGTGTCGTTGTGTCTTTCGACCCAAAGCCTATCAAGGTTAGCTTGTTTCGCCAATTTTCTTGACACGATTTTAGTGAAAACCTTTTGCTTTTCCAGCATATCATGGTGGACCCGCGGGTTGTTGCGGATTGGAACCGTTTCAAACGGGGCGGGTTAGGTCCGGTTCCAGAAAAAAATTGACCCGCCCCGTCCCGTCCCGTCAAAGAACGGGTTAGGTCCGGTTCCTGAAAATTTCGGCCCGGCCCGACCCGTGCCCAGCCCTAGTGTTAGTAACACGGAGAATGGCATTCTCCGTCTTAATTTACACCGAGAATGGCCATTCTCCGTGTAATTTAGCACGGAGAATGGTCATTACAGTGTTAAAACGCAGGAGAATAGCCATTCTCCGTATTAGAAACACGGAGAATGCCATTCTCCGTGTTAAATAAAACGAAGAATGCCATTCTCCGTGTAATTTAGCACGGAGAATGGTCATTCCAGTGTTAAAACGCAGGAGAATGATCATTCTCCTAATTCAATGTAGGACTGCTAGGGGGGTGGCAGTCCTGATACTGGATCAGATAGCCATTCTCCGTGCTAAATTACACGGAGAATGGCCATTCTCCGTGCTAAATTAAGAGTTTTCAGTTGAGGAGCTCCTCACATAGTTTGATAAGTAGGACTGCCACCCCCCTGGCAGTCCTACATTGAATTAGGACTGCCAGGGTGCTGGCAGTCCTAATTCAATGTAGGACTGCTAGGGGGTGGCAGTCCTGATACTGGATCAGATAGCCATTCTCCGTGCTAAATTACACGAAGAATGGCTATTCTCCGTGCTAAATTACACGAAGAATGGCCATTTTCCGTGCTAAATTAAGAGTTTTCAGTTGAGAAGCTCCTCACATAGTTTGATAAGTAGGACTGCCACCCCCCTGGCAGTCCTATACTGAAGTAGGACTGCCAGGGTGCTGGCAGTCCTAACTCAAACTTGCTGTTGCAGCAAGTTTCAGTCAGGACTGCCAGCTGTTGGCCCATTGGTCATATGGTCAAACTGATTTTAATAATTGATCAAACTCTGTCTTGATATATGAAGCTAGTCAGGATATCTCGGACTCTTGGACATGATCAAGAACAGCCATCTACACAGTTCAAGACCGAAGCATTGTTTGCCTGTTCGAGTCTGTATTTCTTTGAGCAATGTATTTTTTATTTTATTTGAGTCTAGGAATACTTTGTACACCTAGCCGTACTGGCAAATAGGCTACTCCAAAAAGATTTCAAAATATTTTTAAAATGTCCTTAGTTTTGAAAAATATTCGTATTTACAAAAGCTTCAAAAAGGTTTTCAAAAAGGTTTTCAAAATTCCCCAAAAACTAATTTTAAAAACCATAACCTAACCCTGACAGAACTCGGCCAGAGTTCGGCCAGAGTTCGGTTAGTGGCCGTTTTGTTTTTGAATTCCTTGGAAATTGGTCCTCCTGCAGTTGCGGATTTGACCGAGATTTTCTCATCGAGTTCTGCCCGAATTCTGCCAGAATTCTGTCTTTGGAACTCCTATAAATAGAGAAGGATTTCGATCATTTTAACTCACTCATTCACTTTCAATCTTCTCTCTACTTAAAGCTTTCAGTCTTCCAAAGAGTTTTTCTCGAGCTTTAATTTTCAGATCCCAAGCCAGTTACAATCCTCTAGTCGATTTGCCAGTGCGGTGCGGTCTAGAAGTTTCAGAGTGATTGTAATCAGAAGGCTTGATAGAAGATTCAACTCTTCACAATTGAAGTTGGACGAGTTCTTCGTATCAAAGCTCGCGTTGTAGAAGTTGCAAGGACTTCGTAAAAAAACTTGCGATTTTGCCAATAGTGGATTCAACTTGTAGCAAGAGTTCTACCGACTGGACTGGTCCTCAACAAAGGAAAACCAGTATACATCGCTGTCTTTGCGTTGCTTTCTTATCTCTGCCTTTACATTATTTAGTTGTGATTATTATTCTGTGATCTTGCTGCTAACATTTTTAATTAGCATTATTCCGCTGCCAACTCTATTCACCCCCCCTCTAGAGTATTGTGCTTTACGATTTCGTTCCTACAATTAGTATCAGAGCGGGTACTGCAACTAGAGGTAATATATTCTGATCCCAATTGTTCCTACAATTGGTATCAGAGCGGGTGTTACAGGTAAAGCAAGGTAACATTGTAATTATTTATTCATTTTAACTAATTGTTATATTGATCACAGCACAACACATGACAACTGTGAAATTCACAAGTAAAGGTCATGCCACAAACAGACCTCCACTGTTTGATGGTACAAATTATACCTATTGGAAAACACGGATGAGTTTCCTCTTGAAATCACTTGACTTTGATTTACGGTCTATTGTTATTGATGGCTATCAAAAGCCACCTCGTATAAATGTTGATGGAGTTTTAGTTAAAAAAACCCCATAACAGATATACAGAGAAAGAAAAGAAAAAGGCCAGTCTTGACGCACGTGCTATTAACGCTTTATTTTGTGCTTTAGACAGAACTGAATTTAACAGGGTGTCTATCTGCACAACTGCTAATGGAGTGTGGAAGCTTTTTGAAGTCACACATGAAGGCACGACTCAAGTCAAAGAATCAAAAGTCAGCAGACTTACTCAGGAGTACGAGGTGTTCAAGATGAAGCCCAACGAAACAGTTACTCAGATGTTCGAAAGATTCTTGGATATTATAAATCCTTTGTCCTCCATAGGCAAAGATTACAGTAACCATGAAAAGATTCGCAAACTCCTGCAAGCACTTACCAAGAACTGGATTCAAAAGGCTACTGCAATTATTGAAGGGAACGACCTCACAACTATGTCCCTCGAAGTACTCATGGGTAAGCTACTCACTCATGAACTGGAGCTACAAGATTTTGAAGAGCCTGCACCAAATGAGAAGACGATCGCTTTCAAGGCTCAGCACAGAAAAACTGCTGAAGGTGATTCAGACAGCAGTGAATCTGATGCTGAAGATTAAGCACTCCTAGCAAGAAAATTCAAAAGATTCATGAGATATGAGAAGAAAGCCAAAGAAAACAATAGCAGCAACAACTGGTATCAAGATGATGATGTCTGCTATGGCTGCAAGAAGAAGGGACATATGAAGAAGGATTGTCCTACAAACTCATCATCAAGCAAGAAGAGCAACAGGTATGAGAAAGGGAACCTGAAGAGATCAACATCTCGAAAATATGCCAATACCAGCATATGGCATGAAAGTGAAGCCAGCGACTCAGAAGATGAACAATCAGAAGACGCTGCAAATGTATGCTTTATGGCATCCGATCAGGTACTCTCTGAACCTGTAGTTGATACATATGATGACTTCACCTTTGAGCAATTAGGAGATGCCTTCAGTGAACTGATAAGTGATTACAGGAAACTGCGTAGCAAATATCAGACCTCTAAGAAGGTACTCAAAGAGTACAAAGGTAAAATAGGAAGACTTACCGACCTACTAGCTGAGGTTAGAAATAATGTTAGTGAGTCTGGTGAGCTTTCTTCTATTAAGCTCTTATTACACGAGACTACCAAGTCATCTGAAGAGAAAGACAAGGTTATTGACCAACTGAAAGAAGAACTTTCTAAAGAGAAAAAAAGTCTTCAATGTGCACAAGTCAGAATGGAAGCACTCACTTCTGACTATACTAAGTTGTATGACACTTCCAAAAGATTGAAAATTAGGTTAGAAAAACAGCCTGAGACTGCTGCTTCCTACCCTAACACGTGTCACTTACCGAATAATCGGAACATTTCCAAACCAAACACTGTCAGACCTAACCCTATCAAACCTTTACCCCAAAAGGTTAAGCCCAAACAGGATTATAGGTATGCTTTCTTCTATACTAGAAAACCTAAACCTACCAACCGTGCACATCACTCAGCTTTCAACACTAAACATGCACAATGTCATTATTGTGGCCACATTGGTCATATTTCTTCTGCATGTAGAATCAGAAAGCTTGTTGATTTAAATATTTATGCATGGATACCAAAAGCTAACATTTCAGGACCCTACAAGAAATGGGTACCAAAAGTTTCATCTGCAAACTGTTTTGTAGGTGGAACACCTTTCACATGCTAAAAGCAAATGGATACTCGACAGCGGTTGTTCACGGCATATGACCGGTGACGCTACATTATTTGCAACACTGTCGAAGAAGAAGAAGGAAGGTTATGTTTCCTTCGGTAACAACTTGAAAGGGTATATCATTGGTATCGGTGATGTTGGTAAGTCTTCCTATCCTGTGATTAAGGATGTCTGTCTGGTTACCGAGTTGAAACATAATCTACTCAGCATAAGTCATCTAGCTGATCATGGTTATGGCATCAACTTTGGCAAAGACAAATGTACTATAGTTGATAGCTCAACTGGTAGTACTATCTTTGAAGGTATCAGGAAAGACAACATATATGTTTTCTATCTGTTGGAAGAAACTAACATTTCAGGTAGATGCTTAATGGCTAAAAGTGATGAGAGTCATCTGTGGCATATGAGACTCGGTCACGCAAATATGGACACAATCTCAAGATTATCCACGAAGAAGCTAGTACGCAGTTTACCGGACATAACATTCAAGAAGGATTCGGTATGCAGCCAATGTGAAAAGAACAAAGCTACCAGATCCACATTCAAGTCAGTAAACGCAGTATGTATTACTAGACCTCTACAATTGCTACATATGGACTTATTTGGTCCTAACAGAGTTGCTAGCCTCGGAGGTAAGCTTTATGCTTTTGTAATTGTAGACGATTACTCTAAATACACGTGGGTATACTTTTTGACACGCAAGAATGATGCATTATCCGAATTTGTCGCCTTTTGCAAGAAAGTACAGAATGAAAAAGGTTACATGATCACTCGTATTAGAAGCGATCATGGTGGCGAATTCGAGAATGCAGAGTTTGAGCAATTTTGTGACACACACGGTTTTGTACACGAGTTCTCCTGCCCTAGGACTCCACAACAAAATGGAGTTATGGAACGTAAGAACAGAACTCTATCCGAAATGGCCAGAGTAATGTTAAACCAATTTAGTCTACCTAAATATTTCTGGGCTGAAGCTGTCAATACAGCTTGCTTTGTTCTCAATAGAGTTCTAATTCGACCCAAATCGAAGAAGACTCCATTTGAGTTATGGTTTGATAGAATTCTATCAGTTTCATATTTTAGAATATTTGGTTGTAATTGCTTTATTCTTAATACAAAAGACAATTTGGGAAAGTTTGACGAAAAGGCCGATGAAGGTATATTTTTAGGTTATACGGCCAAGAGCAAAGGATACATAGTCTTCAACAAACGAACTATGATCATCGAAGAGTCAATCAACGTCACCTTTGATGAACCGAATCAAATGACTATCGATGACAATGACGAAGATCTAACTGTACCAAGCTCAACAACAGCTGATTCTCAACCAAGCTCGACACTAGCTGATCCTCCTAGAGAAGATCCAGGAACCAGCTACCTTCAGAGTCTGTCGGAAAGATTGAAATTTACGGCTGATCATCCAAAGGATTTGGTAATTGGTGATATTACCAAAGGTGTAAGTACTCGTACATCCAGTAGAGATATTGTTTCTAGTGTTGCATTCATTTCACAGCTAGAACCTAAAACCATTGATGAAGCATGTAGTGATAGTTTTTGGATAGATGCTATGCAAGAGGAATTAAACCAATTTGAACGGAATCAAGTTTGGGAACTTGTTCCCAAGCCTATTGATCATCCGGTCATTGGCACCCGTTGGGTATTCCAAAATAAACTTAATGAGAATGGTTTAGTGACTCGTAATAAGGCTCGACTCGTAGCTCAAGGATACAATCAGGAAGAAGGTATCGACTACGATAAGACTTATGCCCCAGTTGTGAGATTAGAATCCATTCGCATGTTATGTGCATTTGCATGTTTTCATAATTTCAAATTATTTCAAATGGATGTCAAGAGTGCATTTTTAAATGGTTTTATAAAAGAAAAAGTTTTTGTAGCACAACCTCCAGGTTTCACAGATTTTAAAAATCCTGATCATGTTTTCAAGTTGAAGAAAGCTTTATACGGTTTAAAACATGCCCCTCGTGCTTGGTATGATCGTCTAAGCTCTTTTCTACTTGATAATAGTTTTTCAAAAGGCAAGGTTGATACTACACTTTTTATTAAGTCCTTTAATGGCAAGCTTCTCTTAATACAAGTCTATGTTGATGATATTATATTTGGATCTACTGATGAATCTCTGTGTCAAGAATTTTTTAAGTGTATGTAGAATGAGTTTGAGATGAGCATGATGGGAGAGCTGAAATTCTTTCTCGGACTGCAAATCAAACAAACTGACAATGGGACATTCATAAATCAAGCCAAGTACACAAAAGATTTGCTAAAGAAGTTTGATCTGGATAATGTCAAACCTATTGGCACTCCGATGGCAACTTCAACAAAGCTTGATATTGATGAACAAGGCAAGCCGGTCGACACACGTAAGTATCGAGGTATGATCGATAGTTTACTTTATTTAACTGCTAGTCGTCCAGATATTATGTTTAGTGTTTGCCTGTGTGCACGTTTTCAAGCTAATCCAAAGGAATCACATCTGTGCGCAGTTAAGCGTATCTTTCGATACCTTAAGGGCACTTCTTCTGTTGGCTTATGGTATCCCAAAACTAAGTCCTTTGACCTTATTGGTTACTCGGATGCAGATTTTGCTGGATACAAAGTTGATAGAAAAAGTACCAGCGGCACATGTCATTTCTTAAGCAAGGCTTTAGTTTCATGGTTTAGTAAAAAGCAAAATTCTGTAGCCCTATCAACAACAGAGGCTGAGTATATCGCCGCAGGACGTTGTTGTGCTCAGATTTTGTGGATGAAACAAACCTTAGAAGACTATGATTTATTTTACACACACATTTCCATTTTCTGTGACAACACGAGCACTATTAATTTGACTAAGAATCTAGTATGTCATTCTCGTACTAAGCATATCGAGATCCGACATCATTTTCTTAGAGATCATCATCAAAATGGAGATATTGACCTTGTGTACATAGATACTGAGAATCAATTAGCTGATATTTTTACAAAATCTCTAGTAGAAGATCGTTTCAATTATCTACGTCGAGAATTAGGAATTTTGGACGTCAATAATGTTAATTAATTTTATTTTATGATTTTATGTCAATATGCAAAAACTGTGTTAGAGACAAGCCAATAAAGAGTCTGTCTGTCACCACAACTACGGTTGAAGCGAAGCGGTATTTAAGAGTTCCCCGGTGAACCTCCGCCAGCTGGGACAGTATTCCTACAGCTAATCTGAGACAGTCGCTGTGTAACGATATTTAATCTATAAAATAATATTAATTATATTAATTGAAGGTTGAAATTACTAATCTTTGAATTAAATTTTTGAAATGAGTCAAAACCTCTTCCATGATGATGATGATGAGGAGATGTGATGATGATATATTAGTTGATTTTTGAGACTTAGATATTATCTATTGTATACTTGGAAATGCTCCGACATTCCAAGTTTCTGTCTTCTTTTTATTATCAGACTTGTACTGGATATTTATTGATGTCTCTTGCACATCATTTCATCTTTATGGGATTTGTAGTTTATCTTTCACATCAGTTTATTTATTTATAGCATCTTTATCTGCTTCTATATTATAAACTGTCTGTGACATAATTCTCTATTATTCTCACTATTGTATTAATTCTCTATTATATCCTGAGACAAATACATGCCTGTGATGTTATTTTTTTATGTGTTTCTTCACTGTTTGTTTCTTATGCATTGATTGCGGGGGAATTTTCTCTTTTGCAATTATTTTGCTAAGTGACAACGGGAGAGAAATAAAGGATCTAACATCTTTTGAGAAAATGCATGCAGGATATGAACAATCTTTACTTTACTATTTTGATTTGATTCCAAGCTTAGATGTTATATCATTCATAGTTTGTCAATTATCAAAATGGGGGAGATTGTTGGCCCATTGGTTATATGGTCAAACTGATTTTAATAATTGATCAAACTCTGTCTTGATATATGAAGCTAGTCAGGATATCTCGGACTCTTGGACATGATCAAGAACAGCCATCTACACAGTTCAAGACCGAAGCACTGTTTGCCTGTTCGAGTCTGTATTTCTTTGAGCAATGTATTTTTTATTTTATTTGAGTCTAGGAATACTTTGTACACCTAGTCGTACTGGCAAATAGGCTACTCCAAAAAGATTTCAAAATGTTTTTAAAATGTCCTTAGTTTTGAAAAACATTCGTATTTACAAAAGCTTCAAAAAGGTTTTCAAAAAGGTCTTCAAAATTTCCCAAAAACTAATTTGAAAAACCATAACCTAACCCTGACAGAACTCGGCCAGAGTTCGGCCAGAGTTCGGTTAGTGGCCGTTTTGTTTTTGAATTTCTTGGAACTTGGTCCTCCTGCAGTTGCGGATTTGACCGAGATTTTCTCATCGAGTTCTGCCCGAATTCTGCCCGAATTCTGCCAGAATTCTGTCTTTGGAACTCCTATAAATAGAGAAGGATTTCGATCATTTTAACTCACTCATTCACTTTCAATCTTCTCTCTACTTAAAGCTTTCAGTCTTCCAAAGAGTTTTTCTCGAGCTTTAATTTTCAGATCCCAAGCCAGTTACAATCCTCTAGTCGATTTGCCAGTGTGGTGCGGTCTAGAAGTTTCAGAGTGATTGTAATCAGAAGGCTTGATAGAAGATTCAACTCTTCACAATTGAAGTTGGACGAGTTCTTCGTATCAAAGCTCGCGTTGTAGAAGTTGCAAGGACTTCGTAAGAAAACTTGTGGTTTTGCCAATAGTGGATTCAACTGGTAGCAAGAGTTCTACCGACTGGACTAGTCCTCAACAGAGGGAAACCAGTATACATCGCTGTCTTTGCGTTTGCTTTCTTATCTCTGCCTTTACATTATTTAGTTGTGATTATTATTCTGTGATCCTGCTGCTAACATTTTTAATTAGCATTATTCCGCTGCCAACTCTATTCACCCCCCTCTAGAGTATTGTGCTTTACGATTTCGTTCCTACACCAGCACCCTGGTAGTCCTACTTTAGTGTAGGACTGCCAAGTGGGTGGCAGTCCTGATATTGATACTCTGTACATAAAAAACAACGATTCATCACAAGTACATAAACAACAATAATTCATCACAACTACATAAATATTCCACATCCAACTTAAGATTCATCACAATAATCCAACTACAATAATTCATCCCAATAATTCATCACAACTACAATAATTCATCACAACTACTTAAGTTTCAAAGATTCCACATCCAAATTAAGTTTCAAACAAGTGCATAACCATTCCACATCCAACTTAAGTTTGAAACAAGAAAAATATCCAGATCCAACTATATATCATGCCGGACCTTTGAACGAGACTCCCTATTATTCATGAAGGGAAAGTCGACCACGTCGTCGATGCGATCAAGCTTGTTGGCGACCGCGACACTAGTGTCACTTTGGCAACCTCTTCGAGCTTCGGACGCCGGTTCGAAAATTGTTATCGGACGCTCGAGAGGACGTCCCGCACGTTCCTTCTGCTTTGACGCGGTGGGTCGTATTCTTTTGTTAGCGGCCGGTGGGCTACATGACAACATACAGTTATTAAATAATAGAAACAGAAATAGGACATGCAGTTACCCCCCGCATATGAGCATCATGCAGTTACCCACCCCCATATGTCATTACAGTAGGACTGCCAGGCATGTGGCAGTCCTAATGTAAACCAGGACTGCCACAGTCCTGGCAGTCCTCCAAGAGGACTGCCAGGACTGTGGCAGTCCTGGTTTACATTAGGACTGCCACATGCCTGGCAGTCCTACTGTTATGAGACCCGATCTGCCAAAACGAGATGCTAGTTTGTCGTGTTCTATGGTTAGGGTTTCAACATAAAATGTGGGTTTCTTGTGTTCGAAAATTAGGGAAGAGAACCATAAAGAGATTCTAAACCTATTTTATCCAAACTTTTTCAAGAATTAAAAATATTCTAGGGTTTTGAATAGAATGTACAAAATTCTCGAAGGAATTAGGGAAGAACGTACCTAGATTCCGGTTGCTTTGACTTGCGTGTCATCTCTTCGAATCTACGAAGGTTGTGGAAGAAATCTTGGTGGAGGAATTGGGAGTGGAGTGGTGGAGAAGAAGAAATTAGGGTTTTAGGAGAGGGAGAAAGAGAGCTCTTTTTTTCTTCTTGAGGAGAGAGAGTGTAGAATGACAAATGAAATGAAGGGTTTGGGGGGTTGGGCTGCCCCCTAGGAAATTTTGGGTGCCCCCTAGCAAATTCTCCACCTTCTTGGGCTGCCCCCAAGTAAGTGATGCCCCCAAGCAATTTTGGTAGTGCCCTTAGAAAAAACCTTTATTGAGATTGCTAAGTTCTGTATCACCAAAAGAACCCTCACACTCACAAAAGTGAAACTGTCTTAAAATAAGGCCTCGTTCGGTTCGCTGAAATGAAATGAAAAATATTTCTTTTGTTCATTTTTTTTTTTTGGAAATTATAATTCTCTTCTTTCTTTCTTTTTTGGTATTTGAACAAGTTAAAAAAGTAAAAGAAAAGTGAATCCCCTACGGTGGAAAAGTGAATTCCTAAATGGATTGAGAGAACTATTTTTTTTCCTATTTTTTTCCAACGGGAATCAGTTTCTTTTTCCAAACGTTTTCTTTCTCATCCAAACATGGAATTATTTTTCTTTCTTAATGTCATGATTTCATGAATCAAACATGGCCTAAGCCTATGTTTGAATAGAGAGTTAAGAGAGAGAAATGAGAAAATTTTAAGTAAAAAAAATTAACAATTGTGCTTAATTTGAGAGTGGAGGTTTAGAAAAAAGAGAATTACAGAGAGTTAAGTAAGAATTTGTTAAACCTTGTCTTTTTTTTCAACTCCCAACTCCCAAGATTAACGAAGAGAATTGAAAATTTTTGTTTAAAAAATTATAAATATTTTTTATTTATCTCATAAAATATTATGTCTTTATTCTCTATTTTTTGTTTTCAAGCTGCTCCATAATTTTCTCATGTGTAAAAGTATTCTAACAAGTTCTAATTAAATTCCAAACTAATTTAATTTTATGATATATACGAAAAGAATATTTTAGTAACTACTATATTTAGATTAAATCTTCTCTCCATCAAAAACCTTTCATCCAAACAAAAATTATTAAACAAACAACATTTGACCCTCCCTCCAATCAAAATAGACAATTTTATATGTATTGACTCTAGTCTCTTTCGTTTTAACTTTTCTTTACTTCACTTAACTCGGATTACATTTTTTTTCCCCAAATCCAAGCAGGCCATAAGGCTTTCATTATCCAATCAAGTAACAACAAGTAGTTACTATGACCGAACAAAATCAATGATTATTCCTCAATTAAGAAACCTAAGAGCGTTTGGTAGAAGAAAAAAGTGGAAGAACGAAAATTGAAGGGAAAAAAGGGGAAAAAATTTTACATTTTCTATTGTTTGGTACAAAAAAGGTGGATGGAAGAAAAAAAATAGTTTTTCCTTCTAACCTAAAAAATTAATCCATCCAAAGTTAAAAAAAGAAAGAAAAAAAAAATGGGACCGTTCTTAATTTTCAATCGTATCCTATAAAAGTTATATTATTTTAAAGTAGTTCAAAAAATTCAAATAACAAATAAACATTGATAGTTTTGGAGAGATAATTGATAAAAATACATCAAAAATTTCAACTAACAAATAAACATTTTATTTTTCTTTCTTCCACTTTTTTTTTCATACCAAAACAAAAAAAAAAAAATATCACTGCCATTTTAATTCCATCCTACTAGAGAAAAATACATGAAATAGTCTCTCTGCCACAAAGACGATAAATAAATCTCTTTAATTTTTTTTCCTTCCACTTTTCAATCCCCACAAAACAAAACCTAAATTTCTTTGATGGGGACAACAGCGAATTCATACACAGCAAACAAAGTAGTTACTTAGAGCGAAAGCCAAGCAGGCAAAAAAAAAGGAGAAAAAATGGAAAAGCTGCCAAGTACTCCCCCACCATGCTCTGCTTTTTAGTACTACCAACGCAACAAATAAAAGTCCAATTACTCAAATAGGAACGAACAATGATAACTTATACACACACATAAAAAATGGTGCTTACTAAGTGGAAATTATCACTTCTAATTACCAGATAGTAATAAAATCATAGTGGTAGACAAAATTATATTTCATGAAATCATTCCATCGAAGATGTTCGGACGAGTCGACCAAACCAGACATGTTCTTATTTCTAGGGCACCCCTTTTTCCACAAAACAAAAGTTATTTCTTCCTTCCAACCTCCTTCCCCAAACCCATAAACAAACAAAATACAAAATCATACCACAAAAGAATTAACGCCTGTTCTTCCTTGTCATCGACATCATCATCCTCCCTTTCCATATATATCCATTCCTATTCCAACCCCTATTAATTACTTCTTCGAACACTAAAAGTCTACTACTGCTACTGCAACAAGTACTACTGTGTTGACACCGGGCTAGCTCATCAATAGGTCCATTCCTGGGGAAGAAGATGATGGTGCTCGTGGCTAGAGCTGGTCACACTGGCGGGCTTAGAGAAACCACCATTGCTCCGCAACTGCTGCTGCTGCTGCTGAATAATGTTGCTCGTTGCCGCAAACATTTCTTCTGCATTTACCAAAAATATACCAAACAGAATAATTAAGATTTTACAGTTTTTTCCCCTTCCATTTAATAAAATTAAGAGCCGTCATTAAATGGCATGCATAAACTTGCCATGATCGAAGTAAGCACCGGTCCTTCGGGAAGGAACGCCCGCTTCGTCAAGCTCCAAGTTCAACGCCTGCACCACTCTCGCCGGAAGAAGCACAGTCGTCGAGCACGCTGCAAAAAGTAAATTAAGCATTAATTTGGAAATAAAACTTACAATAATAGGGAAAAAAACTGGTTAAAAATTTTTATACGGATATTTACTACTTGGTTTCTTCTTCGGCTCGATTCGGCTTCCAGCGTGCCGCGGAAGGAACACGCCGGTGCCGGCGGATCCCCTTCTCGCGCCGGACCCGTTAATGAAAACCGCCCTCATCCCGGATCCGGGTACCGTCTGCTGCTGCTGCTGACGTGGCTTCTGCAGCGCTGGCCACGCCGACTGCGACAGGTCCATCCGACGGCCAGCAGCAGCGCTCCGCCAAGCCGCAGCCAACTGCTGCTTCAGCAGCTGCTCCCTCCTCATCTGATAAAACTGCGACAGCAAAAAATAGATCAACAAAATGAAATTACCAAAACTGGAAACAAAATTTATGAATAAATGGTGATGAAATATTGATTACTTGAGCAGCTTGTAACTGCTGCTGGATGAGAACCGGGTTTGGCTTGAAGTGATGGGGGTCCGGCTTCCGTGGCGCGCGGTCTTCCTCGAGACCCAGCCGGACCACTCGGCCGGCGGCGGCGCAGAGAAGGTCCAGGTCGTCGTCCGGCCCCCTCTGCTGCTGCTCGAATGGAGTCGACAGCGGAGACGACACTTTGGACGGACCGTCCGGACTGCAGTTGTCGCTCGAGAAGGACGAGCTCCTCCCTGGTCCGAACAGAGTCGACTGTGGAGAAGAAGCCATCACCTGTCCCAAATTAACAGGCATGAGTGCCAGAACCCTAAATCTAGAGAAGAAGGGAAGGGGGGAGAATGAGTGTAGAAAGTACCTTTTCTTTATGTGGAAAGGACATGGCCAACCGACGAGTGAGAGAGGCGATGAGCTCGTCGTCGTCTCTTTCCTGCTCCATGGCTCGCTTCCGGTTCTCGGCGGCGGCGGAGGCGGCGGAGGCTTCCTCGAGAAGAAGGTCGTAGGCGAGCTGGAGCTCGTCGGGAAGCCATAAATCATCCTTCGCTACTCTCTCGGCCATCATTCTCTCTCTCCTCTCTCTCTCTCTCTCTCTCTCTCTCTCTCAACACCAGTAACAAAAGCACGAAAAATGAGAAACGAACCAGGACTGAAATGTGGAAAGAAAGAGCGTCTATACTTCTTTTATTTATAGCTGCACATGAATTATTTTTTTCTTTTGCTACTTTTATAAAACAAAACTATTAACTGAACTTTTACTTTTTTTATGGGGACTTGTCTTCTTCTTTATAATTTACTTGGTGGAGTAGAAAAAAATATATTCTGCTATTTGTTTTGAAGTTAATTATTTAAATTAAGCTATTAATAGGTCGCCTAAACTTTAGCGAGAATCAATGATAAACGTATGGGCAAGGGAAGTTAGAGCCTTTAAATATAAATAATCCATATTTTTAGAATTTTCCAAACTTGGAGAGTAACAACGACAAGGACAACGACAACAGATGTTTATTTCTGCTAATTAAGTCTTCAAATCAAAAGGTCTACCAAAAAACCAGAGGTTAAAAATGTTGGCCGAGTACGGGAGCATTTGTCAACGTATCTGATCAAAATTAACTCTCGTCTAACGGACATCAAGTACAAGATAAAAAGTATATGAAGATTAAAATTTGTCTTTAACAACTCAGATAAAATTGCAAGATTGACAGAACTTACCTTAAACCCTTTTTTATAATAGGTTCAACTTCCTCGTCAGTCTCAAAAGAATTACAATTGAGATCACTCACCAACCTGTAGCAATCTATTTAACCGAAGTTGACGACTCCTCGATCAGTTAGATGGCGAAGTACTAAGAGAAAAGAAAAGTAGAAACTTTTCTTAAATTTACTTGTGGATGAGCACCCCGAATCTCTACTTTGTCTCTTTTTGTGCCTGCTTTTGTGCCTCCACACTCACCTCATATAAATAAGATGAGAAACCTAATTTTAGGATTAGAAAATCCTAAAAGTAGTCCCCTGTCAGATCTAACCGTCCACTAACAACCATGTAAATTATATCACATCACCAATTATGGAGGTCCAAATATGATCAAATTAAATATTTGATAAAATATTGTAAATCCAATTAAATTATATATTTAATGTACATTTTTAGACCATATCAAATTAAATTTTTTATTATATTTGGACTTCAAAATTTGCTTTCAGGCTGGATTCCAACACACAAATATTGTAGCTTTTCATTTTAGATAAATTCTCAATATTATTTTTACCAGCACAAATAGATTTTTTTTTTCCCGAGATGACCACAAATACTTCACTGTTTTTTTTTAGGCTTAATTGCTAATTGCTACCCTCAACTATCACACTTTTTCAAGTTGATACCCTAAACTTTTTTTCGTAACAGATTGATACCTCAACTATTTTTTTTTTCAACTTAATACCTAACATTTTAAAAAATCCCAAAATACCCTTATCCCTTCCCTCCCTCCACCCCCTCCACCCCCTCCCCCACTCCGGCCACCCCCCCTGCTAGCTCCGGCCAACGCCGACCCTCTCCGCCGCCTGTTCCCGCGCCCCTCCAGCGCACGCGGCCACCCGCGCCCCTGGTCCAGCGACCACGCCCCTCCGCGGATCCCCCGACCGCCCTCCGGCCAGCGCCGCGCCGACCCAGCGCGCCCCCTCGCGCACACGGCCGACCGGGCCACCTGAAGCGAGCAGGGGGGGTTGGGGGGGGGGGGAGCTGCGGCCGTAGGGGGGGGGGGCGAAGCGAGCACGGGGGAGGGGGGTTAGGGGTAGGGGCATTTTTGTCCAAAATAATGTCTGGGTATCAAGTTGTTACAAAAAAAAGTTTAGGGTATCAACTTGAAAAAATGTGATAGTTGAGGGTAGCAATTAGCAATTAAGCCTTTTTTTTAATTATAGTTAAGAAGAATAGTACAAAGAGTTGTTTGCTATTCTTAGCTTATTCTAAAAACATCAAACTACTCTACTGTAAAACAATTTTTGACAGTTTTAAAACAATTTTTTTACATCTAAAAAATAACTCTCTTTTTCCTCCAAATCCAATTTTTTCTTTCTTTAAATTTAAAATTTGGATTTGGTCATACTTTCTATATCCAAATCCATCTCCAACTAAACGTAAATTTGACTCCAAATCTATAAAATTCTAAAATTTATCTCCAAATACGATTTACCAAACGGACCCTAAATACATGAACCACACTTCCAATATGATAACGATATGTGGACAGATATATTTATTTAGATTTTGAACCTTTTTTTTAGGCCCTTAAAAAAAATAAAAAAACGAGATACATATAATATTTGTTGGTGTTTTTTGCCTTTGGACTAGAAAAGATAGTCCCACATCGGCTACACCAAATGGTGAGTATCTCAATATAATGCATTGCTTGTGTTGAGGTGTGCACATGAGGTGTAGTGGGGCACAAGTTTGTGCCATGTGGGAGTATTTTCCTAGAAGGATAAATCCAACAAGGATGCAAGTTGATTTATGTTGTGCGGACTCGGACTCGGACACGGACTCCATGATGTCTCGTACATGCACGGAAGTGTTCGGGGGTAGGCGTGGACTGGCACACTTCTATGCTGATTGTGGGATGATCTAAAATATCAAACTCTATTTTTGAGTATTGGTATTTTAGTCCCACATCGGATAGGAGAAGAGGTGAAGTCTCAACTCCACTCTATAAATAGTGCCCCTTGGCCTCCTTTGAAAGATGCATCAAAAAGAGAGTTAAGGGAGTCTGTAAAGTCCAGGAAGCCCGTTCAAGTCTCAAATATTGACTTACGAGCGTTCCAGAAGTTCTTCGTGAACTTGCTGGTTCCTGGGAGCAGATCGTGTTGGGGCGAATCTTGCTTTGAGCAACGGTGATCTTAATCACCCCAGCAAGAACCTTTCCTCTTCTTCTTTCTTATTTCTTCTTTCTTCTTTCTTCTCCTTCATCTGAGTTGTAACTCAGTTCTGTCCGTCTGCAACTGCGATTGCAAGGAAGAACGTGAGATTTATTTTCTGAACTCAGTTCTGTCCGTCAGCAACTGCGATTGCGAGGAAGAACGTGAGATTTTCTTTCTGATTATTGTTGCTTTTGTAATCAGACTTATATTATAGTGTTCCTCCTGGATCTCGAGAATAATCAGAAGGTGAACGTTTGTTGAACCTCTGATCTCGACATCGAGTCTACCATCTTTGATCAAGCCCCGGGACTAACAATCTCAAAGCAAGATCCTTGTAGATGGAGAACTCTCGTGCTTCTCATCGATACCAGCTTTAACGAGTTGGAAAAATTCGACGGAGAACATTTTCAAATCTGGAAGAGGAAGGTCACCCTTAATCTTCAACTCGTGGACGTAGACCATGTGTTGATTGAGGATGAACCAACAATTCCAGAAGGAGGAACTGTCGACGCTATTGCTGCTGCACTCGTCAAGCAGAGCAAATAGAAGAGAGAAAACAGCATATGTAAACTGCTGATTCTCAATTCTATGGAAGACTCTCTGGCAGAGTCATATTCCAAGAAGGAGAATGCCAAAGAGATCTGGGATTCTTTGGGTAAGCTATATGAAGATGATGAGAACATGTCCAAAATCTTCATCGTCGAGAAGTACCACAAGTGGCTCTTCGAATACGAAATGGCGATGCTACCTCAAGTAAAGGAATTTCTGAAGTTGCGCCAGAAGTTAGATGACGAGAAGATGTCCCTCGTCGACAAGTTTGTCGTTGGAGGGATAGTCTCGAAACTTCCTGCTGGTTGGAGCAACTTCTATGCTAGAATGCATCGGAAGAAGCTGGACATTAGCTTGGAAGATCTTCTACAAGAGATCCACGTTGAGGACGAAATTCGATCTCAACAGAAGATGGACTCTCTGTCCAAACAACTGGCTAAGGCCAACTTGGTGCAGACAAGAGAGTTCAAGGGGAAGCAGGTGGCTTCTCATCACAAGAAGAAGGACTCCACTAATCTAAAAGTGAACGGTCCTTCGTTCAAGCAACAGAAGTCCAAGTCCCACGTGACTTGCTTCAACTGTGACAAGAATGGCCACTACATGAGTGAATGCCACTCCAAGCCCAAACCAAAATAGCAGGTATAGCTAAACTTGGTTATTTTGATTACTTAACTTGGTTGCTATTGTTGCACAGGTTGAGTTATCTAGCGTGGTAGCTAACTAGTGGTCTGACACTAGTACATCTGACCACGTGTGCTCTCAAATGAGCTAGCTGTTCACTAAGGACGTGTCATGTTATGACGAAGGTCTCGATGGCGAACATATATCAAGCATAATTCTGAAGATCGAGACAGTGGTTATTAACCACCGACAAGGACACTGGAATGCGTGTTGCACGTACCAGAGATTTTTCGGCGATCTGATCTCAGAAAGTCTGTTATCTAATACAGACTTAAAAGATGGACATTCGTACTAGCCAGATGGTAATTTATTGGCGAGGAACATGCTTCGAAAAGATGTTCGGTGCTGAAGGAATGTTCGAACTTTTGCTGATGGTTGAGTGGACTGAGAGTTGTTCTATGACAGAAGTAGACTCAAGCTGTCCTACCGGGACCTTATCTTCGGAATGTGGGGGTAAGGAGGTGGAGGAGTTTAAGGTCTGTGCAGATACAAGACTGTTGGAAAGCTGCTCAGACGATTGAACTAAAGTACTGATCATCTGGAGTTAGTAAACTCAGATATCTGTGACTTTTATCAATTCTCCACGGAGGCCGGTTCGAAGTGTTTCTCGAATTGTACGTTCGCATGACTTCTCAAGTAGAAGGATGTAGCATTCGAGTAGTTCAGAGACTTCAGGGCTGAAGCTGAACGTTAAACCGATCTACAACTACTCAGAAGTGATCGATATGTAGAGTAGAGGTCTCATGAATTTGCATCATTCTGCAAAGAACATGTAATCATCAATGAGACTACTGCTCCGTATTCTCCTCAATCTAACGGGATAGCGGAGAGGAAGAACAGAACGTTGACAGAAATAATAAACTCAATACTGCTAACTATGGGTCTTCCTAAATGCTAATGGGGAGAAGCTGCATGGACGACCACTTTTATTCTAAATAGAGTGCCGTATGCAACTTCGGACGTAACTCCTCATGAACACTGGTTCAAAGTCAGACCTAACTTGAATGTCATTCGAGTGTGGGGGTCTCTGGCTTATGTGAAGCTCCCAGATCTGAAGATTCAAAAGCTGGGGACTAGAACTACGAAGATGATCTTCTTGGGATATGTCGAGAAGAGTGATGCTCGGAGATTTCTTGATATTGAGTCAAATCATATCATCGAATCTCGTGAAGACAAAAATATTGTTCTTTCGGACATTCCGGAAAATGATGTAGGTGCAAATGAGACTGAAATCTCATATGGGCCAGTAGTCCAAGAAGAAGCTGTTGTTGAGGAAATAACTCTTGTACCAGAACTCGCAGAGCCGTCAGCTAAGCGAGCGAGGAGACCGAAAGATTTCGGAGATGACTTTGTCACCTATCATGTGGAAGCAGATCCGCTTACCTATGATGAGGCGATGAAGACCAGAGATGCTATCTTCTGGAAGGAGGCAGTGAATGACGAGTTTGACTCTATCACCTCCAATAACACATGGGTGTTGGTAGATCTACCTGAAGGAGAAAAACCTATCGGATGTAAATGGATCTTCAAGAAGAAGATGAAGACAGATGGAACTATTGACAAGTTCAAGGCCAGGCTGGTAGCCAAAGGATTTTTTCAGAAATAGGGGATAGACTACTTTGACACGTACGCTCCAGTAGCTCGGATGACCACCATCAGGATGTTGATCGCTCTAGCAGCTATACATAAGTTGGTGATACATCAGATGGATGTAAAGACCGCATTCCTGAATGGAGAACTGATCGAAGAGATTTACATGCAACAGCCAGATGGATTTGTCGTCAAAGGTCTTGAAGACAAAGTCTGCAAGTTGGTGAAATCATTGTATGGTTTGAAGCAAGCTCCCAAGATGTGGCATGAGAAGTTTGACAAATTTATTAGGTCAAACGGCTACAGAGTCAGCGAGACGGACAAATGTGTTTACACAAAGTTCGCTGATGGAAGAGGAGTCATCGTTTGTATGTACGTGGACGACATGCTAATCCTAGGTACGGATATAGGCTGTGTCACAGAAACAAAGAAGTTCCTCTCAACCAAGTTCAGTATGAAGGACTTGGGGGATGCAGATGTCATCTTGGGACTCAAGATCATCCGGACAGACACTGGACTAGCGCTGTCACAGTCTCATTATGTTGAGAAGATGATCACTCATTACGGGTATCAGGATCTTCTAGGGATCGATACGCCGTACAAGTGTGATCTAAAACTGAAGCATAATTCAAGGGAAAGCATCAGGCAGCTGGAGTATGCAAGCGTAATTGGAAGTTTGATATATGCTACTACTGCCACAATGCCTGACATAGCTTTCGCTGTGAGAATGCTGAGTCGTTTCACGAGAAACCCAGGCATTGAGCACTGGAAAGCTGTGAAACGGGTTATGAGATATCTCAAGAAGACTCAGACATATGCACTGCACTACAACGGGTATCCGACAGTAGTGGAAGGCTTCAGTGATGCTAGCTGGTGTTCAGAGGTGGAAAGCGAAAGATCCACAGGTAGATATGTCTTTTCCTTGGGTGGAGCTGCTATATCGTGGAAGTCGAAGAAGCAGACTATACTCTCTCGTTCCTCCATGGAATCTGAATTCTATGCACTTGAAGCTGCAGTAGATGAAGCAGAATGGCTTCGGAAGCTCATGTATGATCTTCCAGTGGTTGGGGCTCAGATACCGACAATACCGATATACTGTGACAACCAGGCGACTGCGGCGGTGGCATCAAATGACCTCTTCAACGGGAAGAAGAGGACTGTGCGGTTGAAGTACAGGGCAGTACACGATCTTATCAAAAGAGGTGTAATTGCAGTGATTGATGTTCGGAGTCAGGAGAACCTGGCAGATCCGTTCACAAAGGGCCTCAAGTGCCAGTTGGTCGATGACACAGCTTGTAAAATGGGCTTGAAGGCATTCTGATAGTGTGTCTTTGTAATCCTACCATAAAGTTTTATGCTATTAGTTCAAAGAGAAATCTACTAGGTATCTAACTTTTGGTTCAAAGGAGGATCACTGACTGGGAAACTATCAGGTAACAGTGGGTACTTATTTTCTGGAACATGGAAGGGATACGGACCCATAACCACTGTTGTCTACTATGTATTTTTCTGCGAAAAAAACAGATCCTGTGGAAGGTTGGCTTAAACGCCTTAATGAGTTCTCAGGCAGAGTGAATGCCTGGTGTGCTTTACAGGAAGCACGGTAGAGCAGCACTACAAGGAGTGAAACTCCATGCTACAGTGGGATGACTCCACCATGAGGTTCCCAGTTAGGGGTAATGCCTCGGCTTTGCAAGCCAAGTCATAGCGGCGTAGCACCGCAAATAGGCAGGTAGCCTAATGCTGTATGACGTAATTAAAGAGTTGTAGATAGCACTACAAAGGGGAGGATGGCCCCATGTTACAGTGGCACGACACCACGATGAGGTACCCAGGTAGGGGTAAAGCCTCGGCATTGCAAGCCATGTCGTTGCGGCGTAACACCGCAAGGAAGCCTTAGGCTTCATGCTGGGTAGTTTGGCACTACAAAGAGGCTTGTGACCTCATGCTACAGTAGTATGGCACTACGATGAGGTTTCCAGGTAGGGGTAATGCCTCGGCTTCAGGCCATGTCATAGCGGCGTAGCACCGCAAGGAAGCGCAAGGCTTCATGCCATATCTCTTTAATAAAGAACTCACCTATAGTGTATGGAAAGAGATGTCAGGCCGTCTCTTGAGGGTAAACTTGTAGACGCCCAAAATTATACACTGAAACCAGGCTGGCACAAGGCCTTCAATGTGCAGCCAGAAGCACAGTTGATGTCATTATGTGAGTAGGAAGAATTGCAGTTATGGTGCAGAATTCAAGGCTTAGTCCATTCTTGTATCACGTTGTTATTTAACCTATGCGGGAAGATTCAAGTCGTAGCGACATCTCTCCTAATGCATGATGGACAGTCACTGTGGGGAACGCGTAACCCATATATTGAGATATGTGGAGGATTGTTGGTGTTTTTTGCCTTTGGACTAGAAAAGATAGTCCCACATCGGCTACACCAAATGGTGAGTATCTCAATATAATGCATTGCTTGTGTTGAGGTGTGCACATGAGGTGTAGTGGGACACAAGTTTGTGCCATGTGGGAGTATTTTCCTAGAAGGATAAATCCAACAAGGATGCAAGTTGATTTTTGTTGTGGGGACTCGGACTCGGACACGGACTCCAGGATGTCTCGTGCATGCACGGAAGTGTTCGGGGGTAGGCGTGGACTGGCACACTTCTATGCTGATTGTGGGATGATCTAAAATATCAACTCTATTTTTGAGTATTGGTATTTAAGTCCCACATCGGATAGGAGAAGAGGTGAAGTCTCAACTCCACTCTATAAATAGTGCCCCTTGGCCTCCTTTGAAAGATGCATCAAGAAGAGAGTTAAGGGAGTCTGTAAAGTCCAGGAAGCCCGTTCAAGTCTCAAATATTGACTTACGAGCGTTCCAGAAGTTCTTCGTGAACTTGCTGGTTCCTGGGAGCAGATCGTGTTGGGACGAATCTTGCTTTGAGCAACGGTGATCTTAATCACCCCAGCAAGAACCTTTCCTCTTCTTCTTTCTTATTTCTTCTTTCTTCTTTCTTCTCCTTCATCTGAGTTGTAACTCAGTTCTGTCCGTCTGCAACTGCGATTGCAAGGAAGAACGTGAGATTTATTTTCTGAACTAAGTTCTGTCCGTCAGCAACTGCGATTGCGAGGAAGAACGTGAGATTTTCTTTCTGATTATTGTTGCTTTTGTAATCAGACTTATATTGTAGTGTTCCTCCTGGATCTCGTGAATAACCAGAAGGTGAACGTTTGTTGAACCTCTGATCTCGACATCGAGTCTACCATCTTTGATCAAGCCCCGGGACTAACAATTTCAGCCGAGTAATTTTAAAATTTTGAAACACAGAAAGTTCCTTTAGGATTTTTGAAAAATACGTTTTTTATATTGTTTGTTAAAAAGCAACATTAGATCCAAAGAGAACTAAAATGGTTGATGAATGAAATAGGCAATTGATAAAGGCACTACATAATTTGATCAGGGCTAGCCCATTTGTAAGTTTGTGTTATTTACAAGTTTGCCATTGAAAAAATTTATTAGGGATAGCCCATTAGGTAGTATAAAAGTCAATTGTTTTATTTCTCTTCTCTTTCTCTTCTTCCTCTCAAATTTTCTTCTAATTTCAAATTTTTTCTAAACCCTAGATTGAGATTCCTCTTGTCCCTACAAAAATCTTCCTGTTTTGTAACCCTAGATTGAGATTCATCCCGCATGCTGTCACACGCGCGCGCGCGCGAAGAAAGATTGGAAGTCCTGATTGTATGTGGACTGCCCAGTTTCCTGGCAGTCCACATACATATGTGGACTACCAGAAAACTGGGCAGTTCATCACAGAACTTGCTGTGAGCATGGACTGTCCAGGAACTGGGCAGTCCACATACAAACAAGGACTGTCCAATTTTCTGGCAGTCCAACAAACTGAATGGACTGCCAGAAAACTGGGCAGTCCTAAGTCACAGCATGTGAAACAAAGGACTGCCCATTTTTTTGGCAGTCCTTACTGTATGTAGGACTGTCCAATTTTCTGGCAGTCCTGAATACAGTAAGGACTGCCAGAAAAATGGGCAGTCCTTTGTTTCACATGTTGTGACTTATGACTGCCCAGTTTTCTGGCAGTCCATTCAGTTTGTAGGACTGCCAGAAAATTAGGCAGTCCTGGTTGACGCACAGTTTTCTCGTTCCTGCATACTTGTGTTTAATTTAAATGGGTAATTTTCCACTCCGAATGTAGTTTAATTCAAATGGGCTACAGACAATTGAAATAAACAATATAATGGATGCTTGAATTTTTCAATTTAATTTCTAGGGTTTTGGAAACAAATAGAGAAAGAATTTGGGTGCCATCGATCTTCTTGAGAAGGAAATTTGGAAGAGAAGAGGAAGAAGAAGAGAACATTTCTAGGTGGAAGAAATTTCTAGGAATTTTAAATTATCTTCTTGCTTGGGGATGGAGAAATGGTGGAGGAGAAGAGGAAGAAGAAGAAGAGAGGAATTAGGGTTTAGGAAGAGAGAGAAAAATTTTTGCAAATGAGAGAAAAATTTTGGGTTTAGGGGAATTTTACTTTGGGACAGCCCAAAATCAAAAAAATGGGCAGTCCTGAGTAAAACACAAAAAAAATTGGGCTAGCCCCAATCCGGGCTAGCCCCGATCAAAAAAGGCAGTGCCTTTATCAATTGTCATGAAATATAAGTCAAAGAAACATGTATATTGTCAAAGCGATATATCTCAAAGAAATAAGGAGCATATAGATATAGGTTGTACGCTTGTACCGATAACATCTTAGGAGGCCATATTATTTCAGATATGAACAAATAATAGCAAACAAAAATTTGAAAAATAATTAGTTGTTTTCCACTTATTTGACCATCATTTAAGGTATAACCTATCGCAATTACCATAAAGCATGAAACTATCATTTTTAACAAAAATCGTCAATGACTAAAAGTTAACTTCTTTGAACTACATAAATGAAAAAGAAAAATCTTTAGTTGCACCATACTTATTTTACCACAATTGAAGGTGCATCCACTTATTTTATGATATTTTGGTCCTAATTCAAGGCGCATCACACTGAAATTGGGGTCAAAGAAGTTGAACGTTAGTCATTTGTGATTTTCGTTAAAAGTTGAGGATTCATGCATTTAGTTCAGTGGCATGCACCGTGATTTATTGCAAAGCAAGCGAAAGGCAACTCAATTTTTTTCTTAAAAAATTTTATTGCAACAATATTAGCACCATATTTAACAATATTAATTAACATGTACAATCGAAACAGTATCTCATAAACAAACATAGAGTTGATTAAGGACACCTAATAGATAGGCTAGTCGCGATGACAGAAACAACTAATTTGAAGGTTCTACAACCCATAACAGGTTCAACAGATTGTAATAGCATAAAAATTAAAAAGATATCGAATAATTTTAAAGAATATTTAGTTTTATGGTGTCACATATACATGGATATTAGGGTTTGGATTTCGATTGACCGATATTAGTGGTCTCGAAATCACTGATTAAGTAGGCTAATGAACGGTGATTTCGAGATCCAAATTCTAACATCATCAATTTCGAGACCCAAATCATAACATCAATCAATTTCGAGATAAACCCTAATATGCATATGTGAGACCCTAAAATAAATAACCCTCGTTTTAAACACGAGGACACTAGAAGTAAGAGGTTTGGTTTGGAACTTAGAGGCTTAAATTAATATCTCATCTATAAACTATGGAAACTCCACCACCCTTGGAGTGCTATCAACACATTAGTAAGTATTGACAACACAAGTCAACGACACTCTCTATCACTTTCCTATTTTGTCAAATCGCCAAGTCGTTATCGGAGGTGATATTGTTCAAGTCTAAATTGTACTTGTAAGTCAAGAACATGAACGAGTGATAATTTCTTTTGAATAACATGTTGAAATTATATAGCATCCGAAAGTTGAAGACACAATATATACAGAAAATTAGTTTCTCATTAATAACTTACAACGGAGATAGCTAGTGCCATTGGAGGTCACGTAACATCTTGTGTGTGAAGTATGTTACACATAAAAAATTCTATGTCGATTCGGTTCACGTGCCACGGATATCATTTCAAAGAATACAAAAGCTTGTGCACAAGTTGTCTATGACTATACAAATGCGTAAACATTGGCTATAAAATATAAGCATGTTATTAAATTTAAATAAGCAATGTAATTCTCCACTTGTACACCATCACCTTTTCTCTATTCATTGTTCCTATTGACGACCATGGGTCCAACATTTCGACCATCCCGTAACACCAAACCACATACCAACATTTTTCTGGTACAGCACCACAACTGTCCACTTCTCGTATGAATCACATACATAAGTTTCGTGTATAGGTGTGCCTAATAGTTACAGTCATACAACTTCTCATACGAATCGCATACGTGTCCTTCTACAATTACACCAATATCGAACAAATATCCTTCTTCTATCCTTCGTCTCTCATAATTAGTCAACCGAAAGTCAACCGAAGCCTAAAAATTTACTAGAACTTGACCAGTTGACCCAAAGTCAACTGTTACTCAACGTTAGTCAAGTTTGACATGAAGTTGACCTAGGGTTGACCATAGTTGACCAGTTGACTAAAAAATCAACTGCAAGTCAACTGTTGACTTAAATTGACCAAATTTAATTCCGTTTGACTTGCATTGACTCAGTTTGACTTTGTTAGGCCTAATATGACTTAGATTGACCCTGTACAATCTAGTTTGACCTTGTTTGACCTAGATTGACTTAGTTTGACGTGTCTTGACCTAGTTTGACTCAGTATGACTTAATTTCACTTCCAAACCATTATATTGATACATTATTCCATCTATAGGTCCTCGAGGCACTGTTCTTGGACTCAGTCGATCTATCCATCATATTACAGGCGAGTACATTCTCTGACACTTTTTCAATTTACGATGATTGTTATAATTCATGTAATTAGTGTAGATATGCTTGTTCTCGACACATTGGTCACACGGATTGGTATTCATGAATCTCGACATGAGATATTATTCCTCGTTATCTTGGTATATCTTGTGCAAGCCCCCTTGTAGTTCTTGTACAGTATATGGACATCGATTCTCGAGGAGACTTGCTCCCTTCTCGTAGAATTCCGTGTCGTAACGTGTCTTGCTTGGATCCACTCTACCAGTCGGAGACGAGGAGTACTAGTGTAGATGTGTGGTCAATATCCGTCTTGTATATATTGTGAACCTTGTGAATGCCAATCCTACACCACACGTATGATTGGCTAGATCATAACCTTGTGCAGACCCAATCCGGCCACATGTTGTAGCTATTACTCACACACTTAGATAGATGATTCTTGATTCTTGTACATGCCATGATCAGTTTTACTTGCCTTGTTCTAGCTCTAGATTCACAGCTTACCTTGTCATGATACTCACATGTACATTCCATGATTTCTTGTATATACTCTCTATTTACAGTCTTATAGTTTTTGTCATATCTTGTGAACTGTTGTTAGTTGATTGTACTCGTTCCATCATGACTGGATATATTGACAAAATATTACAGATGCTGATGAGGAGGATTACAGTACCTACTACGGTTCGGATGACGTAGTGGGCTTAGACTTGGAGACCTTGGTCCAGCAGGGCTTAGCTCCGCCTGACGAGACTTTACCTATTGCTGAGTTAGAGTTATTTGGACTGGACCTTGCCTCCAGCTTGCTACTTATGCTTATGTTATTATATTTTGGGATTGTATAATTAAATTACTTTGTGTCTCTCTCTCTCTCGTTGTTGAGCTTGATTTTGGACTTGTGATTATATCTATCTAGTCTTCGTTCCATGATTTCTTCCTCTAGATTGTGATTGAGTTTATCAGTATTTTATATTATATACCTCCGTGCGGAGATGACAGGTTATTATATACTGTTTGTTGGCTAGTAGACCTATAGCGTTCTACGCCGTTCTTACGGTGTAGGCTGGACGTTGTCACGCACTTGTCCCCCTATCCAGGGTGCGGGTCGTGACATAATTATAAAAAAATGAAAGCAGATATTGATAAAAAGTCGAGAACAAAAATAATAATTGAAATCATATTCATCAAAACCAAGAAACAAAAAACGTACAAAGAGAATTACAATTAAAAGAGATGAGAAGATACTTTTATATAAAGTTTATTCAGCAAAACACAACCACTATAACTATTACTTATTCCAGTATAAGTCAACAAAGAAAGTGGAAAGGTTCTCAATGCATTCGTCTAGATCGATCAAATGCTGAAAGATTTCTCCAACACTCAGTTTCGACATAATTAAACTAGTCACCAAGCCTGCAAATAGTGCGTCGTCCGAAGTGGGGCACCATATCATTGAACCAATCATACGAGCTATAACCATTGGATCAAATAATTTGAACAATATTTACAGTTTAACGACTTCAACAAATCTAACAACCAATAGTTCCCTCGGATACAACAGTTTTATCGACTTCAACAACAAGATAAAAAAGAAACTTGTTAAGATCCTTAAATACACGAAAAAGATCGACGTTTAGGGCTTGCGTACTTGTTGCATAGACGTCTAATGGAATGACATATTTGTTGATTTTTTTATTTTAAATAAATAAATACACGAGTCTGTTTGGCATGTTGTCTATTTTTAGATTAAATTCTTCCACTTTCTTAGTCATATATTCGTCGGAATTTGGTTAAATTGTATCCATCTACAACAAAATTTGTGTATAAATTATTATAAATGATCTACATTTGCTCGATGGATGTGTTTGCTTATAAAAGAAAATAACTAAAAAAATAATATTTTGTACGCAGTTTGAAACTGTTGGACGACGTGGTGGCCAACTCTTGGTCCTCACTTCTATTTCCTGATTCCAATTGGACCAGAGAGTCAATGACTGACCGTCATGTCGACCGACGGACATGCTCGCAGTTAAAAACTGCAGTCAATATAGTAGTTCCGAAAACACTTTCATGTTATGTTTGCAAACGACATTAGGAAAACAGTACTTTATGTGATAACTAGCATATATGCACGTGCCTTTCACGTATTTTAACATTTCTTAATTAGTTTAGAAAGACTCTTTAGGAAGACCAAAGGGTAGTCTTTCTAATTACTAAGTTGTCCTTATTAAAATTAATGAACTATTTTTAATTAGTATAAGTATGTAAGGATATTTTCGGAATTCAAAAATTTTACCATCTAAGTTTTTCTATTATATAGTAGAATAGATATTATCGTAGAGAGAATATTATTTTTATGAAAATAAATCCACACATTGTTTGGGGGTGAAGAATGAAGAGTTGAGGATAAGGTTTGTTTCCGGCGCGAAAAAGATCTGAATCTTGGGGACAGTCCTTGCGTGTCAGGTATTAGAATGTCAGGCCAGGCCCGCTTTTATGGCTGCCATCGCCCCACCTAATTACCAAACTACCCCCACGTCGCCTCGGATTCTTTTCGCGGTCCATTCACCCCCACTACCGCGACACCGGTAGGCTGACCGCTGCGCTCGATTGGTGTGACCGCTGACATGTTGCGTGTTGGCGAAGATTCAAGTAGGAGGCGGTGGGTGACCGCACTCCGCTGCTCTCTCCCTCTCCCCCTCTCGGAATCTGAATCTACTGGATGGTGACGTGGCTGTTGCCGAGATTCTCACGAAGTAACCGTCGTCTTTTATCGTCGTTCCGTTTCGTTGCAGCGGACGCCACTCGCTTTTATTAGTTCCGGTTGAATTTTACTCCTACGGTCCGGAATAAATAAATTATATTAACTGTAGTTATTACTTTCTAAAAGATGCGTGGGGAGGCGTGGGCCATGCCGATAAGGACGGCACGAGAAGAAGTGCGTTGAAGGCAAAGCTCAGAAGAAGTATTTTACACATAACTCCATAATAAATTGGAATATAACATTTAAACTCCCAAACAGTATACATTTTCCTATACGTAAACAATTAATATCGTTTTAGCATTTATAAGGAATTTGTAAAAAAAATCTGTCAAATTCTTTTCCTTTTTTTTTTACGCAAAAAAAAAACTGTTAAATTCTGGAAAAAAAAATGTACAGTGTGTATTGAATTAGTGTAGAAAATTCTACTCCATATACAGTAGTTTTGAATAAATAAATATAACTGAATGAATTAGCAGCCAAGTGTGAGTTTATGGCTGAACCAAAATTTATAATATGGCTAATACAAACGCTAAGTTCTTACGAATGAAACAAAAGGCCAAAAAAAGGAACCACACTGTTATTGTTCGTTTTTAAATTTGGGGAGGTGGGAAAAGAATTTTGAAAGCCAAAAGAGGGAAAATCCAAAACCAAGAAAGCATACAAAAAAAATTAAAATAAAATTGGGGCCCACTCAAAACTTCAAATCATTTTGAATTTCCCGCCGAAAGCAACGGTCACTTTCATGGTGTTTAGACTTTAGACGGCCGTGCACTCACCGCGGCTCACTAGTTTGAACTGCATTTTGGACTGGAGTACTTCCTCGTTTCCTTCTGATATTTTTTTTTTTTTCATAATAATGGATGCATACTTTTTTTTGGGTAAAGTGCAAAAAATTCCTCGTTAAATATGTGTCTTTTGTACTAAAAGATTCTATGCTCTTAAAATACCCAAAAGTTTAAAATATGCTCATTTTGTCCCCAATTGACAATTTTACCCCTCCCTCCCCCCCTCCTTCTTCGGCTGTGTTCGCCGGCGACGGAGGCAGGGGGGGTGGGGGTCGGGGGGTCGGGGGGAGGGGCGGGCGGAGGGGGGGAGGCGGGGTCGGGGGGTCGGGGGGAGGGGCGGGCGGAGGGGGGGGAGGCGGGGTCGGGGGGTCGCTCTCCGGCGAGGAGGAGCAGGGGGGGTCGGGGCCGGCGAGGGAGCAGGAGGGGGGTCGGGGCCGGTGAGGGAGCAGGGGGGGTCGGGGCCGACGACGGAGCAGGGGGGTCGGGGCTGGCGATGGAGCAGGGGCAGTCGGGGCCGGCGAAGGAGGAGGAGAGGGGGGGTCGGGGCCGGAGAGGGAGCAGGGGGGTCGGGGCCGGCGAGGGAGCAGGAGGGGGGTCGGGGCCGGTGAGGGAGCAGGGGGGGTCGGGGCCGACGACGGAGCAGGGGGGTCGGGGCTGGCGATGGAGCAGGGGCAGTCGGGGCCGGCGAAGGAGGAGGAGAGGGGGGGTCGGGGCCGGAGAGGGAGGAGGGCGGTCGGGGCGGCGAAGGAGGAGGAGAGGGGGGGGGGGGTCGGGGCCGGCGAGGGAGGAGGGGGGGGGTGGGTCGGGGGGGCGCTCGCCGGCGAGGAGGGTGGGGCTGGAGGCTCGCCGGCGGGGGGGGGATCGGGGGGGGGGGGTTCGTGGGGGCTGGGGGATCGCCAGCGAGGGGTGGGGGGGGGGGGGGGGGGGGTGTCGGGGGGGCCGGGGGATCGCCGGCGCCGCCGGGGGGGGGGGGGGGGGGGGGGGGGGAGGGGTTAGAGGGGGACGGGTAGTTTAGGTATAAATTTTTTTGAATTTTGACTGGTGGGGTCTAAACGATGCGAACTTGTTTTCTAAGGAGGGTAAACTGCCAAAAAATTCTAAAAGGTCTTTTAGTGCAAAAGACGTATATTTAACGAGGAATTTTTTGCACTTTACCCTACTTTTTTTCATAATAATAATAATAATAATAATAATAATAATCATCGTTTCTGTTTTGTATTATTAATACTAAGGAAAATGCTAATTTTTACTACTAATACTAAATCGTTTTTCATTAAATGTCTAATTTTTTTTTCCTCTTTTCACTGGTGCTACTATCAAACCACCCTCCCGTGGTATTTTCTTTTAATTTTAAAGGAATCATTTGAGAAAGAACTTAGTTTCTTTATTAGTAATTGCTTCATTATTGTTTGAAATACGGTCCGAACTATGTCATATGGATTGAAATAACGGTTTAGGCTGAAATTTCGAGTCCTAGATGTTGGGTGGATAATATAGGTATTGGGGAATCACCCGAGGAGTTATGTTGAGAACAAGTCGAGTTCGGTTCAAATTCGATCAACTCGATTACAGAGCTATGTCATAACTTTGTGAACCTATCCATACCGAATTCGGTCTCGATCGGTCTTTCGGCGAATCAACACAAATGTGGGCCCAAATTAGCATCAAATATTGTTGTAATCTAATTTGGACGGACATGATTCGTCTTAAATTATTTTAGAGTTTTCTATGACCTAAAATAGAATTTCTCAACCTATACACGTGTTGAGGATCGAGACACAAGACAAGCAGAAAACAAGAGATTGGGGGTGCGAGATACAAGAAATATAAGAGAAAATCCGTAACTTTAGAGTTCGCTGTTCGAGACAGTCGGAAGAGAAGATCTGTTCGGAGAGACGTCTACTTCATTCAGGGAGATCACTACGGGGGTGAGTTATTTCATTTGTAATATTTATTTTTTCTTTAGTTCGGTGAAAGTATTGAAATTTTGGACAAAGTGTTCAACAAATTTGTATTTAGTCTTATATCTTTTGTATGGTTATAAATATAATAATTTATTCAGGTGATGCAATCATCGAACTATATACTTAGTTTGGTTTGTCTAGGCAGCATTAGACGTTGATTCATTATTTTCACCAATAGAATTGGTTTCAAATTCCTTAAGATGTTAATCAACGTGGCACTTATCTATTTTGGCAAAAAAAAAAAAAAAATCATACATCTCGATTAGTTTTATACGTTTAAAATGTTCTTTCTATAAGAATAACACCAGAAATATATAATCTTTTTTCTTTATTTCTAGTCCAGTTATTTAAATATTTTTCTTCTTTTGCTTTTTTTTGTTCAGTAACATGTCAATTGTAACACTAAAAAAATCATAACCTTTTTCATAACTTCAATGTTGTTCATCTTAGTAGCTCTTACAACTATCTTATCGTTCCACTATAGCCACGACTAATATGCTAGTTTACGTTTTAGATATTAATTTTTTCTTTCAATTTAAATCATCTTCAAACATTTATTTCAATCATATATATTCACCGTCCACGTACATTAATTTTTTTTATCATATAGTTTAATACAAGATACTTCTAATGTAATCATACACTTCTTTTAAAAAATTATCACTTAAATTTTAAATTTGTCATGCATTAACACTATCGACACTCCTAAATTATATCGTCATGTACTCAACTATCACAAATTAATGTCAGATTTAAAGTACGAATATGTTAAAATTTAAATGATAGAAAATTAAATATGAGTGCAAAATGATATTTTAAAAGTGTCAATAGCAATACCCTTGATATATTGCCATTTAACAATCTTGGTTTTCTTACATTCCCAATTTCCAACCTTACATTTTTGTTTCCGCATACTAATTGGATAAGGTAAGTTGTTTCTTATTTTCGTATAGTCATATCTCCAAATGTGTCATATAAAGTTCAACTTTAGTCCAACAAGATAAAATAGATCGAAGTGTATAATGTAGAATAATGTACATAGAGCTATTTTTGATTAATGAAGGCCTAAGTTTGGAACAAACTTAAGTTCAACAACAAAGCCTAATTTTGGTACTAACTAGAGTTCCTTGTGACTAATTTTGAAAGGATAAATATCACTTTTGGTCAACCAATATTTTAAAAATTCAACTTTTAATTACTTTGTGACCCAAAAAATATATATAGAAAGTGGCTAAAAATTAAAAAATTGACATATTCTGTGTTAGAGCCGCATCACGTAATACGGAATTCAGTATCGAATCACCGGATTTATGGAATTTGATTTATTATTTTTTTAATATTCAATAATGGTTTTCTTAAAATTATTAACTATACATATATCAATTATTATTATTATTATTATTATTATTATTATTATTATTATTATTATTATTATTTATGGGAAAAAAACTATTTTACACTGTAGTCCCCAGAATTTTAATTTTTTTTTTGTAATTTTACAAACTTACATGACACCTCACCCCAACCCGTGGCATGGTGCAAGTTAAGGTGAGGGTGTAATTGTATTTTCACCCTAAAGACATCATAATGATGTTTGGGATAGCCCAAGTGGTTAGGGAGGGGGGCTCACTTGGGGGAGGTCCCAAGTTCGAACCCCCCGTGGACATGGGATGGCTGGGTGGTCGCAGGGCGGCCACGGTCCCAAGCTGGCAGCCTCAAGAAATGGACAAAAAAAAAAGGGATAAGCTTTGATTTAAAAAAAATAGGAGAGAAAGAGGGGGATTTATATAGAGAAGGAGAAGGAGGCTCCAGCCTCTCCCTTCATCCCTCTCTCCTTTGGTCTCTTCCCCCACATTCTCTCTCCTCCTACTACTAGTGCTGTCATCGCTGCTGCTGCGGTTGCGGTCCATCGTCGGCGCCCGTGTCCGCCGCACGCACGCCCCCCCTCGGCCACCCGCGCGCCCGCCGCCGGCCATGACCCCTCCTCCGGTCATCCCTTCTTCCTTCTTCCAAATTTTGGTATAACTCCATCTTTCCCCAATTTTCCTTCTAAGATTTTAGATATAGGTCAATTCCTAGTGCATAATTTTGTTGTTGTAATTAGAGTGGTGAATTTGGGAGTTATTGGGAGAGAGTTGGGGAAGGAAGAGAATTCTAGGTTTTGCTCAAAACAAAGGCAAGTCCTCAAACCAACTCTTAGATTTTTCCAAAGTTTTCTATATATGTTATAGTTTTATTTAAGCCAAAATTTTCTTTTGCAATAAATTCTGATTTTAATCATAATAAGAATTTGGTATAAAATTTGAGCATAAAAATATGAATCTAGTGGTTTGGATAAAAAGTATTAACACATGAACACAAGGTGTTTGTGAAATTGTCTCACTAAATATTTTAAATTCTTAGATTGGGTTATGGTTATTAAATACTTGGTTATAAATATTATATGAGTTTCTAAAGTAAAATTATATGGACACAAGATTAGGACGCGGTATGGAAATAAATAGACTTAACCAATTGTAATGATGCCAATGTTGATTTTGGTAGGAATTATTTTAGTTGTATGTGTAGCTAGTGAATTATTTTCATGCTTACTTCTAGTATCGATGAGAAGATATATATATATATATATATATATATATATATATATATATATATATATATATATATATATACACACACATATATTTCTACATAGAAAATCCTAGACCATCATATGTTTAAAAGGATCTTTAGTTAATGAATTTAGTTAGTACATCATGTACCTTGTAAATCTTAAATATCATATATGGATATATTCCTTATGGTTATCCATAGATTGAGTGAAGTACTAGAAATTATGCTTTATTTCATAGTATTTTACATAAATTAAAATATATCCAAATTTTTATATATAATAAAATAAGATTAAAATGTTATTTTAAGGCAGCAAAGTATATTCCTAAGTTCCATTCTAATGATCAATAATTTACAAATAATATCTAGTTTGGCAATTTATTCTATTATGTGTAAATTCGAATTTGGATTTGATTATTATTACTTTTCTAACAAATTTTGATTCATAGACTTGAATAACATTTATAGAGTGCACTTGCAAATTGTGATTCTCGGACTCGAATAGTATGAAAAAGGCAATGGCACAAATATATAAATAGCTTGCTTGCTAAGGTAAGAAAGTTTCTACTTGAATTTAATCACATATATATATAATATTTGCGTGTTCCGGTGTTAAGTTGTTCCACCGAAGGGGTCGGCGTACCCGGAATATATATTGCGTGGTACCGGTGTTAAGGGTTGCTGTAACTGCCTGTTTTCAAAATCAAGGGTAATTTTGTCATTTCTCAGTTTTCCATAATTTTGGTGAATTTTAATTAATTTAATACTATTTAAATTGGTGTATTGCGATTTTGCTGTTTTGTTAGTACAACCCTAGAAACTATTTAGCCTAGAGACTAATCATGACCACGGAGACTAACCGAGTGTTTAGATTAGTAAATTTCCATTTTTTAGGCTAAGAGTATTTTGGTCATTTGGTGACTTTGAATTATTATGATATTGGCCTTTTAGTAATGTGCTAATTGATAGGTTAGGCCTTAACCTAGAAATTCTCTAATCTAGATGTTAACCATGAGCCTAGAGATTAGACTAGAAATATTCATTACATGACAAGGTTAAGAATATCTAGATATTTGTTTAAGGATAAATATTTATTAGGGGTAGATATTTCAACTTGGGCCTATAGCTAGAAGGTCTTGAATTCAATAGCTAGAAGCCTCAATTTCACTTAGAAACTAAACCCTAATCCTAGAGGCAAACCCTAGGCTGCCATAAGGAGCCTCTTCCCCTATTTAAACACTTAATGACACCCCCTTGCCTCCTTCTTTAAACATACAAAATCCTAGTTTAGTGTTCTTCCACAAATCATCCTATTTCATCAATTCAACTCCAAATTGAGCCTACTTTTTTGCATTGGACTCCCCTACAGTAGTAGAAGCCATTGGTGGATAGTTAGCAAGGGTTGGAATCTTCGAAACCATTGCAAATTGAGGAAAAACATCGATACTGTCACGACCCGACTCGAGAAGTTGTGAGACTCGAGGTGGGGCCTGTCAGAGGTTGCCCCCACCTCTGTGCCAAGTGGCACGTGTCCACGTGTCCAATTCGTGGAGAAAACAGTATCGGGTAGCAGGGGAACAAAGTGTGCACAGTGCTGTGTCCAACTCGTGTGTTCGTGTCCAATTTGGACACGAAAAGGACCCTAATATCAACTCAGTCCTACCAACATACAATATACATATAATAAGCTTCACAAATATGTAATTTGTTTTGAAAACTAAGAACAAAAAGTCCTATGAGGCATTTCACCAAACACTCTAATTTAAACATAGATACGTGTCCGATACGGACACAAAATGGACACGAGTTCCTAGCAAACTTGACCCTCAGCTAGGGTATACCTATATGCATGCAACCATGAAGATAAAACACAATATTAACAAGGTTTGGGGGTATTTACGTATGAGTGCAAAATCCTCAATAATAGGTCTATTTGAATGAAAACCTCCTTCAACTCCCAATGTCCAAAGCTCCACAATTTCTTGCTAGCAAGCCACAATTGGTATCCTCTAGTGTAGGGGAGTCCAATGCAAGAAACTAGGCTCAATTTGGAGTTAAAATGGTTAAATGGTGAAGGGTTGAAGTTGTAGGGAAAACTAGATTTTAAGTGTAATGAAAAGAGGCTTGAATGAAGGGGGGGGGTGTTCATATAGGATGGGGGCATGGTGTGGCCAGCCATGGGGTGGGGTGGGGGGGTGGGGTAGGGTAGATATTTAGGGTTCCTACCACCTTGCAAACTTAGCTTCTAAGTCTTGGACCAAGGGGATAGATATTTAGGTTTCTAAAATATCTAAAAAGTAACATATCTAGATATTTATCAAACCTAGATATTTCTAACATAAAACTAACATCCACTACTTAGTCTTCTAGGTTAGTTGCTAACCTTTAGATTAGTGCTAAACTAGGTTAGGAGCCAACATGACACTTAACAACTAATTAAATAATAATAAATTACATAAATTCAAATAAATTACCAAAATACCCCTTTTGACTAAAAAGTGGTAATTTGATATCCTAATCACATGGTTAGGCTTACATGGTCATGGTTAGTCTCTAGGTTATGAAATCTCTAGGGTTTACACTAGGGTTATACTAGTAAAATCACAAAGTCATAAGCCATGACTTAGAAAATAGTTTTAAACTATCTAAAAATCACCAAAATTTATAACATGACTAAATCACCATTATTTAATAATAAAAATAATAAATTTTCAAAATATCCCAATTTTAGAAAACTGGGTTTTACAAGTCTATCCTCCTTAGAAAAATTTCGTCCTCGAAATTAAGATAGTCGTACTCCTTCTAGGTCAAACCCCCAGTCAATCAAAGTCAAAAGATAACATGCAATCATAGTCCTACTGGTCGTGATTCCACAGTCTTGAACAGGGTAACTACACTATCTGTCACGACCCGCACCCTAGAGTTAGGGCACGAGAACGTAACAACGCCCAGCCTACGCCGCAGTGTCGGCGGTAGAACGCTGTCCTAGGTCTCAATGCATCTAACAGTATAAGACTAAACAGTTTATACTCCCCGAATGGGGGTGACATAGCAGAATGTAAACTCAATCACATCTAAGGTAGAGCATAAAAGAAGATAGATAAAACATGAAATCGAAAAGAGATACAACAGATAGAAGTCTAAGTGTCTAAGATACAAACTCAGAATACATCTCAAAACCCAAATACAGTAATCCATAAATACAACTCAAGATGACTGAAAATAAACTATAAGCAAAAACCCTAGCTATCTATGCAACCTCTACTGTCTCCTCTAGGCTAGCAGGCAACCTCCAGGCTATCTGTAAAATTTATCAACAGGTCCAGTCAGGACAGGAGCGAGCACATTACATCTCAACAGTTCATAGCAGGTTAGAAAATATAATCATACAGTAAAGTATGTGAAACCCGTAATTTCAAATAATTCTATAATTAACTAATATAATTAATTTATTAATTGTTATTTTAGGAATTTGCATTATTAACTGAAAGTTTTATCAAACATGTAAAATTCTAATTAATGTTAGAAATTATTACTTTAAGAAAATAAATTGGATTTTTGACTGTCTGACCAGACACGAACCCAATTTGAAAAAAAATATATTTTTTTGTAATGTTTAGTTAGATTTTTCTAAAAGAAAATTATTTATAGTTTTTCTAATATTTTCTTTTAGCCCACCATAATTGTTTAAGCCCAAGTATTCGAAACCCAAAGCCATTTTCCTAAAGCCCATTATTTCAAAATCCATTTTGGCCCAAGCCCATTAAAGGATAACCATTAAATATGAAATACCCATTATGTATAACCATTCATTCATTTCAATACAACAACTTCATTATTTCTTTTTTCTAACTTAAGGAAAGGATTTTCCTTTCTTCTCAGTGGCCGACCCTTGGCAACCCAAACCGCCGACCCTTTCCGTTCCGAAACCGGCGACCCCTCAACTCCGGTAACTCCTCTCCTACATCCTATAAAACCTTCTCCACTCTTCTTCATCTTTCCATCACTTACTTCACCAAATTTTTCCCCAAAATTTTGTGCCCTAACCCGAGCCGACGCCGGAGTTTCCCGACGGCCTCCGCCATCCTCGGCGAACTCGCAGCAGACGTCGTCGATCCCCCGCGAACCCCGGCGCCTCTTTCCAGCGGCTGCCCGTCGCCAAGCCGACCCCGCGCGGTCTGTTCCGACCGTTCGTTGCCGGCGCCCGACCCCGACGTTCTTCCCGTTCGCCCCTGTTTCGCTTCTCGGTGCTAACCCGCGTGGCCCGTGCACTCTGTCAGTGTTCCGTTTCCGAGCAGTGACGTTTCGTTCCGAGTTCCATTTCTGGATTTTCGTTGTCATTTGGGTAACCTCTAATCCAGTAGTTTTCTCATTATTTTAAGTAGTCCATGATGATATCTGGTCCAAACCAAATTCTTCGGGAATTTGGGATTTCGATAACGTAGTAGTTACGTTACCTTTTCGGTTTTTCCGAAGTCTCTTCGGAAATATGGTTGCTGTTGATTTCTGGTTCTGAAATAATTTGGATTTTTGGACAGAATTAAGTTCTGTGCCTATTCTCGGGTTTTCCGAGAATATTGAGGAATAATTCTGTTGGTTAGAGATTTTTTTTCCATATATTAATGTCACGCCCCAGTATCGAAATACGGGGACGGACTAGGCCAGCTACTCCATATGAGGTACGTAACGTCATACGGCGATCGTGGCTATCGAGAGACTAGGGGGTACATGCTACAATCAAGTCTCATATGGTCCTACAGAGTTCTATGTCTCAATCAATTAAGTCAAATTAGCAATTAAATGAACATTAAAGATAAAGCAGTAAGGCGTCCCTGACGCTTCATCAACATGATCATGAGAGACTAGCTTTATAATTTAGCTATCTCAGAGAGTCAGGAGTACAAAATTATACACAGCTGCAGTCTGTTTAATTACAATTATGTACTGACACAAAATATCAAGTAATCCGGCTAACAGGTGCCGGTGGCTAAACGCCGCAAAAGTATAAGCAGGAGTGGTGGAGAAGAAACCCACTCGAGTCCCCGAACCGCCATGCTCCTAGTATGCACCATGGATGTCAGGGACGAAGATCGTGTCCTCTGGCTCTGCTACGAGATCTGGCCAAACAAAACCAGCGGGGTCAGCCCCGAATAGCAAGTACCGCCAAAGGGGCACAAGAGTTAAGATTAAAAACCCAACTAATAGAATGACTGATAATAGTAATACTTATGCTACTATTATAGGGTAGCGCAACATCCTCGAACCCATATGGCACCCTTACAACCAAACAAGGACAAAAGGTGCCGCATGGAGTCGGGACGTGTCGTACTCTATAACTTTCACATAAGTTAAAAAGGTATAAACCATAAAATCTCCTGATCGTGACTTCGGTCGATAGCCTATCGCAGCACAATAACCAACCCAATAATCAAACAAGAACATGGGTTGGATCATGTACCATGATAGACCATGTTCCTCAGTCATTCACAGAAGTAGCACTTCACAACCAGAATAGGTCTTCCGTTCATAACTTCGGTCCACAGCCTGTCATAGTACGATAACCAACCCAACAATCAAACAAGAACATGGGTTGGATCACGTACCACAACAGTCCGCTTCCCTCGGTTATTCGCGGAAGGTAATAGGATACAAGCAAGTCGTTTTCACGGCCAATCAAGTCTACGAGTTTCTAGTGGGACGAGGTTATCCTCGCGTCATGTTATTAGAAAAATCCTCAGATCGTATCTTTCCAGCAAGGCTAGCCAACCCAGGGGTTCGCGTAGACAGGTGTCATAGAGCACAGGTCCCTCGTGAGGCCACCTTGCCAAGACATATAATATATAGCAGGAATTAATCGGATACAGTCATCCACTCGTTGTGGATGACACAGTATCCGTGGAGACCAGCCGGCGCGTCAAGACAATATCTCTGGGCGACTGGTGTAACACGATCTCGGGACTCTGCCCTCCCCATGCATCTAGTATATTCAGTTGCCTAGTTTAACCCTAGGTGAAATCTTGGACTCTCATGCTGTGGCCTGCATGATTATCCTCCTAAAGTCGTACTTTAGTACGAGTACCCTAAGTGAGGATCCATATCAATCAGTATGTCAACATGTGCTACCCTCCTTAGTGTAATGCATCATTACAAATACGCCATGTGGAGTTACGAGTCATTTGTCGAGCATGAACAAGAACTGGGACATTCAGGTACATGTATCAGGTAGGAACACTTTATTCTCCGGGGTCACATCAGTGCTCATATCATGCTCGGGACAAAAGGCGTAAGGATATAAAATGGGCATATAATATCTAATAAAATATCAAAAGCATACGCACAACAAGGCAGCGTGGGTGAAAAGTCACGCAAGCTTACACAAGGCAGCGTGCGTAAAAGTCACGCAGGCTCAAGGAGAGAGCTGCGTGAAAAGTCACGCAGGCTCAAGAGAAAGAGCAGCGTGAAAAGTCACGCAAGCTCAAGGGAGAGTGCTGCGTGAAAAGTCACGCAGACTCAAGGGAAGAGCTGTGTGAAAAGTCACGCAGGCTCAAGGAAAAGAGCAGCGTGAAAAGTCACGCAAGCTCAAGGGAGAGTGCTGCGTGAAAAGTCACGCAGACTCAAGGGAAGAGCTGTGTGAAAAGTCACGCAGGCTCAAGGGAAAGAGCAGCGTGAAAAGTCACGCACGCTACAGGAGACACGCTTCCAACAGGAAACGTACCTAAGTCTGCGTACGCAGCGCTAAAGAGCGTGCGTAGCTCAGTATGCGTGAGCTAAGAAGCTCTGCACACTGCTCACTGTCTTCTCCAAACAGCAAGAACACTATGGCAGAACCCAAAACTTCAAAAACAACATAACTTGGTCATCCGAACTCCAAATCCGGATTTCCAAAGTTCCAACTTGGGTGAAATGGAATTCTCTTCCACATGGAAGCATCAAAAATCCATAAAATCCAACTAAAGTAGACCAAACCATGCAAAATCCGAAAATGATTAAAACTTAGATCTACAAAAATCAAAGCTTCAAAATAGAAATTTCCAAGTTCTAAACTAGTATAGATTGAGGAGAAGAACATGTTTTGGCAAATAGTTTTGTAAGAATCATTAACAAAATAATGGATCCTTCTCTTGAGTAAGTTGGTACTTGCCTTGGTTGGTGGAGGAAGTAAATGAGAAGAAGTAAATGAGAAGAGAGAGAAGGAGATGAGTTATATATAGAATTCTTGGACCCACGGGTTCATGATGAACTAAAGGGTTCATGATGACCCATTGGTGAACCAAGAATAGGTTACCCAAATGAGCCAAAACTGTAGGCCCAAATGCAGAAAATATATTAGGAAATAATATTTTGTCGAATATTTTTGGGAAATGCATGAAGAAATACAACATAATAAATATAGTATAAATTCAAGGTAAATATAATTTATCGGTTTACGTATTAAAATACGTATTCCAGGATTGGAGAGTGACAATTAATATCATGCACTTTTAAACAGTTTGAAGATGAACAGTTTTGAAACAATACAGTACAGTGATGTGAATAGGTAATGAATATGACCGGATTGGGTTACAGTAGTATCCTAGCGATACGGTATGGCTTGTCCTCGTGTGAAGAGGGAAAAGCTAATACAGTCAGTTATCCTAATTTTGGATTTGGTCATATCCACTACTCTACTCCCCCAGTCCCCAACAGTACGGTCAGTACTCTCGAAAGAGTTCGTGTATAACAGTGGTTTAAAATTGCAATGAAATGATTGTTAAAATAATTGTAAATTTACATAAATGTACTTGCCTTTAAACTTTTCAGTTTGGACGAGATTGGTACTTCGGGATTTGAGCAGTCACACTCTTCCTTGAAATCCTACATTCCGAAAATTTGTCAGGGACACCTTACTGCTTTATCTTTAATGTTCATTTAATTGCTGATTTGACTTAATTGATTCAGACATAGAACTCTGTAGGACCATAGGAGACTTTATTGTAGCATGTACCCCCTAGTCTCTCGACAGCCACGATCGCCGTTTGACGTTACGTACCTCATATGGAGTAGCTGGCCTAGTCCGTCCCCGTATTTCGGTACTGGGGCGTGACAAGGTTTTAGTGGTGGCCCATGCAGGTCTGATTTTCAGACTTGTGGGGTATTGCGAATTATTAGGAGTCTCAATCAAAACTTGTTCCCCTTGAAATTCCGTTTCGAATTCACTGTCCTTGCCTTGATCTCTAACCAGACTTGCATCCTCGAAATCTTTCTCGTCCGGACTTGATAATCTTATATCTTTCTCTATAGGGGTGCTTCATTCTCAGTAGCGGGTGAGGCCCATGAGGAAGAGCAGCAAGAGCATGGCTCGACTGGGCAGCAACAGGGGAGAGAACCTTCCCCAGGGCAGGCACAAGCAGAAGTGGAACCAGAGGCAGTGCAGCTGCAGGTTATTGAAACTCCTGCAGCACCAGCAGCGACGGTAGTACCAGATGTCGTAGCACTCCTGGAGATCGTCCGAGGGATTCTTGTCACTCACCAACAGCAACAGACTCGGCAGCAGGAGCAGAACGTGTTGCTGAACCAGGGGATTCAGTTAGCTCTTGAGAGGAGTACCGGGGTTGACTCGGGAGCATCAGGAAGGTTCCGTCGCTTGAACCCGAGGTATTTTGATGGCACGGAGGATGCCATCACTGCGGATGCATGGATTCAAGACATTGAAGCCATTCTTGTGGCAGCCAAGGTTCCAGATGATGAGAAGGTTGATCAGGTCAAATTAGTACCTCAGGATCTTGCCCGCGACTGGTAGGCATCAGAAGAAGTTGGTATAAGACGTCCTGTTCGTTGGACCACCTTCAGTGAAAGATTCAAGGCCAAGTATTTTGGCGTAGTAGCTCGATATGAGCTCCAGCAGAAGTTCATCAGTCTCAAGCAAGCAGGCAAGACCATAGATGGGTATGCCGCAGAGTTCTGCAGATTGTGCCGTTTCGTACCAGCAATGGTGGCAACGGAACCGGAGAAGGCTATGAGGTTCCAGCAGGGACTTCATTTGGAACTATTGCAGCTTGTGGAAGGATACGACTACCAGACGTTTGACGCTGTTTTGACGGCCGCTCGGAGGCACGAGCTTACCCAGCAGAGGTTAGCATCAAGGACATGAGGTCAGAAGAGATCTCATTCCCAGGTTGGAGGAGGAGCAGTGCAGCGAACATCGGCACCAGCATCCGGTGTGCGTATTCATGATGCAGGAGCACCGCGGAGGACGGCCGTGTCAACTAATACAGCGCCAGTTCGGCATCAGCAGCCGAGGAACCAGCAGCAGCGTCAGGGAGCACCCCAGGGCTATACCTTCTGTGGGAAGATAGGGCATACGAGGGAGGTGTGTCGGTCAGCGAATGGCTTATGTTTGAGGTGTGGTCGTGCAGACCACCGTATTTCCACTTGTCCTATGATGCAGAGGCCAGGAGGGCCAGCTCAACAGTTTCCAGCATTGCCAGCTCCGGTGGCAACCCCGAGTGGAGGGCCAGTATTAGCAGTAAGGCCCCTAGCCCAGCGTCTACCAACGCAGGCTCAGATGTTCCGCCAGGCACAGGAAGCCGAAGGCCCTCAGGGGCAGCAACAGCATGGTCGAGGAAGGCCGCAACAAGGGGCTTCGTGGGGCCAGGCTCTCACATTGACCTTGGGAGAGGCTCTAGCGTCTAGTGACGTGGTGGCAGGTAAAATTCTCGTCACCTCATTTCCCGCTGTACCATTATTTGATTCAGGCGCTACTCATTCATTCATCTCTGCACAATATGCTACACGGATTGGATTAGAGTTTGAGGCATTGCCGGAGAGGATGGATATACTCACCGGCAATGGGCTCGTAGAAGTTAGCAGAGTGCGCTTTTCATGTCCTGTGGAGGTGTGTGGGCATTTACTGCCCGCATCATTGATTGAATTCCCTATGGGGAATTTTGATGTCGTTCTTGGCATGGATTGGTTGAGAGACAGTCATGCGACAATTGATTGTAGAGGAGGTAGGGTCATATTCAGCGTTCCTGGGATGGAGCAGTTCATCTTTACTCGAACCTTGAAGAATCAGGCCGGAGGCGTCATCTCAGCAGCAGTGTCAGAGCCAGGACAGATTTCGAGAGTGGTCAAAAATTTTCTTGACGTCTTCCCCGATGAGCTCCCAGGGATATCCCCAGTCAGAGAGGTAGAATTTAGCATTGAGTTGAACCCTGGAACGAGGCCTATTGCAGATAGAGTTTACAGAATGTCGCCGTCAGAGCAGGATAAGTTGTATCAACATGAAGAAGAGTTGAAGTCTAAGGGATTCATCTGAGACAGTAAATCGCCCTGGGCCGCACCAGTGATTCTAGTTCCCAAGAAGGATGGGTCGATGAGGATGTGCATCGACTACCACAAGCTGAATGCAGTAACTGTGAAGAATAAGTACCCACTACCAAGGATTGATGACATGTTCGACCAGTTGAGCAAGGCCAGCGTCTTTTCCAAGATCGATCTTCGGTCAGGATACTATCAAGTAAGAGTCCGGGAGCAAGACATACCGAAGACAGCATTCAGATCTAGATATGGGCATTATGAGTTTTTAGTAATGCCCTTTGGACTAACCAACGCCCCCGCAGTATTCATGGATTTAATAAACCGTATATTTCTGCCGTACTTGGATAAATTTGTGGTGGTGTTCATAGATGACATTCTTGTCTATTCCAGCAGTGAAGAGGAGCATGAGAAACATCTTAGGACTGTCTTACAGACATTGAGGGAGCATCAACTTTATGCGAAGCTTGACAAGTGTGAATTTTGGTTAGATCATATTTCGTTCCTGGGGCATGTAATTTCTGGGGCAGGAGTGTCAGTGGATCCAAAGAAGATTGAGGCCGTAGAGCATTGGCCAGTTCCGAGAACAGTTGCAGAAGTGCGAAGTTTCTTAGGATTAGCTGGTTACTACAGAAGGTTCGTGGCGGACTTTGCCAAGATCTCTGCGCCCTTAACGCGTTTGATGCACAAGGACGTAGAGTTTGTTTGGTCAGCTAGCTGTCAGGCATCATTTGAAGAATTGAAGAAGAGATTGATCTCAGCCCCGATCTTGACACTTCCAGTAGGAGCTGGAGGCTTTACAGTATATTGTGACGCATCTGGGAAGGGTCTTGGATGTGTATTGATGCAGCATGGAAAGGTGATAGCATATGCGTCTCGACAGCTTCGAGACCATGAAAAAAATTACCCGACTCACGATTTGGAGTTAGCAGCTGTGGTGTTTTCACTCAAGTTGTGGAGGCATTATTTATACGGGGATCGGGTAGAGATCTATACTGATCATAAGAGTTTGAAATATGTATTCACACAGCGAGATTTGAACATGAGGCAAAGAAGATGGTTGAACTACTGAAGGATTTTGATTTAGATCTTCAGTATCATCCAGGCAAGGTGAATGTTGTTGCAGATGCACTGAGTAGGAGAGACAGTGCCTTTATCTTGACCTCGTAGAAGCATATTCTAGAAGACCTTCAGAGTATGGAAATCGAAGTAGTTTTGCCAAGGGATATAGGAAGAATGACCAGTATGCAGATTCAGTCAACCTTAGTAGAGAGGATAAGGGCAGCACAAGCAGAAGATCCACAGATTCAGAAGTTGCGGTCGGAGTGTGAATCAGGCCGTAGGAAGGAGTTAGTGATTCATGAAGATGGTACGCTCAGGTTTGGAAACAGACTCTGTGTACCGAGTGGAGACCTTCGGCAAGAAGTTATGTCCGAAGCTCATAGTTCTATTTACTCTATTCATCCTGGAGGGACGAAGATGTATCGAGATATCAGACAGTTCTTTTGGTGGAATGGCATGAAAAGAGAGATAGCGAGATTTGTATCCAAGTGTCTGGTATGTCAGCAGGTGAAAGCCGAGCAGCAGAGACCAGCAGAATTGCTACAGCCGCTTCCTATCCCAGAATAGAAATGGGAGCACATCACGATAGATTTTGTGACCGGTTTACCTAGATCCCCGGCTGACAAGAATGCAGTCTGGGTAATAGTAGATCGACTCACAAAGGTTGCTCATTTCCTTCCCTTCCTAGTTGGACAGACTACTGAACAGCTAGCAGAAATGTACATGAAACAGATAGTAAGGCAGCACGGTGTTCCAGTTAGTATAGTATCAGATCGGAATACGCGGTTTACTTCCCATTTTTGGCGTAGCTTGCACCAAAGTTTGGGAACCAAGTTAAGATTCAGTACTGCTTATCATCCACAAACCGACGGGCAATCAGAAAGAACCATTCAGACATTAGAAGATATGCTACGGGCGTGTACCTTAGATTTTGACGGATCTTGGAAGGACCACCTTCATCTAGTGGAGTTCTCCTATAACAACAGCTATCAGGCTAGCATTCAGATGGCCCCGTTTGAAGCATTGTACGGAAGGAAGTGCAGATCCCCTTTGGCATGGGACGACGTCGGAGAACGAAAGTTATTGGGGCCAGAGATGATCACGCAAACGGTGGAGATAGTTAAGTTGGTCAGAGAGCGCCTTCGAGTTGCACAGGATCGACATCGTTATTGGGCAGATCAGCATCGTAGGCCTCTAGAGTTCAGAGTTGGCGACCAAGTGTTTCTGCGGATTTTGCCTACTCGGGGTATCATCAGATTTGGAACCCGGGGAAAGCTTAGTCCAAGATACGTTGGTCCTTTCAAGATTCTCGCTCGGGTAGGCGATGTTGCTTATCGACTTGCCCTTCCGCCTTCGTTAACTGGCATACATGATGTGTTTCATGTGTCCCAATTACGTGGGTATGTCCCGGATCCGAGTCATGTTCTCGATCATTCTGAGTTAGTTGTTGGTACCGACCTAACTTACGAGGAACAACCCGTATCTATTTTGGACCGGCGAGAGAAGGTACTCAAGAATCGGACGATAAGCCTTGTCCGTGTTTCTTGGAACCATCACTCTCCGGAAGAGTCAACCTGGGAGCGCGAGGACGAGATCAGATCTCGGTATCCGCATTTGTTTGACTAATAAGGTATATTTATGCACCTTATTGACACAATTCCATGCTTTTCTGCACCTGCTTATTTTGCACCTTGTGATGTATGATAATAACTGCTATGATAGTTAACTTATATATATGATTGTGCCTTGCTTGCCCTGATTTCACTATCCTGTCTTGGCTGGAATTCCGAGGACGGAATTTTTCTAAGAAGGGTAGAGATGTCACTCCCCAATCCTGGAATACGTATTTTAATACGTAAACCGATAAATTGTATTTACCTTGAATTTATACTATATTTATTATGCTGTATTTCTTCATGCATTTCCAAAAAATATTCGACAAAATATTATTTCCTAATATATTTTCTGTATTTGGGCCTACAGTTTTGGCTCATTTGGGTAACCTATTCTTGGTTCACCAATGGGTCATCATGAACCCTTTGGTTCATCATGAACCCATGGGTCCAAGAATTCTATATATATAACTCATCTCCTTCTCTCTCCTCTCATTTACTTCTTCTCATTTACTTCCTCCACCAACCAAGGCAAGTACCAACTTGCTCAAGAGAAGGATCCATTATTTTGTTAATGATTCTTACAAAACTATTTGCCAAAACATGTTCTTCTCCTCAATCTATACTAGTTTAGAACTTGAAAATTTCTATTTTGAAGCTTTGATTTTTGTAGATCTAAGTTTTAATCATTTTCGGATTTTGCATGGTTTGATCTACTTTAGTTGGATTTTATGGGTTTTTGATGCTTCCATGTGGAAGAGAATTCTATTTCACCCATGTTGGAACTTTGGAAATTCGGATTTGGAGTTCGGATGACCAAGTTATGTTGTTTTTGAAGTTTTGGGTTCTGCCATAGTGTTCTTGCTGTTTGGAGAAGACAGTGAGCAGTGTGCAGAGCTTCTTAGCTCACGCATACTGAGCTACGCGCGCTCTTTAGCGCTGCGTACGCAGACTTAGGTACGTTTCCTGTTGGAAGCGTGTCTCCTGTAGCGTGCGTGACTTTTCACGCTGCTCTTTCCCTTGAGCCTGCGTGACTTTTCACACAGCTCTTCCCTTGAGTCTGCGTGACTTTTCACGCAGCACTCTCCCTTGAGCTTGCGTGACTTTTCACGCTGCTCTTTCCCTTGAGCCTGCGTGACTTTTCACACAGCTCTTCCCTTGAGTCTGCGTGACTTTTCACGCAGCACTCTCCCTTGAGCTTGCGTGACTTTTCACGCTGCTCTTTCCCTTGAGCCTGCGTGACTTTTCACGCAGCTCTCTCCTTGAGCCTGCGTGACTTTTACGCACGCTGCCTTGTGTAAGCTTGCGTGACTTTTCACCCACGCTGCCTTGTTGTGCATATGCTTTTGATATTTTATTAGATATTATATGCCCATTTTATATCCTTACGCCTTTTGTCCCGAGCATGATATGAGCACTGATGTGACCCCGGAGAACAAAGTGTTCCTACCTGATACATGTACCTGAATGTCCCAGTTCTTGTTCATGCTCGACAAATGACTCGTAACTCCACGTGGCGTATTTGTAATGATGCATTACACTAAGGAGGGTAGCACATGTTGACATACTGATTGATATGGATCCTCACTTAGGGTACTCGTACTAAAGTACGACTTTAGGAGGATAATCATGCAGGCCACAGCATGAGAGTCCAAGATTTCACCTAGGGTTAAACTAGGCAACTGAATATACTAGATGCATGGGGAGGGCAGAGTCCCGAGATCGTGTTACACCAGTCGCCCTGAGATATTGTCTTGGCGCGCCGGTGGTCTCCACGGATACTGTGTCATCCGCAACGAGTGGATGACTGTATCCGATTAATTCCTGCTATATATTACATGTCTTGGCAAGGTGGCCTCACGAGGGACCTGTGCTCCATGACACCTGTCTACGCGAACCCCTGGGTTGGCTAGCCTTGCTGGAAAGATACGATCTGAGGATTTTTCTAATAACATGACGCGAGGATAACCTCGTCCCACTAGAAACTCGTAGACTTGATTGGCCGTGAAAATGACTTGTTTGTATCCTATTACCTTCCGCGAACAACCGAGGGAAGCGGACTGTTGTGGTACGTGATCCAACCCATGTTCTTGTTTGATTGTTGGGTTGGTTATCGTACTATGACAGGCTGTGGACCGAAGTTATGAACAGAAGACTTATTCTGGTTGTGAAGTGCTACTTCTGTGAATGACTGAGGAACATGGTCTATCATGGTACATGATCCAACCCATGTTCTTGTTTGATTGTTGGGTTGGTTATTGTGCTGCGATAGGCTATCGACCGAAGTCACGATCAGGAGATTTTATGGTTTATACCTTTTTAACTTATGTGAAAGTTATAGAGTACGACACGTCCCGACTCCATGCGGCACCTTTTGTCCTTGTTTGGTTGTAAGGGTGCCATATGGGTTCGAGGATGTTGCGCTACCCTATAATAGTAGCATAAGTATTACTATTATCAGTCATTCTATTAGTTGGGTTTTTAATCTTAACTCTTGTGCCCCTTTGGCGGTACTTGCTATTCGGGGCTGACCCCGCTGGTTTTGTTTGGCCAGATCTTGTAGCAGAGCCAGAGGACACGATCTTCCTCCCTGACATCCATGGTGCATACTAGGAGCATGGCGGTTCGGGGACTCGAGTGGGTTTCTTCTCCACCACTCCTGCTTATACTTTGCGGCGTTTAGCCACCGGCACCTGTTAGCCGGATTACTTGATATTTTGTGTCAGTACATAATTGTAATTAAACAGACTGCAGCTGTGTATAATTTTGTACTCCTGACTCTCTGAGATAGCTAAATTATAAAGCTAGTCTCTCATGATCATGTTGATGAAGCGTCAGGGATGCCTTACTGCTTTATCTTTAATGTTCATTTAATTGCTGATTTGACTTAATTGAATGAGACATAGAACTCTGTGGGACCATAGGAGACTTGATTGTAGCATGTACCCCCTAGTCTCTCGACAGCCACGATCGCCGTATGACGTTACGTACCTCATATGGAGTAGCTGGCCTAGTCCGTCCCCGTATTTCGGTACTGGGGCGTGACATTAATTGTCATTTTAATTGTTAAAATTTGTATAAATTGTACTTTGCTCCTTTCCTGACTGGATCTTCGTAGGTACTACTGATGACCTGGAGATGCTGATCAATAGCTACTATGATCCTGATTTGTACCCGACGGTACTTCCATCTGAGGAGGATGTTGTGGCGTCTCCATAGATGCTACTTTAGTTTGAGAGTTTAGTTGTTTCTATGATATTTCTAGTTATGAATCCTTGTAACAGAACAAGTTTTAAATTATCATTTATATAAAGGTTGTGACAAACTTAGTTTCAAATGTTGTTGATCACCTGCATATGGATTACAGCTTACTGCCGCCGTCTCATCAACGGTGCTGGCTGGACATGATCCGATTCGACCCAAATATTTGGGGACCGGGTCGTGACAAAGTAAGATACAGGTACTAAAAGAAACGATGTATGTAAACAGAGAGAGAGCTGTAATAGAAATATCTACTAATAATAAAGACTAACAGTGGCTAGTGAGTCAGAGTACAATATAGACATGTAAATGGCATAGGAGATTCTGATGCTACACTATGGAAGAGATTCTGATGCTACACTACTTGGATAGTATTCACATGTCTATTTCTACACCCCCGTACCCCCAATCAGTACACAAGGATCCAAACATGTTATGTTATGATACTATGTAACAGCCCCCGAAGGGTGATAAGCCTCCGAAAGGTGATAAGCCCCCAAAGGGTGATATGTCCCCAAAGGGTGATAAGCCTCCGAAAGGTGATAAGTCCCCGAAGGGTGGTAAGCCCCCGAAGGGTGATACATAGTAGTCCCAAAAATGGGGATTCTAGGAGACTCTGTGGTCATAAGAGTATATGTCACAAGTGATCGAAGAACCTGTGAAGCATAGTGATACGACATGTAAGTGAAACGCACAGAACATGTAGTACCCGATGCTCCCTAAGGATAACATCTCAAGAAGGGATCCGTATAGTACCAACCCGTGTGACCAACGTGACAGTACAAGTTAAGTAATTTAATGCAAGAAATAATTCTAAGCAGGATATGAAATGATCAGAGAATGTACTCGCCTGATACCTGAATGTCCAAGGTAAAGATACTGTCCGAGGAGAGGTGTCTGGCTCCTAATTAGAACAGCACAAGTCACAACATGTCCAGAAGGGTAATATAAAGCACTACAATGCATTCTACATGAATCTAGGTCAAACTAGGCGAAAGTCAACCCTTGGTCAACTCTGGTCAACTGCACTAGTCAAACTAGGTCAAACTAGGTCATGTCCTAACCCAGCAAGTCTTACTAGGCCTAACCAAGACTATCCTAGTAAGCACACATCAATACAAGGCTATACAAGCCAACATACACCCGACTCTATATAGCATGAAATTATTCAATACTCAAATAGGCAAGAATTTGCATTGGATATACACTAGGTAATCTATTACTTTAAGCTATATGTCAACACATATATACACATGCATATATTGGTATTCAACATTAGGTCTATAATCATGGCATTTCAAATGGTTATATAAACTTATATATTACAACACAATATGCTAACATATATATAATATACATACATAGCTAAGTTAACTATATTCATAAATACTTATTTAAGAGGCTATGTGTGTGTATGTGAACATGGCAAAGGGGCAAGTGAGGGTTAAATGGGCATACATAGTGTATACATATCAAAGAGTGTCAAAGTGTAAGTGAACAATGTGTCAAGTGTGATAGTATCAATATAGTGTAAGGGGGTACATGAGGTAATATAGGATTTGTGTTAACATAGAACATTACATCTTATTAACTTGTATATTGCATACATTACATCTATTATTACATTACATTCATGCTTGCATTCATTCATCATTCATTTATTCTCTTGCACTACTACATGCACCATACATTACATACTATGGAACCTACATATTCATTACAAGCCATACTTATACATGCTTACATTAGATAGGATACTTATACCTCATACATCATTTATTTAACCATTTACTCATGCTTGCATTCTCTATTTAATTATATAATATATATACATTAACATGGGTTAAAATCAAATAGAACATTATATTACACACAAGGGTGCACAAAATGCATATGTCGAATAGTAACTCCTTCTAATAATCAATACTGTACCATCTCAGCATGAATTAAAATCTAGGATTAAAGTATGTTATAGATCTATGTGTTAGCTTTCCGAAACTTCAAACGGATCGCGTTTTCGTTTCCGAAAACTCCCGGAATCGCAAAAACACCGAGAACGCGTTTGTCTTTCGTACAGCTGACACTCAAATAATTCTCCAGAAAGTTACAGAAAGAATTAGGTCTATTAATACATGTTTTTGGAAAGCTAAATTCAATACGATTCTTTAAAAAAACGAGAGATTAAACCGAGCTTTGAGCTAGAAGTTATGACATTTCTAAGTTAGGGCTGAAATTAAAAACGTGGATAAAAATCATGACGGATTTGGGTAGTTTGAGACAAAAGAAGACAAGTATATAACATAATATATCAAGAAATCACTCTCTACACTCATATATACACTATAGAACACATCTCCAATACAAAAATATGAGATTGAACATGTAATAATTCATTCATACATAACAACAACACATAGTGTGTCCAAATTTGGGATTTTCCCACATGGACACAACCACAACACAAAGGACACTCCTATGACCTCCAAATGGACACGAAATGGACACAAATGGAGATACAACCATGGGGGTCATTCCTATGGGTTCAAAATAGACCTATATGCATGAGGCAATGAAAAGGAGAAGGGATTTATACCTCCCGGTAGATCGAATCGAAGAAAAGCCTTCCCGGAGCGACACCGACACGTAGAGATTCTAAAAGGACACGAACGAGCTCCGAATCCTCCCAAACTTGGGTAGCTTCCTCCTTGGCTAGAATGGAGAAGAAAAGAAGAAGATTTGGTGGCGAAATGGAAGGGTTTGGTGGAGAAATTGCTAGGAATTGCTCTCTAGGAATTTGGGGAAGAACAAGAGAGAGAGAGAGTGTGGATGGGAATAATAAAATGAACTTGAGCCTATCCTCTCCCAAAGTGGCTGGCCATATGGGACTATTTGTCCTATTATGGTAAGGTCCAAAATGCCCCCACTAACCTATTCTATGAGTATTAGGAAATGGCTAATTGGTTGGGGCTAAATTAGTCATTCTAAAGTCTCTAATCACACTAACCTTATCCATAATAATTAGTCTAACTTCTAACTAAAATATTTCTATCATGTGGACTAAATTTAATATCTTGTGGGCCATGCCTAACTAGTGTGTGGGTCCCACTAGAGTCAAACTACCCTCGGGTCCCCGTTTCAAGTCGGATTGAGTTGAAATTCGAACCCGACTCAAATAATCCCAAAACAATATCATAAATAATAAAATAATATCAAAATAATTCAAAGAGGTCAAATGCAAAAATATCTTTAGGCCAAAAATGACATTAAAATATCATAATCATATGGTTAGGCTCTAGGTCAAACAGTCTTTAGGGTTTCACTAGCAAAACGTCAAAACCACAAGTCATTGATTTAAATAATTTTAAAATGATTTAAAATCACCAAAAATCATATCATGAATTAAATATTATTATTAAAATAATTATAAACACGAAATTTCAAAATTACCCTCATTTGGGAAACTGGGTGCTACAACTCTACCCACCTTAGAAAAATTTCGTCCTCGAAATTTAAGATCGATAGTACTCCTTCTAGAGCCTCTAACCTACCCAATATCTAAGGTACCACTTCCTAACACTGGAATAATAAACGGACATCTAAATAGTGTCAATCTAGGAATACCTCCAATACTGCTCTGTTGTACGGCGGTAATGGAACTTCAATAAAATATGGACTGGAACTTATATCCAAGGGACTGGACCTATTTTAAAGTGGTCTTAACTAAGGATGAAAAGGAACTGATCATAGGCTATAGGTATGCTCAAACTATTATCTTCCTATTAACCATCTATTAATACATTCTATTACCATAGGAACGATGCATTACTAAGACATATAGACCCCTATCTCTCATAACACATTTATACTCACCAAAAGACTAGTACATCCTATCAAGGCTGATACTATAATCTCTCATAAATCTCATAAGCTACATGTTTAGAGACACACATCCCCACATCAAGGACTAACCTATATATATATCTACAACTGATACTTATGGGGTGACGTCCCTATTTCCCAACAATCAAGGTCTAAATTTTTTTTTATCTAAATCATGCAATTTGAAGGAATAGTATACAAGGTCAGGGCATACCGTAGCAGTTGGAAGTCTCACCTAGGTGCACTGGTCATTCTAGGTCAAAACAGTACTATGGTATCAACACACAAACAATCTAGGGTGTCCTAATTGGGAAGGTAAGGAAACAACAATCATCAAGGTTGTAGGGCTGTCTACTATCCTATATAAAAATTGGTCATTAACAAGCAACTAAGAAATTATTAAAAGGTTACTGTTCCATAAAATGGCAAAAATTGAAAATTTAGGCACAACAAATCACAAATAGATTTTTTGTCTTGACACGATCTAAGTTGATCAATTTCGGGATAAAACGAGATTTGGGCAAGAAGAAAAATCAATGAAATCAAAGTATGAGTACGAGCATCCAATGATGGAGGTTCAGGTCATGATTAAATTTAATTCGACTGAGTACGAATACGAGGTTCATAGGCGATAAAAAGATTTCAAGGAGAATTGTCAAGGCTGTCGCGAATGAGACTCTAGGGTCAAGTTTAACTATGTCTCCATTCTCGTAGATTGATACATGAAAAAGCGAACCAAAGTGCAATAGGTTGATAAGACCATCATGTACCGATTCTGATTAGACAATATGTTAGTGGGTGGCCACCCAATAAAATATGTCATGACCAAGCTCGAAAATAGATAAGCTTGCAAAACTAAGGCTAATTTAGCAGCACAAGATATAAGGGTGGTAATGATGAAAGGAATTACATAGTCCAAGTTTCTTAACCAACGGGTCAAGTCATCAGATAAGGTACAAGGTTAAGCATCTAAGAAAACAAGCAGAACACCATCACATGTCGGGTCGAAAGAATTGAGTCAAGGCTGAATTTCTAATTGAAATAAGAAGAAATTTAGTATAATGGTAGAGGTTATAGTTTAGCCAGTTGACCAGAAAATCATATCAAGAAAATAGAGTACAAAAAGACGGGTTTTAGTGGGACATGATATACCTACACGAAGGTGAGCTCGTCTAGGTCTTGCATATAAGATTTGTTGGAGGGTAACAGCTAGTATTACATTCCGAATATCAAAGTCACGATAAGGAACGTCAAGGATCTCAATTAGAAAGTGGGAGTTCAAGAGGTGGTAATTAATGCACAAAAATAATGAAGATCGAGTTAGTCATCTGCTTCTGATACTCTTAAGTTCATCTGGTCATAACTTGCCAATCATATCTTTACCTCACCAGTCTCCATATGAAAATTTAACCTTTACTTAAACCCTTACCATGACTACCGTAGGCAATTCCCAATTTCCAAACATCACTCTTGAAGCACAACCCTCACATTTAGGAATCAACATTAACCATTTATTTAAATTTCCAAGTTCTTTCACCTTGTCTTAAATTTGACCCAAAACCTCTAAATCCCGTTTACGAATTCCTTGAACTTGTTCAAATTGTTCTTCTCGTATTATTTAATTTAAATCTCTAGGCCTTACAAAACTTATCGTTCATCATAAAATCAACTTCCGTATTTTCTTCGACATACACCCTTGAATATTATTCTCCTAAAAATATTTCACAACAATCTCTAAACTTCCATAACTTTGTGCTCTCTCTATCCCTAGTCATTTTCTCGCAACATCTTGTTTAATATTCTTATTAAACACAATTAACTTCTCTTTTCCATTACTAACCTTCTACATAGCCCCAGAGTAAAAGTTTCTCCAGAATCAATAACCAAGATTTTCTAAGTTCTCAAAACTAGGTTGACCTCTGATATCCTCATTAGTTTTGAATACACCTATAAACTATCTCATAACCCTAAAATTTCTCTAAATGTAATTGTTTTCAGATTGGCAGTATACATCTCCTTATTCTATTCGAGACCTTTACCACATTTCTACCTCAAGTTTCCATATAGAACACTCCATATTTGATTTCCTTTAGATCATCATAAAATAACCAGTTACGTCTTCTCTGAGCTACATAATTTACGTCACTTCCTTAGCCTTCCCCATACAAAAGAGACGAAGATTCAAGGGTTTCGAAGTACATCTGGTAGGGACGACAAGATATGGATAATTAATGTAATGAGACAGAGTTTAAGATAAGAGGTAAATAAGAATACAAAGGAATAATGGCGAGAAAGAATAATGAAGATATGTTCCTTCTCATCGGTTCAAACGAGAGGAACCCATCAAGCTTAAATTCAATAGCAAGGAATGAGGGTGAATCCAAACAAGAGGAAAAGGAATTCCAATTGAAGTTAAAAATAAGTTTCTCAGGAGTCGTCCTAGAAATCTCTCAAAGAATCCTAAGTGTGATTGAGTACCTTGGATTTGAAAATATTAATCTAAATACAAAATTAAATCAACAACTACAAAATTTTATCAAAATTATCAACTAATACCAGGATTCAAAGTTCTACAATGAATCCACAAAATCAAATTCAAACAAGAAAAAAGGTGAATCAAAACAAGGAAAAGGAGTTTAAATCGGAATTCAAAATGAGATTCTCAAGGGTCATCCCAGGAATCTCTCAAGGAATCCTAACAGTGATTGAGTATCCTCTCATCCTAACATCTTATTTTATATATCCTATAGCAGGCTCGTAGTAGTACAACTAAGTCGTTGCGCTACTACGAAATCGCACTAATGCGAATCTTGACCTGCATGGGCCACCACTAAAAACGTGTCACGACCCGCACCCTAGAGTTAGGACACGAGAACGTAACAACGTCCAGCCTACGCCGCAGTGTCGGCGGTAGAACGCTGTCCTAGGTCTCAATGCATCTAACAGTATAAGACTAAACAATTTATACTCCCCGAATGGGGGTGACATAGCAGAATGTAAACTCAATCACATCTAAGGTAGAGCATAAAGAAAGATAGATAAAACATAAAATCGAAAAGAGATACAACAGATAGAAGTCTAAGTGTCTAAGATACAAACTCAGAATACATCTCAAAACCCAAATACAGTAATCCATAAATACAACTCAAGATGACTGAAAATAAACTATAAGCAAAAACCCTAGCTATCTATGCAACATCTACTGTCTCCTCTAGGCTAGCAGGCAACCTCCAGGCTATCTGTAAAATTTATCAACAGGTCCAGTCAGGACAGGAGCGAGCACATTACATCTCAACAGTTCATAGCAGGTTAGAAAATATAATCATGCAGTAAAGTAAGATACAGGTACTGAAAAAAATGCTGTATGTAAACAGAGAGAGAGCTGTAATAGAAATATCTACTAATAATAAAGACTAACAGTGGCTAGTGAGTCAGAGTACAATATAGACATGTAAATGGCATAGGAGATTCTGATGCTACACTATGGAAGAGATTCTGATGCTACACTACTTGGATAGTATTCACATGTCTATTTCTACTCCTCCGTACCCCCAATCAGTACACAAGGATCCAAACAGGTTATGTTATGATACTATGTAACATCCCCCGAAGGGTGATAAGCCTCCGAAAGGTGATAAGCCCCCAAAGGGTGATATGCCCCTAAAGGGTGATAAGCCTCCGAAAGGTGATAAGCTCCCGAAGGGTGGTAAGCCCCGAAGGGTGATACATAGTAGTCCCAAAAATGGGGATTCTAGGAGACTCTGTGATCATAAGAGTATATTTCACAAGTGATCGAAGAACCTGTGAAGCATAGTGATACAACATGTAAGTGAAACGCACAGAATATGTAGTACCCGATGCTCCCTAAGGATAACATCTCAAGAAGGGATCCGTATAGTACCAACCCGTATGACCAACGTGACAGTACAAGTAAAGTAATTTAATACAGGAAATAATTCTAAGCAGGATATGAAATGATCAGAGAATGTACTCGCCTGATATCTGAATGTCCAATGTAAAGATACTGTCCGAGAAGAGGTGTCTGGCTCCTAATTAGAACCGCACAAGTCACAACATGTCCAGAAGGGTAATATAAAGCACTACAATGCATTCTACATGAATCTAGGTCAAACTAGGCCAAAGTCAACCCTTGGTCAACTCTGGTCAACTGCACTAGTCAAACTAGGTCAAACTAGGTCATGTCCTAACCCAGCAAGTCTTACTAGGCCTAACCAAGACTATCCTAGTAAGCACACATCAATACAAGGCTATACAAGCCAACATACACCCGACTCTATATAGCATAAAATTATTCAATACTCAAATAGGCAAGAATTCGCATTGGATATACACTAGATAATCTATTACTTTAAGCTATTTATGTCTACACATATATACACATGCATATATTGGTATTCAACATTAGGTCTATAATCATGGCATTTTAAATGGTTATATAAATTTATATATTACAACACAATATGCTAACATATATATAATATACATACATAGCTAAGTTAACTATATTCATAAATACTTATTTAAGAGGCTATGTGTGTGTATGTGAATATGACAAAGGGGCAAGTGAGGGTTAAATGGGCATACATAGTGTATACATATCAAAGAATGTCAAAGTGTAAGTGAACAATGTGTCAAGTGTGATAGTGTCAACATAGTGTAAGGGGGTACATGAGGTAATATAGGATTTGTGTTAACATAAAATATTACATCTCATTAACTTATATATTGCATACATTACATCTATTATTATATTACATTCATGCTTGCATTCATTCATCATTCATTTATTCTCTTGCACTACTACATGCACCATACATTACATACTATGGAACCTACATATTCATTACAAGCCATACTTATACATGCTTACATTAGATAGGATACTTACACCTCATACATCATTTATTTAACCATTTACTCATGCTTGCATTCTCTATTTAATTACATAATGTATATACATTAACATGGGTTAAAATCAAATAGAATATTATATTACACACAAGGATGCACAAAATGCATATGCCGAATAGTGACTCCTACTAATAATCAATACTGTACCATTTCAGCATGAATTAAAATCTAGGATTAAATTATGTTATAGATCTATGTGTTAGCTTTCAGAAACTTCAAACGGATCGCGTTTTCGTTTCCGAAAACTCCCGAAATTGCGAAAACACCGAGAACGCATTTGTCTTTCGTACAGCTGACACTCAAATAATTCTCCAGAAAGTTACAGAAAGAATTAGGCCTATTAATACATGTTTTTAGAAAGCTAACTTCAATACGCTTCTTTTGAAAAAAATGGGAGATTAAACCGAGCTTTGAGCTAGAAGTTATGACATTTCTAAGTTAGGGCTGAAATAAAAAACGTGGATAAAAATCATGACGGATTTGGGTAGTTTGAGACAAAAGAACACAAGTATATAACATAATATATCAAGAACTCACTCTCTACACTAATATATATATATATATGAGACACTGTAGAACACATCTCTAATACAAAAATATGAGATTAAACATGTAATAATTCATTCATACATAACAACAACACATAGTGTGTCCAAATTTGGGATTTTTCCACATGGACACAACCACAACACAAAGGACACTCCTATGACCTCCAAATGGACACGAAATGGACACAAATGGAGATATAACCATGAGAGTCATTCATATGGGTTCAAAATAGATCTATATGCATGAGAAAATGAAAAGGAGAAGGGATTTATACCTCCCGGTAGATCGAATCGAAGAAAAGCCTTCCCGGAGCGACACCGACACGTAGAGATTCCAAAAGGACACGAACGAGCTCCGAATCCTCCCAAACTTGGGTAGCTTCCTCCTTGTCTAGAATAGAGAAGGAAAGAAGAAGATTTGGTGGCGAAATGGAAGGATTTGGTAGAGAAATTGCTAGGGATTGCTCTCTAGGAATTTGGGGAAGAACAAGAGAGAGTGTGGATGAGAATAATGAAATGAACTTGAGCCTATCCTCTCCCAAAGTGGCTGGCCATATGGGGCTATTTGTCCTATTATGGTAAGGTCCATAATGCCTCCACTAACCTATTCTATGAGTATTAGGAAAGGGCTAATTGGTTGGGGCTAAATTAGTCATTCTAAAGTCTCTAATCACACTAACCTTATCTCTAATAATTAGTCTAACCGCTAACTAAAATATTTCTATCATGTGGACTAAATTTAATATCATATGGGCCATGCCTAACTAGTGTGTGGGTCCCACTAGAGTCAAACTACCCCCGGGTCCCCGTTTCAAGTCGGATTGAGTTGAAATTCGAACCCGACTCAAATAACCCCAAAACAATATCATAAATAATAAAATAATATCAAAATAATTCAAAGAGGTCAAATGCAAAAATATCCTTAGGCCAAAAATGACATTAAAATATCATAATCACATGGTTAGGCTCTAGGTCAAACAGTCTCTATGGTTTCGCTAGCAAAACGTCAAAACCACAAGTCATTGATTTAAATAATTTTAAAATGATTTAATATCACCAAAAATTATATCATGAATTAAATATCATTATTAAAATAATTATAAACACGAAATTTTATAATTACCCTCATTTGGGAAACTGGGTGCTACACTATCTAGCACATCACAAGCATATCCTGACAGGTACTAATGGAATCACACAACAAGATAGGAAAGGAAGGACAGAAAAGACAAACCTGCTAACCCGTCACCTGCAGCGTTGGTCTCCTCAACCGTTATCGCAAAAGCTCCACCCCTCTGGTGCTGAGCTACAGGTGGCCTAGCTGTCACGAACCGCTCCCGAATAATCGGACACGAGTCGGACACGCCCAGCCTTCATTGTTAGACACAATGAAATAAGCTGTACCAAGCTAGGGAAAACTAACCAGATAAACATGAAAGTATAGAATCACAGCATCTAAAAATGTATCCCAGAATGATCACCATAATCCACAAATCCAGATATCATAATGTACCAGAATCAACAGGAATGAAAAGTGCTATGAACTCTAGAGTCAATATCTAAAAGTAAAGCTAAGTAATCTAAACCTGAAGCCTCAAGCTAAGCCTCATCCTGCTCAGCTAAATCCTGGGCTCTGGCCCATAGAGTAGATCAATGTCCTGCAAGCATACCTGCAACATATCCTATTCAGGAGCGGAGCTAGTATATCCAGAGAAATGAACATGTACATCATGGTATGAATCAAGAAAACAGGAATAAAGGTAAAGTACATAAAATAAGAACAAGACATGAACTGTACAGGAAATACTGAAAGTAAAACAGGGAACATGGTATGAGTCCTGAACATGAAATACAACTTGAACATGAAGTATAACCTGAACATGAAATACAGCCTGAACATGAAACACAACCATGAAATTCTGAAATACAAACTGAATCCTGACATGTGCAATAATGAAATACATCTAGATTGTGATCGGCTTGGATAGATGCAATGATAATGAAAAAGTACGGCTTTGGCCCCGCGTGCACGGTACGGGACCCAAGCTATTCACATGAGTAGTAACAGGGTTTGATCACATATCTATAGTATTTCCCCCCAGACACAAATGATACATGGAACATGAAACCAGACAATATCGTAATCTATCGTATCATCAAGGAGATACAAGAATGGAAATGAAAGACATGAGCAATGAACAAATCCGAGGAGTATACTTGCCTTGCTCAGGGTGATCAGGAGTGGGTAGTAACACTGGATGTCCTCCTGAATAATAATTACAATATGGTTAAGCTTCCGAACTTCATTAACTAATATTGCTAAAATATTAATGACTATTGTTAACACTAGGCTACCTATAGACACAAACTACTTAAGGGTGATTTGTACAAAAATTCCAATATAACCTTAGCACCACTAGTAGTATCCTGCTAAGATTACTCGCTATAATTTTCGTTAGAAAACATCCTTGGTAACACCTTTACCTATTCTCAATACATCAACACCTTTGAGTAACAAATTAATATATATAAATATAACCCTCAGATTCCAAAGAGGAATCGTAGATGCAACCCACCCAAACTTCACTTAACCTAACCTCCCCATGAACAAGTACCCATGGTTCTTAATTTCAATCTTCAACTTAAAAGACTCTGCTACCACTGTCCTATTGACACGAAATCTCCACTCCTGCTATGTTACTACTATAGTTAGTCTCCTCACACTACTGTTATTAACCATCCCCTGTTTAACTAGGATTTTCCTTTCAAAACCAATTTAAGCAACTTCCATTGCATAACTGTTCTAGTGCTAATATTCTTAATCCATATCAGAGCAATTATGACCAATTCAATTGGTTAACTAGGCATTTTGGAGAAAATTTAAGATTACCTACAAGTAAGATTGATGCAAAAGTAGTAGCATATCGCAAGGTGAGCTAACCAGAATCAGAGTTCTGCCATAGGAACATCTCTTACATTATTTCCTAATATTCAGACAGTTAAAACTTTTGTAAAACTTGCTTCCCACAGGTTCACATAGAACTTTGCCATGTTTACCAAATCACCCCTTCCATTATGTAAGCATACTCTCAGGATTAGAGTTTATAGTAAGCTAACTTCAACAAAACATTTGCTTGCAATGCTTATAACCCAGCAGCGACTAACCAAGTGACCACATGCAAAAATACTCAAAAGTTCCATATAACCAAATATACCAACCCGCAAGACCAACTCTAACCATACTAATATCGGTCATCCACCAGCAAAAGATTATCATAAAACCCTAATTTCGAATGTAACAGCTACTCCAAAACCAATCCAGTATCCAACCACATCTAGTTAGGACTCAGCAACACCTAAAAGTCCAGAAGTCCAAAGCAACAAAATATACAACCCAACGGCCACGTTTTCGAAATCAGAGTTTAGCAAGGAGATTCAAAAATCAATTACAGAAAATATACAACCATATCGAACTAAAATAGGAATTTACAACAATTAGATTTTAAAATAGAAATTATTCAGCTAAACGCTCAAGCAGTCAATCTCCAATGCTATTCCAACCCAGTCGATCCCTGCACACAACCCCTATTCAACTCAATCAATCTGGACACGAACTAGTACAGGATTCGAACTAAAAGCTGGACACACTAAATCTGGACACGACCTACCCACAACTCCCGAATATTCTCTGCCCAGTAATTCATCATTCAAAAATGCCATAACATGCTCGAATTAGCTACAATAGTGTAAATCGTTACCTGAAGGAAATTCTTCCAGCTTGAGGACACGAACTCAAGCCTCGGACACGACTATTCAAATCTGAAACCAACTCGAAAATCTTGCAGGTTGAAGGTTCTAAAGACATGGACAGCCGAGCTATCTTTTCGATCAATCGGCTCCAAATACCCTGACGAGATCGGAAGGATTCGGATCGATAAGATCAGATCGATTCTAAATCAAAACTGGAAAATTAGAAGAATTCAATCGAAACTCACCAAACAATCTGATGTTCAAAGGATGCAGATCGAGCAATCGAGAACAATATCCTGATTGACTTCAGTCTAACATGATTGACCGAGAGCCAGCACCTTGTATCAAGCCGATGGAAGAATGAAGATCGCCGGAGAGCCGATCTCCTCGCCGCTCGCCGAAGAAACCCGCGGTGGAGGATCTACTAGCCATCGCAACTTGCCGTGGTTGAATCATCTCGCCGCCCTCGAGGATCCTAAGTCGGGGAGTGGCACCGCTGCTCGCCGAGAACTCGCCGATCGATCGATCGTCGTCGTCGTCGTTCCTCGCGGTATCGTCGAGAAGAAGAACAGGAACACGTCGCCGTTGAAACTCGCGGTGGAGACGAACTTCTCGGCCAGAGAAACCCATCGTCGTTGCCATCTCGAGATCTAGGTTTAGGGTTAGGGCTTGATTTGGGGAAAAGGAAATTGAGAAGAAAGAGGGGTGGAGAGCTCGGCTTGAGCTCTGGAGAAAATGAGTGAGAAATAAATTTCTCTCTCCTCATCTTCTTATGTACACAGAATGGTAGGTAAATGGGATATTTGTATTTAGGTATACTTAATTCTATTATTTGCAAATTAGTCCAAAAGTTGTTAGGAGTAGCGGAGACTCTGTTAGAATTTGTTACAACCTTCTTCCTCATCGAAGGAATTTCGAAAGGATGGACTGAGTATTCAGTAAGAAGGCTGAGTTCTAAACAAAGAGTGGCTATGTTTAAAAGAGAAGAATGACTGGGCTTCAAAGAATGGGCTGACTTAGAATTTAGGAATGGGCTGACCTAATATTTAGAAATGGGCTGACTATGATTATGAGAAAGAGTTTTACCAATAATTTCAAGGAACAACACAACTTGGAAAATTATGGAAAAGAAAAAAATAATAAAATGACACAATATATATATATATCCATATTGCTTCTCATATATATAAAAATATTCTAATTGTTAAATACTAATATAAGATATTTGAAATTTTTAATTATCAGGAAGGTGGAGTTACAAATCTCCCCCCTTGAAAAATTCTGCCCTCGAAATTCAGAAATAAATCTAATTTGATTTACGAAACATCCTGAATTATTTATTGAAATTTGGAAATTCAAAATACAAGAATACAATCAGGTAAATAATGTAGCGTAGCGCTCTCGCATCTCATCCTCGCGCTCCCATGTGGACTCTCCCGAAGAGTGGTGTCTCCACATGACGCGAACAAGAGAAATAGTATGGTTCCGCAGTCGCTTCTTCCTCCGGTCCAGGATCTCTACTGGCTGCACCTCATAGGTCAATCTCGGGCCCACCTCCAGCTCGGAATAGTACGCCACATGGCTCGGGTCTGGAATGTAACGTTGAAGCTGAGATACGTGGAAGACATCGTGCACTCCCTCTAATCTAGCTGGAAGCGCTAGTCGATATGCCACCTCACCAATCCGTGCCGTCACGTCGAAAGGCCCGATGTACCTCGGACTGAGCTTCCCGCCTCTGCCGAACCGAATGACGTCTCTGGTCGGTGAGATCTTCAGGAACACCCTATCGCCAGCTGCGAACTCCAATGGCCGTCTGCTGCTGTCCGCCCAGTGCTTCTGCCGATCCTGCGCAACTCTGAGACGCCCTGAGCCTTTGAGATCAAATACGATAATTACACACAAGAAGTTGAAATAATACGATCTAACAATGATCAAGGATTAAATAGGCACGAATGTAATGAAGTTTCGATTACAACTTAGAGGAGCAAAGTCATGAAGACACAAACTATTAAGTACGATCAAAATTGATAGTTTAACACAAGTGGACCAGGACAAGATAGGAAAAACATGGTCAAATAGATATGATTTAAGATTGAAGTTTAGACAAGACACAACGAAGTACGGAATCATAATATGGTAACATACAATCTTGAGGAATTCAATGATCTAACGATAAAGTGCTAGAAGGAAAATTTAGCAAGGTTGATTTAGGAGACGTACGCAATACTCAGGAATTACAGTATCAAATCAGGATGAACGTGCAAGGATCTGTGATTCTCGATAACCAATAATCATATGGAAAGGAAATATAGTCTCCATGAAATCCAGAAACATATAGCTAATTGAAATCATTTCGCCTAGAATCCCTACCCCGCCAGTATATATCTGACTGTAGTGGACTTTCGGCTCCGTGACTCAAATAACAATATGTCACCGAATAATCTGTCAACCTTATCCATTTTCCAACAATCATTGACGAAGCAACCCAAGAGATTAAGGTATAAAGAATATGACAAGTCTCGACAGTACTCGAAAACCAATGATTATCTGAAATTACTTCAACTTAGAGTTCCTGCCTCGCCAGTGAAGAACAGATGACAACTCTAGAGGGGGGGGGGGTGAATAGAGTTTATAGAGATAATAACCAATTAAAAATTCAACTCTATCACAAACAAAACTAATCAGAGGTAATACGGAATTTAAAGTGAGAAGAAAGAGAGCATACGCAAATACAGCCGATTTTAACCTGGTTTTCCTCGTGGAGGACTAGTCCAGGCCTGAGAACTCTAGCTCAGGATTAAATCTACTATTTGTGAAATAGTAGTTTACAACCCGTGCCTTTTCTTCAGAAGAGCACGTCAACTTCTTACAGAGGATCGCAGTGGCGATTTGCTTGGAATTTTCCAAGCGACTTCTTCAACTCTTGCACAAGACTCCTAACTGAGAGATGCTGAGCACTCGAGACTTAGGAAGCTTGTGGCCAGTAGATGGGAAGGATATGACTTATCTGAGCTTTAAGAGAGAAGAGAAGAGAAGATTGGATGATTTGAAATGAGAGAATTCTTGGCCTATTTATAGGGTTTTTGTAGGCAGAATTCGGCCAGAATTCGGGTAAGAAATTTCAAATATTTGGCCGTTGGACAACTTGCAACCAGCTAACCCTAAAATTAAGGTTGCTGATTTTTAGGGGACAGAGTTCGACCCGAACTCTGTGTGGAGGCAGAGTTCGGCCCGAACTCTGTCTCCAGAGCACAAAACTGGTTCTTGGGGATCAATGGACATTTTCTGAATGGTGGAGTTTATGGATTTGGGTAGGCTTTTGGTCAAGTCTCAAGAGCTCAGCATGACACAGTTTACAACAGTCTAGAGTCAATAAAAGTGTAAAATATAGACTCATATATAACTGAAATGCAAAGACTGGGCTGTCGTCTGACTAGAGCTTTATGTGGACGTCGTGTGTCGTATTGAATTATTACAAGTATTATTTAGTCAATGTGATCGATATTTGGTTGACTGTGACTTTGGGTCAACAATCTCCCCCATATTGATAATTGACAAAATAATAATTGTATATTCAATATTCATACCTGGACACAATCAAAGACAAAAGCATAGCTCCCCCATAATCGGTGCCGAGCTAAATATGATAGCTTCCCCGTAAATGATGCGTTGAACCTGTTGGCCTGATAAGGAATAACTCCCAAAAAGCACCAATAGCACATATATACAAAAACTAAATTGAATACAATATACAAATCTCTCCCCCTTTTGGCATTTAGCAATATAAGCAAGTAATAATGGGCAAACACACCAAAAGAGAAGAAACTGCATATGAATATAACGAGCAGAGAGTAAGAGAGCTATGATAATCATAAGAGTCATCACAACTAAAACATAAAGAGTAATCATAAGAGTCATCACAACATAAAGAGTACTGATAAACCAAGTACATAAATCCAACTAAACAACTGAAAAACTTGAAAGCATAAAACATAAACTATGATCAGCAGCAGCATCATCTGGTGGAAGCCATCTCCATCATGGAGTACGAGAAGGCCCGGCGGAGTCGGAAGGATCAGTGAAGGAATGGCTGGGGTCCACAATAGCAGCATCCGGATCAAGGTAGCGCATGACCCAGGGATCGTCAATGCGATATCCCTCGCGACCGGGATCCCGCTCCATGGGAATGGGCATAGAAGGATGACGGGACATGGAATACCGAATATCGTACAGCGAGTTGCTGAGGGCACTCATCTGCAGGGTAGTACGGTAGTCCATCTGAGTCCAGCGATCGTCCTCTAAGGTAAAGCGATCTCGGAGCATGGTCTGGATGGAGTCAAGAGTAGCAGGAGGAGGTAGAGCATCCTGTCCAAGTGGAGGGGCGTCGGGCTCCTCATCATCGGAATGCTCAGAAGTGGCAGGAGAGGCTACGACTGCCTGAAGTCCTCGTGCCTTAGATAGGAAGGCAGGAGCAGGCAAGAAAGGACAATCATCAATAGGTACATGGAACGCACGAAAGACCATAGGAAGATATAAGGTATAAACCAAGGCTCGTGGTTTCTTCCTACAGTTGATCATCCAGTCCATCATGGTACGTGGAAGATTAAAAGGAACACAAAAGTGGAGATGATACAAAGCTGATATTTCAAAATATGTAATTTCATCGGTAGAACCCGCTTTGGGTAGAATGGTATTGAAAACAATCCGATGAAGTTCATAATAGTAAGGGTTGAGATATTTGGCCATAAGCTTACGAGGACAAATGTTTGGGGCACATAAGTCTTCCTTGAAGCTCTCAAGGGAAGTTCCATCTAGAAAGTGGAACGATCGAGCTTCAACAAGCTTGTCCCAAGTATCGAGTTCTTGAAGTTCAAGATACTCAGCCAAATCAGAATCAGCAAAGGCGATATCAATGCCCGCAACTCGGGAGTAGATGTTAGTATCATCATGAGTCAAGTTACAATAAAACATTTGTATAACGCTACGATAGATGACGAAATTTGTAGCAACTAGCTCATCAAGGCAAAGATCTTGAAACATAGATTCATATTGAGCAAAAATTGTGAAGTTAATGGGGTGTCCCGCAAACACCGGATGTGTCCGAAAATTACTAAACCATTCATTGGATGCGTCTAGTGATATAAAAAGTCGGTCATTGTAGGTGTTTGGATCACGTGGACGTGAAGGGTTGAACAATGGATGAGGTGGTTGATGTTGTTCAACGGGTTGCTCAACGGGAGGAGGAGGATTCGACGAGGACGCTCCCTCGGTCCGAATTCTCTTCCCACGGTTGAACAAACGAGGAGCCATAGCACAAGGTATAGAAAATTGAAATAGAGAAGAAGAGTAAGTTATACCTCAAATAAATGATGAACAGTGAGAGAGAATTGGAAAATAGCCCTTCTCCTTGAATTTGGGAAAGAATGGAGCACAATAGAGAGAAAACTTGGGTTAGGGTTTTAGAAAATAGTGGAGGAGAAGAAGAAAAGGTGGTAAGAAAGAGGGAGGAGGAAGAGAAACCGAATATAAGGGAAGGGTTTCTCTTGGTCGGAGTGAATCAGGACCATTGGATCAAGTTTTGATCAACGGCTGGAACCTGTCCCCGATTCTGGAACAGGGAGGCCGAACTCGGCCCGAACTCTGGTAAGGGCAGAGTTCGGCCCGAATTCTGGGTCCTTATCCCAGAACTGAAATCAGGCAGAAAGAATGAAAAATTGGTTAAGTATGGGAAATCAAGATAAGTCAAAGATAAATGATTAAGAATTTCAATAAACCAGATAGTGGAAGTAGAAAGATAGCAATATGAAATTGAAAAATAGTATATCAGCAAGTGATAAATCAAAATGTACCATATAATAAACAAGGAGTTATATTATAATTCAATATTTTGAATTTGCCATGAGTTAGCTGTAGGGGCCGGATCCCAGCTAGCGGTAGTCCTGAGGACTAGTGCACCGTGTCGCTTAGGCTTTTACGCCTTGTTGTCAGAAGGGCCCTTTCGGCTTATACTCATAGCAAGTTCATTATAAGAGAATCACAATATAATCGATATTTACGCAGGTGTATTTTAATTTATGACGGCTTCATCTAAAATTCCAAGTTCACGACAGAGGAAATTGAAACGCTCTTCGGATAATGGCTTTGTGAAGAAATCAGCTAACTGATGATCAGTGTCAATAAATTCTAAGTTAATCGTGCCATTTTGCTGATGATCACGCAAAAAGTTGTGTCGAATTTCAATGTGCTTTATGGGTGAGTGACAAATAGGGTTCTTAGTCAAGTTTATAGTACTAGTGTTGTCACAAAAAATAGGAATATGTATGAAAGATAAATTATAGTCTTCAAGGGTTTGCTTCATCCACAAAATTTGTGCACAACAACGCCCAGCTGCTATGTATTCAGCTTCTGTTGTGGATAGTACGACAGAATTCTACTTTTTGCTAAACCAAGAGACTAAAGCCTTTCCTAATAAATGACATGTACCGCTCGTACTTTTACGGTCGACCTTGCATCCAGTAAAATCAGCATCAGAGTAACCAATGAGGTCAAATGATGTTGACTTGGGATACCATAGGCCCACTGTAATCGTACCTTTAAGGTATGTAAAGATACGCTTAACTGCGGTCATGTGTGATTCCTTAGGATTTGCTTGATATCTAGCACACAGGCAAACGCTAAACATTATATCAGGGCGACTAGCAGTAAGATAGAGTAGACTGCCTATCATACCTCGATACTTACGTTGATCTACGGGTTTGCCGCTGTCATCTGGTTCAAGCTTAGTTGAAGTAGCCATAGGAGTGCTGATAGGTTTGACATTATCAAGGTTGAATTTCTTCAGCATGTCCTTTGTATACTTCGACTGACAGATGAAGGTTCCATTTGACATTTGTTTGACTTGCAGTCCAAGAAAGTAGTTGAGCTCTCCCATCATGCTCATCTCAAACTCGGTCTGCATACACTTGGCAAAATCTTGACAAAGGGTTTCATCAGTAGAACCAAAAATAATATCATCTACATATATTTGAACTGAAAGAATAGTGTCCTTCAAAGACTTTATGAAAAGTGTAGTATCAATTTTCCCTTTTGAAAAACCTTTCTCAAGTAAGAAGTTGCTAAGCCGTTCATACCAAGCTCTGGGGGCTTGTTTGAGGCCGTATAACGCTTTCTTTAACTTGAACACGTGGTCGGAAAATTTATGATTTTCAAAGCCAGGGGGTTGTTTTACATAAACTTCCTCCTTAATAAAACCATTTAAGAAAGCACTTTTAACATCCATTTGAAATAATTTGAAATTTTGAAAATTTACAAATGCACAAAGCATTCGAATGGATTCTAATCTAGCAACAGGAGCATATGTCTCATCGTAGTCGATACCTTCCTCTTGGTTGTATCCTTGGGCTACTAGACGAGATTTGTTGCGTGTGACTGAACCATCTTCATTTACTTTGTTTCTAAAAACCCATTTATTACCAATAATTGAGTGATTAGCCGGTCTAGGAACGAGTTCCCATACTTGGCTCCTCTCGAATTGGTTGAGTTCTTCTTGCATAGCAGAAATCCAAAATTCATCATTGAAAGCTTCTGAAATATTTTTAGGCTCAATTTGTGAAATAAAGGCAGTGCTAGCAATAGAGTCTCTTAATGATGATCTAGTAGTTACTCCTCGTGAAACCTCACCGATTACCAAATTTTCTGGATGAGAAGGCTTGAAAGAGAATTTCTTAGGCAAGCTTTCCAGAGAATTTGTTTCGGTTGTGGTGTTCATTGGAGTAGACGTTGATGGTTCAACATCATCATCAAGAGTAGCTGCTGCACTGTTATCTTCATCAAAAGTCACATTTGTAGACTCTTCCACAATTAAAGAGCGTTTGTTAAAAACTCTATATCCCTTACTCTTAGCAGCATAGCCAAGGAAAATACTATCGTCAGCTTTGACATCAAATTTGCCTAAGTTGTCTTTGGTGTTAAGGATAAAACATCTACAGCCAAAAACTTTAAAAAAAGAAACATTTGGGGTTCTTCCAAACCAAAGCTCATAGGGTATCTTTTTCGTAATAGGACGAATAAGTACCCTATTTAAAATGTGGCATGCTGTACTGACAGCTTCAGCCCAAAAGTATTTCGGAAGTAAAAACCTGTTCAACATGACTCTAGCCATATCGCCAAGAGTTCTATTCTTCCGCTCCACAACACCATTTTGTTGGGGAGTTCTTGGACAAGAAAACTCATGATCAAAACCATTAGAATCACAAAACTTTTCAAAATCAGAATTTTCGAATTTGCCTCCATGATCACTTCGGATTCGAGTGATCATGTAGCCTTTTTCGTTTTGAACTTTCTTAACAAAAATCTTAAAAAACTGAAATAGCATCACTTTTATAAGTAAGAAAGAAAACCCAAGTAAATCTTGAAAAATTATCAACAATAACAAATGCATAGAGTTTTCCACCAAGACTGGCCACTCTACTAGGACCAAATAAATCCATATGAAGTAGTTGCAGGGGTCTAGTAGTGCTTACAGAGTTTATGGAATGGAAAGATGATTTGGTTGCCTTATTCAACTCACATTCGGCACATACGGTGTCCTTTTTGAATGTGATATCGGGCAAGCCTCTAACTAGCTTCTTGGTTGATAGCCTGGATATAGTATCCATATTGGCATGACCAAGACGCTGGTGCCATAGTAACCGTTTATCTTTGTGAGCATATAGGCATCTACCTGCTAGTATCTAGAGACAGATAGAAAATATAAATATTGTCCTCTCTTACCCCTTCAAAAGCAATGTCTCCTGTTGACCTATCATAAATAAGGCATTTGTTTTGTCCAAAGTTAATGTCATAACCATGGTCAGCAAGATGACTGATGCTGAGCAAGTTATGCTTTAACTCGGTCACTAGGCAGACATCCTTTATTACGGGAGAGGGAGGATAGACAATAATACCATTACCTATAATATAACCTTTTAGGTTATTTCCGAAGGATACATATCCTTCTCTCTTCATCGATAGTGATGCAAAAAGATGTGCGTCTCCCGTCATGTGCCGCGAGCATCCACTATCGAGAATCCATTTACTCTTAGTTGAGGAGGGAAGGTCCACCTACATCAAGAGTAGATGTGACCTTTGGTACCCAAGTTCTTGAGGGTCCTAAAAAGTTAGCTTTTGGAAACCATACATATATCTTTTTATCAACTAATCTTCTGATTCTACATTGTGGTGATATGTGTCCATGTAGACCACAATAAGTGCATGTAGCATTTCTATTCACATTAGGAGCATGCTGATGATGTCTATAAGAATATTGATGATATGTAGATTCAGTATGGTGATGATGTTGATATGGCATGATAAGATTTTCTATATGGCATTGCATGATGAGATTGTCTATATGGCATGGCATGATGAGATTGTCTATATGGCATGGCATGATGAGATTGTATATATGTGGAGGGATGTTGATTGTGTCTTTGTGCAACATGATTATGACTGTGTGTAGCATAATGTTTATGTGACATATGATGATTATTTCTACGTGCATGAGGTTTGTGAAACTGTGTGTATATGTAAGCATGATTGTGAGCAGCATGAGTATGACGTGGTTTACTAGTATGAGTAGTGTCATGCTTTGTGTGTGTCTCATATAATTGGGTTTGAGGTTGAGCAACCTGTTTTCCCAATTTAGTCTCTAGTTTCTTAGAGACAGCTTGCAATTCAGTAATCTTAGCATTCAAACCATGTAACTTAGTAATAGTGATCTTGTGTCTATTCTTTTCTTCTGCAAGCTCCGTGTTGAGCGTTGTGATATCTTGTGTTTGTTGCTCAATACGTGCCTCGGTGTAAGCCCCCTGAATTTTAGGGTTTATTTTTATTTTTATGAATGAATTATTTTCGATAAATGTTTTATTATTTAATTGTTTAGATCATTAATGTACCTTTCCGTAACTTTGACTTCTGGAGCGTCAGGGATGCCAATCTCTGTAAACTCTCTTTATGGATTTTGAAGTAGACAAGATTATCTTCATTTTGATATATCATGTCCCACTTGAACTCGTTCCCTTGTGCTCTTTTTGTATCGCGCAACTTCGGGTCAACTTAGACCAATTAATCGTTGAATAATTATTCCCACTTTTGTTTTTGATCTTCGTTTGCACGTCACCGTGACTTTTAATTTAGGAGCACGAGACCAGTCGTTTTCTCAGAACCAACTTCTCATGAATGATCTACTCAAGACGTTCTTCACCCATGACCTTCGTGTCCCACTCAGACACTCTATTTTGTGCTCCATTTCCTTCGCACAATTTTCGGGTCAATTTAGGCCAATTAATTATCTACCGTGAAATCTGATTTATTTTCTAATTTAATTTCGGGACCCGACATCGATCCAACCTAGTCAACCCAAAGTATGGACGTGGCCCACATGAAGCCTACTACCCGCATGACGCTTGTGTCCCATTTATTGGAGTTCCCGTATATTATTTATTTTCCCGTGATTATAAATACATATTTAATTTCAATTATTGCACTCTGTCCGATTTTGATCCGACCTGGCTCGACCGAACCCGAACCCCAGCTCCACGTTGTCCTCTCATGACTGTCCAAGTACCCCACTTAATTTTTCCCTTTTTTCTATTTGAAAAATGTCTCTTCCTCTCTCTATTTTTACAAATATCTCATTTTTTATTTCTTGTATATATATATATACATATATATATATATATATATATATATATATATATATATATATATATATATATATATATATATATATATATATATATATATATATAAATACCTCTCTCTCTCTCTACTCACCTACACACCTTACCCCTCCACCTCACGGCAGGACACCCCCCCTTAGCCGACTACACTCTCTCCCCCTCTCAAATATCTCACTCTCACTCTTCTTAAATATCAACTCTCTCTCTCTCACTCTCTTTATATACACACACACACAATATCTAACTCACTCTCTCTCCTTACATATGCATGCACCCTTCCCCATCCTCTCACTCAGCCGAACTCCCCACCACCCCCATGGCCGAGCAACACACCACCACCACCACAAACACCCACAGCCACCTCCCTCTTCTCCTCCTCTTCCTCCTCTATTATTATCATCTTCCCATCACCCTCACCATCATCTTCCCATCACCACTACCACATCTAACGTCATCACCCAAACCGCCGCCACCACCGCACAGCCCCCCCACCGTGCTCCGGCGACGTGCCGTCGCACGCCGCCGCACCAAGCCGCCGCAGCAGCAGCTGCAACCAACAGCAGCAGCAGCGTGCAGCAGTGGCCGCACGCGCGCGCGCACGGCCACGCGCGTCGGCGATCACCGTCGCCGTCGCACACCGCCACTGCGACCCCCCACCAGTGCGCGAGCCCTAGGCGACCTCCCGCTGGCCACCGCCACCCTCCCCGACGAGCCACGTAGGCGATTAGTACGTTTTGCACGGAATCCCGTCGACGCGCGCGCGGGAAAGATTCAGAAATTATGTTTCGGGACAGCAACTTCGTGCACATTTTCTGGGAGATCCGACCGTTGGATCGGCGATTTCTTTGCTCCGTCTCAATCTCGGTATATCTATCTTCACTCCCCTCAGTTTTTGTCCGTTAATTTCGTCGTTTGATACATCAAAACCGGCCACCAATTTGACGTTTTAAATTGAACTATTTTTGGACAGTTTCGTGGAGCCAACTTCGTCAGTTCGTATCTTCGTCGTCGCAGCTCCGTTTTGCGCACCGTCAGTTCTGATACATAGCTGGTATAACCCTCTTCCTGCTCCTTTAGGTTTTGTTTCATTATAAGCACGTTTGGTCGGTTTAATTCGACGCCAAAGTTGGCCGTCCGAATTCTTTAAATTGCACTTGTAAAATTCAATTTTTGAACCCGGGACTCCAGATTCAATTTCTGACACCACTAGTAGACTCGTGGCGTCGTTCTGGTATGTTTTCATATAAATTTTGCTTGATTTGGAGAACGTGGGCCCTGGCACGCATTTCGGTGCAAAGCGGGTCCCACTTTTTGATTCAACGGGTCACTTTGAGATCGGCTCATCGGAATCCAATTCCGGATATACCGTTGAGTTCGTATCGTCATTCTGGACTCGTTGACATATAATTTGCTAAGTTTTGAAGATATTTGCTCCGGCACGCATTTCCGTGCAAATCGGATACCAAGTGTCCGCGTCAACGTATCATTTTGAGATCGGCACATCGGAATCCTATTCCGGATATACCGTTGGGTTCGTATCGTCATTCTGGATTCATGGACATATAATTTGCTAGGTTTTGTAGACTTCTATCCCGACTCGTTTTTCGTTGCAAGTGTCCAACGGCGGACATCATTTTGACCCGAAATTACCGTTTTGCTCCTGTATCCAAATTGGACTTATGGGTAGGCTATCCTAGCTGATTTGACCGTTCTGGTCACGTTGGTGATATTTATTTTATCATCCGACAACATCTGTAGATTTTGATTATGTATTATCCTTAATTTATAAGTAATTATTTTTCCAGATATTGTTACTTTCTGGATTTGAATTTTTATATATATTTTAATTGCTGTAAAAATCTTGGAAAATTTTTATTTAAATACTATGTTAATTTAGCTAATTTATTATAAGTTTTCCAGTATTCAATAAGTGCTTTTGGTATTTTATAAAAATGGGAAAACAGAACTCATTTTCAGGATACATGTGTTTGTTGATTTTTAATAAATATTTATGAAGGTTTATAAATTCCAGAAAAATTAGTATAAATTTCTATAATTAACAAGGATTATTTTGGTACTTTATTTTATATATATTTGAGCTTTTTGTCTATCTAAAAAATTATTGGAACTCAGGGTACAGTTTTATTTATTTATTGAATAGTTACGACTTGCATATCTTGCGTTGTTTTGTGTTTTAGTCTTACTGGACCGCACCCTACACTAGTGTAAAGACCCTAGAAAATTAATTTGGATCTAGTAGCACTCCACATTAGACTTTTATGCTAGGTCTCCACTTGGCTAGTATCCAGTTAGGAGTCGTGTCACACCATTAGTGTATTATTGAACATAGCTTAGAACTGAGTTTGTATATCATTATTGACAGGTCACCGGACATCTATATCTTCGTACTAGTATTCTTGCTTTGCTCGAGGCAAGTACATCTATAAACACATTTACTGTCTTTTAATGCTAGAACATGTATTAACCGAGGTAGCAAGTTAAATCTTCACATGTTACATTAATTTAGTCCCTACCATGCTTAGGACAGTTATCATATCTTCACATGCTTCTTACTGGTTCCCCGTACATGTTTTACTATGCTTATATCTGCCCGAGTATTCACATGTTTTACTGCTCTCAGTACTTTCACCTGTTTTACTGCTATTAGTACCTACCGTGCTTTATACCGATCCCAGTATCTCTCACATGTTAGAATATGGGTTATGGGAAAACTGGTAGTTGAGTACGTGATCATGCCCCTCTACAGTACCGAACAAAGTTTTATTTTATATGTTACTGCGCCGTAGGCCTTACTCTCAAAGCTATATTTGTACGTGTGTACATCTATCGCCTTTACACTTGTACGGAAGTACATTTCATTATGTGCCTCAGCACATTGTACATCTATTGACCGATTACGTACTTGCTACAGTTTTAAACATTACATATACATCTGTCTCTATGACATATGTATCCTTGCCATGATAGATTATGAGATATACCATGATTCCAGATATGCCATGTTCCCTGTGTTACTATGATATTGTGATCCCAGTTGTACCATGAGACCATGTTCCTGGTATTTTCTGTTTTATAGACTTATCACACCATGTTTCTTGTTGTACATCTCTTTCATTATATATTCAGTATTTTAGTTGTAGAGGTTGTACTTGCTCCCGTCCTGACAGGATAACGTTGTAGGTATACTTTTCGAGAAGGAAACGCTATGTGTTACATGTTATGGTACTGCATTGAGGACCTGGCCTTAGCTCTAGAAGAGGCCCCAGCGGGGAACCTTGCTTAGTTATCTTTCTTATGTTTTGAGACTTAGACTGTGGTATGTTCTTATATTTGGATACTGGACTTTGTCTCCAGTTAGATACTTTGGTTATGTATTATTAAGTCTGTGCTTGTTTACCTTCGCTTATAGATGCTGTGTTGTGATGAACTTTAAATATGGTTTTAGAACTGTTAGCTGCTTGGATTCTTTATTGTCTATTTTTAGAACAGCTTACTACGCTTTGACCAAACGTAGGCTGGACATGGCTCGGCCCGGCCCAACAAATAGGGAAGGCCTATGAGTGGACTGTCCTTCACCGTGGTTGGAAATCAAGAATTGTGTGGTTGCCACGGATCAGCTCTAGGATGTAAATCCTTGTAAAGAGAACAGAGCTCTGATACCAATTAAAGAACAGATGGCAACTCTAGAGGGGGTGAATAGAGTTTATAGAGATAATAACCAATTAAAAATTCAACTCTATTACAAACAAAACTAATCAGAGTAAATGCGGAATTTAAAGTGAGAAGAAAGAGAGCATACGCAAACACAGCCGATTTTAACCTGGTTTCCCTCGTGGAGGACTAGTCCAGGCCTGAGAACTCTAGCTCAGGATTAAATCCACTATTTGTGAAATAGTAGTTTACAACCCGTGCCTTTTCTTCAGAAGAGCACGTCAACTTCTTACAGAGGATCACAGTGGCGATTTGCTTGGAATTTTCCAAGCGACTTCTTCAACTCTTGCACAAGACTCCTAACTGAGAGATGCTGAGCACTCGAGACTTAGGAAGCTTGTGGCTAGTAGATGGGAAGGATATGGCTTATCTGAGCTTTAAGAGAGAAGAGAAGAGAAGATTGGATAATTTGAAATGAGAGAATTCTTGGCCTATTTATAGGGTTTTTGTAGGCAGAATTCGGCCAGAATTCGGGTAGAAAATTTTAAATATTTGGCCGTTGGACAACTTGCAACCAGCTAACCCTAAAATTAAGGTTGCTGATTTTTAGGGGACAGAGTTCGGCCCGAACTCTGTGTGGAGGCAGAGTTCGGCCCGAACTCTGTCTCCAGAGCACAGAACTGGTTCTTGGGGATCAATGGACATTTTCTGGATGGTGGAGTTTATGGATTTGGGTAGGCTTTTGGTCAAGTCTCAAGAGCTCAGCATGACACAGTTTACAACAGTCTAGACTCAATAAAAGTGTAAAATACAGACTCATATATAACTAAAATGCAAAGACTGGGCTATCGTCTGACTAGAGCTTGATGTGGACGTCGTGTGTCGTATTGAATTATTACAAGTATTATTTAGTCAATGTGATCGATATTTGGTTGACTGTGACTTTGGGTCAACAGCCAGTGCGCTACTGACTGCAGTGAACCCTCAGTCTCCATAATCCAGCTAATGGCTACAACGCGCAACTGTCATGCCATAGTAGGTCATCGAATAGCCTCTCGACTTTTATCCCTAGAAATTTCAAAAGAGTTTCAAGGAATTCAAAATGAGTTTCAATAGTTCAAGTCACAGAAATGGTAAAGTTACTTGACTGTTAGAATACAAGGATTTATTAGGTACTAAGAGACGACAAGGGATCCCATCGGTGAGTATAAGAGGGCAACCAGGGATATTTAAAATTTCAGACAGTGAGCGAAGTTTCAAATTATAACGAAATTCCAACTGATATCTGGAATGGTAACAAGATTCTATATACGAAACATTATCCCGAAGGGATAATAGAGTCTCGAAGGATGAACTGAGGCAAGGTATTAGATAGGAGACAAGTTTCAAAATAACTAAAATTTCGTACAAGTTTCAATAAAATATCGAATATCAATGAAACCTCGAGCAAAACTTGAATTGAAAATGAATCCTTCAATAAGGTACACAGCGAACAATAGAAAATCAAGTATTAACAAAGTCACGGATAGGACACAAAATCATGAATAGAAATCTCAAATAGAAAGCTAGGTTACGAAGAGTGAATGGAAGCATGTATCATTTAGTGAATGGAATACAAAGTATTGGATCGTAAATAATCGACAAGCAAATCTCAAATAAGTTTGAAACAAAGCCGCAGACAAAGAACAATCTCGAATAAATATAAAATCTGGAATAGGAAATAGAATCCCAAACAAGCATCAATAGAAGCGAAGGTTCAAGTAAGGTTTTAGGGTGATGTTTCAAGTAGGAATATTTATGGAATAGTACAAGTTCGATTAGCGAACAGAATATCAATAAACGAGTAGGAACAAGTATCAATGAAACAAGCAAAATCTTAGATAGGAGACAAGATCGGAACAAAAATAGTGGACCAACAACTCTCGACTAGAAAATCAAAGTCATGAATGAGGAAACAAGTCTCGAATAGGAAACAAAATCTTCAAAACCCCCAAAGGTATCCTCAACAATGTCCTAAATAGGACGAAGCACAAGTAATGCTTCGAATGAGGAACATGGTTTCGAAATAAATCTCGAGTAGGAATTAAATCTTAATTAACACGAAGTTTGATAAAAGAACAAAATTTACAAATAGGAGCCATTGCTAGGAAACAAGATCATGAATGGATGTGCAAACGGTATCGAATAAAGGATTTCAAACAAATATCGAAATGTGGGTCTGAAACAAGTTTGTCGAATATGAAACAATATCTTGAAATAAGTTTCGAATATCAATTAAGGTTCCAAAATAGAAACAAGAAGTTTCAAGAAATGATCAATGTGTTAGGAGGAATTTAAGAAAAGACTGGATTATTAATCAAGATACATGGTTTTCCCAACCATGCATAAGAAATCTTCTGCCTTCAGTCTATCTTCAGTGTTTCTCCGGGACTGGAATCACTTCAACTTCTTCAATTGTCCTGACATAGGTTGATCCCTGCGGTAGTGCTTCATGTGATTGCTGAATCTGGAGAGGTGGGTCCACTTGCTGTAGTCCTGGTGCTTCTCACGTTCGTCCTTGGGCAGCGTGATCAACGGTCTCTGGGCAATCCTTGACTTGGTGGGCAGGCGATCAGTAGTACAAACATAGCTTTCATCTTTTGCGGCACTCTTCGAAGTGGTGTCCTGGCGATGACAGAATTTACAAGTGGTTGTCATCTGAATCTGAATCTTCTGCTAGTGCTGGAGTGCAGGGCCTCTGACAGAAATATTTGGCTGCTGGCGTGCTGGCTGTTAAGATCCTGATGCTCCTTCGCTATTATGATCTGCGATTTGCTAGCAATCCTTCATTCAGTGAATGTGGCCCTGAATCTGCCTCTGATGATGCGACTGATGATGTGACTGAAGAAATATTGTCTGAGTTGCGACGCTTTGCGGGTCCAGGCTAGTTGTTGTCTTCGTCATAAGTCTTCATGTCTCTCATGTGCTTCAGCTTTCCATCTAGTTGGATGTGCTACGAGCTGGATCTCCCAGTTGGTGACTTCAATCAGAGGAGCCGAATCCTCAAAGACTTGGATGATCCTCAGTAACGGCTTCACGTTCTCGATCTGCTTCTGGGTGCAAGATATGCGCTCGGTGTTGGAAAAGTCCAAGGTCTGAGATTCTGGAAGTCAAAAGTCCTTTCTAACTCGAAAAAATGCATTTACAAGTCTGGATTGGAAAATGACGGCCTGCTGGTGTCAAGGAACTCTTGAAACATCTTCGTCATCTGTGTACTACCCATGGGGATAGTAGTGACGATAGAAGGTAGTGGAAGCTCGAAACGTCAAGTGCAGGTGAATTGACAGTTCTGGTGTCGCATGCTTTTGAACTATCTGAAAAACAAAAAACTGTTAAAATAACCTAGACCTAAATACAACAAGTGTTTATAGAATATCAATATACCTGATATACCCTTATTTCCCGATTTTCCTATGCTGTGATCAAGTTTCCCTACTATAATCAAGTCCCCCAATAGTACGCTAAGACCTAGGTACCATTAGGATAGACCTGCATGGGCCACCACTAAAAACATGTCACGAACCGCTCCCGAATAATCGGACACGAGTTGGACACGCCCAGCCTTCATTGTTAGACACAATGAAGTAAGCTGTACCAAGCTAGGGAAAACTAACCAGATAACATGAAAGTATAGAATCACAGCATCTAAAAACATATCCCAGAATGATCACCATAATCCACAAATCCAGATATCATAATGTACTAGAATCAACCGGAATGAAAAGTGCTATGAACTCTAAAGTGTCACGACCCACACCCGTTTTTTTTTTAAACGGATACGAGACGTGTCCAAGCCAGCCTACGCCGCAGTGTCGGCGGTAGAACGCTGTCTCGGCCATGAAGTTCAAGATCACAAATAATGCTCATTCACAAACTAATTTAATTTACAATATTCACAAGATTCACATTTGCAGAAAATATAAACTTGTACAATGACTACAACTCATCTATCTAACTAGTCTCTAGGCTTTTCGTCTGCAAGTAACCCCGTATCTCCCATGCTAAGTGAGTCCACGGCTAACCTGAAAAATATGGTTTCCAGTCAGGAATGGAACGAGCACAATTCACTGAATGCAATTTCAAATAAAGAAGATGACTATAAAACAAAGGTTAGACATCAATTATGAGTTTTGAAAATAAACAGGAAATACAGAAAACCAATAGTAAATAAATAGACACAACAGACTTTCCCCAACTGCTAGAAGTACCTTTGATATGTGATCGGTCTCGAGACAATTATGCGACACGGTCTACACGGTCTAAAGTTACACGGTCTACAGTTACACGGTCTACAGTTACACGGTCTACAGAAAATATTGCAATAAAGAAACACTGTCTACAAAATAATAATCACGATCTACACAGTTTAAATGCAGTAATAATCACGGTCTACACTGGGTACAAGAAATAAATAAATCACTGTCTACACGGTCTACAAGAAATAAATAAATCACTGTCTACACGGTCTACAAGAAATAAATGCAACACGGTCTACACGGTCTAAGGTTAGATCACACATCGTTGGTACTTCTCATTCCCGACTCAATAATTTATAATAGAAAATAATCACATAACCAATAGCCAATCAATGAAATATAGTAAAAATCAATATCGAAATGCAGACAATAAACTGTACTCGCCTGTTGTCCTTTGCTGGTGAAACCGACAATCTGAACAACTCAATGTGCCACTATAGTCAAAACTCGTACAACAGTCCCCGGAAGCTGAAATAAACAATACCAATGATCTCAGAATAGTCCAATTAGCTAAGATTGTCTGTCCTTACGTCCAATTCTGGACACAGGGGCAAAACGGTAATCTCAGGCAAAAACGATGTCCGTCGTTGGACCCGCTTTGCACCGAAAAGCGTGCCAGAGTCAATAGTCTCTAAAGTTATTAAAATATATGTCTACGGATACAGTTTTCTGATACGAACCCAACCGTATGTCCAGTGTTGGATTCCGGCGGACCGTGCACAAAATTGCTCGTTGAGTGGGACCGTAGGGCCCACAAAATGGTAATTTTATCAACGGTCTCAGAATCGGACCAAACTTGGCATACAGGACCAGAAAAATGATACGGTTCTGCTGGCATAAGTTTCGTCTTGATCTGACGAGCGTGCACAAAGTAATTGAGAAATTTTCACAGAGGACGATACGCAAAATTTTGACGGATACGCATCAAATTCGTCGCGCACACACGACCAATTTGAATTCCGTCAAAGCCCACACGACCACGAAGCCGTTATGCAGCTTTTGATACTTTCGGTTCGCGACCACGTCGCCCGGTTTGGCGGGACGCACGTCGTGTGGATGAATTTTATGGTTTTTAAAACAGATTTTCGTCAAAGTTCGGGATTCTATTTCTCGACATGTAGTCGATGGTTTTCGAATCCACAAAAAGAGAATTGAAGCCCTATAGGTTTTCTAGGACTGTCTTTAAATAGTCTTGGATAATTCCTAGTGGTTGGTTCATAATCCCTCTCCCAAACCATAGGTTGGGGATGAATCGTTGTCCTATTTTGGGACTGATTTTGGACTGACTTTTGAATCGTATCGCGGCGTTTTTAATGCGAAATAAAATAATCTAATTAATAAGGCTTGTCGGGGGTTATATAGGGATCTGACCTGTGAAGTTGGTTTGGGAAAAGGTGGAGTGATCGCGAAGAAAACATCACGGGAAGTTGTTTCGAAACACTGCTGCTGTTGTTGTCTGTTTTGGTTCAGTCGCGCGTGGTGTCGGCCCTCCTGTGCACGGTTACCGCAACTGATCGACCGGCCACCATGGGGCACGCGCGGTTACCGCCCCTGCTCCGACGGTGGCACAATTCTCCGGGGTCAGGGTTAGGGTTTGATATATATAACCTCTCTCCCGATCTACATATATACATTACGTTCCCTTTGTTGTACAGGGTCGGGGAAAAACCTCTCTGTGGGCCTGGGAATTAAGCGGGTGAGGTTCGGCTGTATTGAATGCTACGGTACAACAGTGTGAGTTCTTTTTTTTTGAAAAGTGTATATACATACACTGAGCGCTGGTTGGCTGGGTCCACAGGCCGGTAGTTTAGTTATTACTAACTTATTGTTTTTTTCTTTTCTTTTTTTATTAACAAAACTCATTAGAATAATTATATATACTTATAATATAACAAATCTAATAGTATGGAAACTCCTAATATATGGTAAACCCATATCTGTATAGATCTTAAGCCACATAAAATCTAAATATAAATTAAGCAAACATTATAACTATTAGAAACTTTATTAAACATTAAAAATATAATTAAACATTAAAATATAATTAAATATTTTCTTTATAAACACTATATGTATATATATTTTCAATAAGCTAAAAATACCAATAATATATCTAGATAAATAGATAAAATGACATAGATGGCTAAAAGTCAGAAGACTTTTCTACACACTAGCACACCTACATACATTCAACATCTCAATTCGGTTAATATCAAAATAGCTTATATTACACATATAGCAACTCTAAATATAAAATTTTAGACCAATAAATCAAATTACGAAATACGTACATTCATACGAAACGTATATCAACACGAACGTCTTTGGTTGCACTACATGGACTTGGGTTTGGTCCGGGTCGGGTCTGGCTAGTTCGGTACAACCGGGTTCCCTAAAACTCAATAATATAAATAATAAATAAATAAATCTTCGATAAGAGTTAAGTCACAACTTGGCCTGGTTTTTTTTTCTGGTTAGGACATCACTATAGCTCGACCTTTCCTACCAGGGCTAATACACTAGCCTAAGCACGCTATTGCACTATCCGTGCCACGATTTCCAGTCACTGTGTACTCTGAAACTCAATCATGGCTAAAATCATCTACCGTAATAATTAACTATTTAATTATTTAAAGAAATCTAAGAATCACCATTTAAAATAAATAAAGCAAAATAATATAAAAATAATTCCGGGAAGGGAGGCTACAAATCTACCCACCTTAAAAATAATTTTGTCCTCGAAATTCTAATTTATAACTATTTCTTAAATTCAAAAAGAACTCTACCATTACCCTAATCTTCTCGAATTTTTAATTCCTCAAGAATAGTTCATATCCTTCTCCTTGTCCATTTTGGCAACTACAAAAAATATCGAGGACTTCTACCCATCTTTGGTCACACTACTCCCTCAAAGCTAGGTCACTAAAATTTTATAATCGTCCAATTACTTGCTACAGTTTCTACAAATAGATATCTACCGCTTTCGGCCTCTATAATCCTTCTACATCTATCAAACAACCCAAAATCTAACAAGCAACCAATTTCACAAGTAGCTAAGAAATATTGCTAAATTCTACTAAGCGTGACCATTCGTCACCCTACAATGGGAAGGACAGGAAGATAAGGAAAATAAAAATAATAAAATTTTTTTTAGAGCGGTAGAGAGTATCCAACGATAAAGACAGAAGGAAAGTTTATGAGCCATTAACCTATTTTGCTAGATGGGCTACTCTAGTCTAGTCAACTGATAAATCGAAGAACACTTGTTTCTTAGAGGGGCTTGCAATCTGTGCAGTACAGAAAGTTTGTTCTCGAAGTCCTGAACAAAGTTCCAAAATAGAACGGATATTGAGAAATCAAAATTGTGATCTTTCCGTGGTTATTTAACAACACGAGCAAGGGATACGAATGCAATACCGGATTGTATTACGACGTCCAAGTAGAGGGCATAATGGTTACGAAGGACATCACATTCTAAGGGGTGGAGACTACATAATAGGTATGGGGACCTATTTCAAACAGTTCGGTTTTATAGATCAACTATGGGGTTTGTCTGGAGGTACTTTACTGCCTTAATGGGTTTCCTTCTTGGATATCACTCGTTGGTTGGATGAACCTAGGATCTCAATCTATATGGACTGAACAAGATCCCAAGATAAACTATGTTTACTAGGTTAAGGTAACCTAGAATAGGATTCAACTCGAGTGGTTGTGCTAGTTGCCTGTCAGATTGATTTTCTAGATCCTTAAAGCCCAAAAATGTGCCTTCAGTGACCTTTGTGTTCAAGTGTCACGAGAAGACACAATTTAGTGGCACACTAGTGACAGGTGCGTAGTGGGTTTCAAGTAGATCGCAACCATATATTGGGTCGAAGGAAATGAGTCAAGGTTGAGCTCTAAGGGAAAGTCGGAAAATATACTGGTATTATGGTAAGGGTTATAGCTAGTCCTTTTAACTTGGAAGTCGTAGCACAAAAATAGAGTACAAGAGGACGGGTTTCAGTGGGACATGGTATACCTAAATGATGGTGGACTCGTCTAGATCTTGCATGTGAAGTCTGTTGGAAGGTAACAGCTGGTCTCGTGCTCCGATTGTTAATGGCACGGCCGGGGACACAAAATTATCTAAATGGAAAGTGGGAGTCCAACGGGACACCAACTATCATTCTAATGGAAATTATTCTAATTAATCGGTAATCCTGGTATACCCCAAAAATTCTAGAAGGCTTACAGTCTACCCACCTTAGAAGCTAGGACATAGTTTTAGGAATAATGAGGTTAGAAGAGTTCCAAGGTCCGGGTATTGTACCTCGCTTCTCGGTAATAAAGAACAAGGTACGACGTGATGGAATATGATAGATATAAGTCAAATCAAGGATCGTTCCGCAATAAATAGAAAATGAGTGTGTACAATGACACACGGTCGATAAAAATAGAGTGATATGCTCGACCAAAGTACACAAGAGCTGTTGACGGGGTAACCAACTCCAAGGCACGACATAGGAAAAGATTTCTAAAAATTGAGTCGAGAATTTCTACTTGTGTCAACCTGCCAGACTATCGTCACAAGAGTTATAGTGATCATGTATTGCTGTTGACAACTGGTAGATCATAATATGACAGGGTGTTTACGCTATGGTATTGGCTAAGCTAGTGACTGTGGTGTTCCAACACTAGTTAGGTCTTAATAATAAAGTTTACATAACTAGAGTAATATTTGTTGGAAACTAATCTCGGGATGAGTGTCACGGTAAATGATTACCCTATTGTCTACTCATCTCATGTCTAACTGTGGCTTCGGTCGAGGATGGGTTGGTTCAAGGCTTAAGGGTTGAAAGTAAAGACAATATTCAAGAAAATATTTAGAGATACAATGAATTGTTTCTCGAGAATAGATAGTCTCCTGGGTTGGCGTTACGACTAAGGGTAAAACCCTAATCATTCTTAAATTCAGATGGCTTGAGAGTCCCGATAACAGTTTGGGGTCGAGAGGGGAACGAGTAACTCGGTCACATAGCTGGCTGAAGATAACTACCCTTGTGTATACAACTACCATAGCCATGGGGATACGCAGTATCTCTCTACCAATTACGAGCTTCTGCCTTTCCGAATCAGTGAAAGACAAAAACAATAAAGAGTTCAAAAATGTTACTGAATACAATCACGTGATTCAAAGGCGAACGTATAATTCAAGAGGAATTGTCAAGCAGTCGCGGATGAGGTCCTAGATACCTATACATCTCCATCCGCGTAGTGTAATTAAACGAAGAGCGAACCAAATGCATCATGGTTGATCAGACCATAATACACTGATTCTGATTAGACAATAAGTTAGCAGGCGTCCCCACTAAACATATGCCTCAAATCAAGCTCGAGAAAAGAGTGAGCTTGCAAAACTAAACTGTGACAACAGCGTTTGTTAAGATAGTCGAATACAATTATGCGAGATTTTTGAAAGAAGGCACAAGTAGTTCGAGTTTGTGAGAAACGAAAACTCCCTGGGGTTCTTGCTTATACAGTCATCCCACTATCTTCTTATCCTTAAGGCCTTGGTCGACTAATGGTTTATGGACTTCTGAATTCTATATTCTAGGTAAACCTATTAGTGTCAGTCAATTTCCTCATCAATAGATCACGAGGTTCATACGGAGTGCTAGGTTGGGAGACATGCTACCAAACTTACAAACTTCCACTACTATTGACTTTGTATCTTATGGGACATACATGGCACGGTCCTATCCTCTATAGTACCCTAAACTTGTAATCACGTCTGAAATCATTTCACCGAGGATTATGCCTCGTCAGTATATTCGGGCGATAGTAAACTCTTGGTTCCGTGATTCAGATGTGATATACTATCAGATTCTCTACCTTATCTCGACACCCGGGTAACTATGATCAAAAAGGACCACTAGCCATAGTTTTAGGAATATTTTATAACCTATAATTTCCTTAAAAATTTCAATTCTAGGGTCGTGTCTCGCCAGTGCGCTGCTGGCTGCAGTGAGTCCATAATTCAAATAAATGGCGACAGTGCGCTGCTGTCCTGCCATTATAAGTCAACTAATATTCTTTTAACTATGTCTATAAAAGTCTATGAACTCCTAGAGATTCAAACAAGTTGCCTATGAATAAAAGCGTAAGCAGTTGTCCTATCAGTCACAACCCTTAAGATAGAAGATTGAACAGGGGGAAATAACTGAGGACAAGAGAAATACAAGAATTCTAACTCTTCCATGTGTATTCAAGCCTTTGAGGGACAAACTTGAATCGAATCTAACTTGAGGTTCATCTATGGATATCATAAAATAATAATTCTTAGGGCAAAAATAGGAACTAAATAGGCAATTAGACTAAGATGTGAGGATGATATCCAAAGGGCAAGGAGAAGGAATTGCACCATTTATCAAGGTTAGATCATTATCTCTATGAAGCCCTGCCTTACCAAGGAAATCATCTATTCAAATTAGATTACATCGTCATATCAAGAGATACTAGTGTATCTATGGGGATCTGATAACTATCAAAATTAATAACTCCTTATCTACATTGCATGGCCTAGACTACCCATCGGTAAATTTGTATAAGGGACTCCTAGTCCTAGTCATTCTCGTAAATTAAATTAATTTCAAATTCGTGAATGAGCATTTCCTAGTCGCAGGCTCGCAATAGTACAACTAACTTAAGTACTATCACGAGTTTGCATTATTTGCAAAGACAGACCTGCATGGGCCACCATAAAAACTTGTCACGACCTGTACCCGTTTTTTTTTAAAACGGATACGAGACGTGTCCAAGCCAGCCTACGCCGCAGGGTCGGCGGTAGAACGCTGTCACGGCCATGAAGTTCAAGATCACAAATAATGCTCATTCACAAACTAATTTAATTTACAATATTCACAAGATTCACATTTGCAGAAAATATAAACTTGTACAATGACTACAACTCATCTATCTAACTAGTCTCTAGGCTTTTCGTCTGCAAGTAACCCCGTATCTCCCATGCTAAGTGAGTCCACGGCTAACCTGAAAAATATGGTTTCTAGTCAGGAATGGAACGAACACAATTCACTGAATGCAATTTCAAATAAAGAAGATGACTATAAACAAAGGTTAGACATCAATTATGAGTTTTGAAAATAAACAGGAAATACAGAAAACCAATAGTAAATAAATAGACACAACAGACTTTCCCCAACTGCTAGAAGTACCTTTGATATGTGATCGGTCTCGGGACAATTATGCGACACGGTCTACACGGTCTAAAGTTACACGGTCTACAGTTACACGGTCTACAGTTACACGGTCTACAGAAAATATTGCAATAAAGAAACACTGTCTACAAAATAATAATCACGATCTACACAGTTTAAATACAGTAATAATCACGGTCTACACTGGGTACAAAAAATAAATAAATTACTATCTACACGGTCTACAAGAAATAAATAAATCACTGTCTACACGGTCTACAAGAAATAAATGCAACACGGTCTACACGGTCTAAGGTCAGATCACACATCGTTGGTACTTCTCATTTCCGACTCAACAATTTATAATAGAAAATAATTACATAACCAATGGCCAATCAATGAAATATAGTAAAAGTCAATATCGAAATGCAGACAATAAACTGTACTCGCCTGTGGTCCTTTGCTGGTAAAACCGACAATCTGAACTACTCAATGTGCCACTATAGTCAAAATCCGTACAACAGTCCCCGGAAGCTGAAATAAACAATACCAATGATCTCGGAATAGTCTAATTAGCTAGGATTGCCTATCCTTACGTCCAATTCTGGACACATGGGCAAAACGGTAATTTCGGGCAAAAACGATGTCTGCCGTTGGACCCCCTTTGCACCGAAAAGCGTGCCAGAGTCAATGGTCTCTAAAGTCACCAAACTATATGTCTACGGATCCAGTTTTCTGATACGAATCCAACCGTATGTCCAGAGTTGGATTCCGGCGGGCCGTGCATAAAATCGTACGTTGAGTGGGACCGTAGGGCCCGCAAAACGGTGATTTTATCAACGGTCTCAGAATCGGACCAAACTTGGCATACAGGACCAGAAAAATGATACGGTTCTGCTGGCATAAGTTTCGTCTCGATCTGACGAGCGTGCACAAAGTAATTGAGAAATTTTTACAGAGGACGATACGGAGAATTTCGACGGATACGCATCAAATTCGTCGCGCACACGCGACCAATTTGAATTCCGTCAAAGCCCACACGACCACGAAGCCGTTACGCAGCTTTCGATACTTTCGGTTCGTGACCACGTCGCCCGGTTTGGCAGGACGCACGTCGGGTGGATGAATTTTATGATTTTTAAAACAGATTTTTGTCAAAGTTCGAGATTCGATTTCTCGACATGTAGTCGATGGTTCCGAATCCACAAAAAAGGAATTGAAGCCCTATTGGTTGTCTAGGACTGTCTTCAAATAGTCTTGGATAATTTCTAGTGGTTGGTTCATAATCCCTCTCCCAAACCATAGGTTGGGGATGAATCGTTGTCCTGTTTTGGGACTGATTTTGGACTGACTTTTGAATCGTATCGCGACGTTTTTAATGCGAAATAAAATAATCTAATTAATGAGGCTTGTCGGGGGTTATATAGGGATCTGACCCATGAAGTTGGTTTGGGAAAAGGTGGAGTGATCGCGGAGAAAACATCACGGGAAGTTGTTTCGAAATGCTGCTGCTGTTGTTGTCTGTTTTGGTTCAGTCGCGCGCGGTGTCGGCCCTCCTGTGCACGGTTACCGCAACTGATCGGCCGGCCACCATGGGGCGCGCGCGGTTGCCGCCCCTGCTCCGACGGTGGCACAATTCTCAGGGGTCGGGGTTAGGGTTTGATATATATAACCTCTCTCCCGATCTACATATATACATTACGTTCCCTTTGTTGTACAGGGTCGGGGAAAAACCTCTCTGTGGGCCTGGGAATTAAGCGGGTGAGGTTCGGCTGTATTGAATGCTACGGTACAACAATGTGAGTTCTTTTTTTTTTAAAAGTGTATATACATACACTGAGCGCTGGTTGGCTGGGTCCACAGGCCGGTAGTTTAGTTATTACTAACTTATTATTTTTTTCTTTTCTTTTTTTTTATTAACAAAACTCATTAGAATAATTATATATACTTATAATATAACAAATCTAATAGTATGGAAACTCCTAATATATGGTAAACCCATATCTGTATAGATCTTAAGCCACATAAAATCTAAATATAAATTAAGTAAACATTATAACTACTAGAAACTTTATTAAACATTAAAAATATAATTAAACATTAAAATATAATTAAATATTTTCTTTATAAACACTATATGTATATATATTTTCAATAAGCTAAAAATACCAACAATATATTTAGATAAATAGATAAAATGACATAGATGGCTAAAAGTCAGAAGACTTTACTACACACTAGCACACCTACATACATTCAACATCTCAATTCGGTTAATATCAAAATAGCTTATATTACACATATAGCAACTCTAAATATAAAATTTTAGACCAATAAATCAAATTAGGAAATACGTACATTCATACGAAACGTATATCAACACGAACGTCTTTGGTTGCACTACATGGACTTGGGTTTGGTCCGGGTCGGGTCTGGCTAGTTCGGTACAACCGGGTTTCCTAAAACTCAATAATATAAATAATAAATAAATAAATCTTCGATAAGAGTTAAGTCACAACTTGGCCTGGTTTTTTTTCTGGTTAGGACATCACTATAGCTCGGCCTTCCCTACCAGGGCTAATACACTAGCCTAAGCACGCTATTGCACTATCCGTGCCACGATTTCCAGTCACTGTGTACTCTGAAACTCAATCATGGCTAAAATCATCTACCGTAATAATTAACTATTTAATTATTTAAAGAAATCTAAGAATCACCATTTAAAATAAATAAAGCAAAATAATATAAAAATAATTCCGGGAAGGGAGGCTACATAGAGTCAATATCTAAAAGTAAAGCTAAGTAATCTAAACCTGAAGCCTCAAGGTAAGCCTCATCCTGCTCAGCTAAATCCTGGGCTCTGGCCCATAGAGTAGATCAATGTCCTGCAAGCATAGATGCAACATATCCTATTCAGGAATGGAGCTAGTATATCCAGAGAAATGAACATGTACATCATGGTATGAATCAATAAAACAGGAATAAAGGTAAAATACAGGAAATGAGAACAAGACATGAACTGTACAGGAAATACTGAAAGTAAAACAGGGAACATGGTTTGAGTCCTGAACATAAAATACAACCTGAACATGAAGTATAACCTGAACATGAAATACAGCCTGAACATGAAATACAACCATGAAATCCTGAAATACAAACTGAATCCTGACATGTGCAATAATGAAATACATCTAGATTGTGATCGGCTTGGGTAGATGCAATGATAATGAAATGGTACGGCTTTGGCCCCGTGTGCACGGTACGGGACCCAAGCTATTCACATGAGTAGTAACAGGGTTTGATCACATATCTATAGTATTTTCCCCCCAGACACAAATGATACATGGAACATGAAACCAGGCAATATCGTGATCTATCGTGTCATCAAGGAGATACAAGAATGGAAATAAAAGACATGAGCAATGAACAAATCCGAGGAGTATACTTGCCTTGCTCAGGGTGATCAGGAGTGGGTAGTAACACTGGATGTCCTCCTGAATAATAATTACAATATGGTTAAGCTTCCGAACTTCATTAACTAATATTGCTAAAATATTAATGACTATTGTTAACACTAGGCTACCTATAGACACAAACTACTTAAGGGTGACTTGTACAAAAATTCCAATATAACCTCAGCAAGATATCATGACTCCACTAGCAGTATCCTGCTAAGATTACTCGCTATAATTTTCGTTAGAAAACATCCTTGGTAACACCTTTACCTATTCTCAATACATCAACACCTTTGAGTAACAAATTAATATATATAAATATAACCCTCAGATTCCAGAGAGGAATCGTAGATGCAACCCACCTAAACTTCACTTAACCTAACCTCCCCATGAACAAGTACCCATGGTTCTTAATTTCAATCTTCAACTTAAAAGACTCTGCTACCACTGTCCTATTAACACGAAATCTCCACTCCTGCTATGTTACTACTATAGTTAGTCTCCTCACACTAATGTTATTAACCATCCCCTGTTTAACTAGGATTTTCCTTTCAAAACCAATTTAAGCAACTTCCATTGCATAACTGTTCTAGTGCTAATATTCTTAATCCATATCAGAGCAATTATGACCAATTCAATTGGTTAACTAGGCATTTTGGAGAAAATTTAAGATTACCTACAAGTAAGATTGATGCAAAAGTAGTAGCATATCGCAAGGTGAGCTAACCAGAATCAGAGTTCTGCCATAGGAACATCTCTTACATTATTTCCTAATATTCAGACAGTTAAAACTTTTATAAAACTTGCTTCCCACAGGTTCACATAGAACTTTGCCATGTTTACCAAATCACCCCTTCCATTATGTAAGCATACTCTCAGGATTAGAGTTTATAGTAAGCTAACTTCAACACAACATTTGCTTGCAATGCTTATAACCCAGCAGCGACTAACCAAGTGACCACATGCAAAAGTACCCAAAAGTTCCACATAACCAAATATACCAACCCGCAAGACCAACTCTAACCATACTAATATCGGTCATCCACCAGCAAAAGATTACCATAAAACCCTAATTTCGAATGTAACAACTACTCCAAAACCAATCCAGTATCCAACCACATCTAGTTAGGACTCAGCAACACCTAAAAGTCCAGAAGTCCAAAGCAACAAAATATACAACCCAACGGCCACGTTTTCGAAATCAGAGTTTAGCAAGGAGATTCAAAAATCAATTAACAGAAAATATACAACCATATCGAACTAAAATAGGAATTTACAACAATTAGATTTTAAAATAGAAATTATTCAGCTAAATGCTCAAGCAGTCATTCTCCAATGCTATTCCAACCCAGTCGATCCCTGCACACGACCCCTACTTCAACTCAATCAATCTGGACACGAACTAGTACAGGATTCGAACTAAAAGCTGGACACGCTAAATCTGGACACGACCTACCCACAGCTCCCGAATATTCCCTGTCCAGTAATTTATCATTCAAAAATGCCATAACATGCTCGAATTAGCTACAATAGTGTAAATCGTTACCTGAAGGAAATTCTCCCAGCTTGAGGACACGAACTCAAGCCTCGGACACGACTATTCAAATCTGAAACCAACTCAAACATCTTGCAGGTTGAAGGTTCTAAAGACATGGACAGCCGAGCTATCTTTTCGATCAATCGGCTCCAAATACCCTGACGAGATCGGAAGGATTCGGATCGATAAGATCAGATCGATTCTAAATCAAAACTGGAAAATTAGAAGAATTCAATCGAAACTCACCAAACAATCTGATGTTCAAAGGAAGCAAATCGAGCAATCGAGAATAATATCCTGATTGACTTCAGTCTAACATGATTGACCGAGAGCCAGCACCTTGTATCAAGCCGATGGAAGAATAAAGATCGCCGGAGAGCCGATCTCCTCGCCGCTCGCCGAAGAAACCTGCGGTGGAGGATCTACTAGCCATCGCAACTTGCCGTGGTTGAATCATCTCGCCGCCCTCGAGGACCCTAAGTCGGGGAGTGGCACCGCTGCTCGCCGAGAACTCGCCGATCGATCGATCGTCGTCGTCGCCGTTCCTCGCGGTATCGCCGAGAAGAAGAACAGGAACACGTCGCCGTTGAAACTCGCGGTGGAGACGAACTTCTCGGCCAGAGAAACCCATCGTCGTTGCCATCTCGAGATCTAGGTTTAGGGTTAGGGCTTGATTTGGAGAAAAGGAAATGGAGAAGAAAGAGGGGTGGAGAGCTCGGCTTGAGCTCTGGAGAAAATGAGTAAGAAATAATTTCTCTCTCCTCATCTTCTTATGTACACAGAATGGTAGGTAAATGGGATATTTGCATTTAGGTATACTTAATTCTATTATTTGCAAATTAGTCCAAAAGTTGTTAGGAGTAGCGGAGACTCTGTTAGAATTTGTTACAGCCTTCTTCCTCATCGAAGGAATTTCGAAAGGATGGACTGAGTATTCAGTAAGAAGGCTGAGTTCTAAACAAAGAGTGGCTATGTTTAAAAGAGAAGAATGGCTGGGCTTCAAAGAATGGGCTGACTTAGAATTTAGGAATGGGCTGACTAATATTTAGAAATGGGCTGACTATGATTATGAGAAAGCGTTTTACCAATAATTTCAAGGAACAACACAACTTGGAAAATTATGGAAAAGAAAAAATAATAAAATGACACAATATATATATATATATATATATATATATATATATATATATATATATATATATATATATATATATATATATATATATATATATATATATCCATATTGCTTCTCATATATATAAAAATATTCTAATTGTTAAATACTAATATAAGATATTTGAAAATTTCAATTATCAGGAAGGTGGAGTTATACTAGCACCCTTATAAGGAGGTGCAACAGGACAATCCATCTTCTGGTGGGTATCAGACCCACAGGTATAGCAAACCTTCAGCCTCTTCCTACACTGCTCCCTGATGTGCCCCTACTTCCTGCAGTATGAACAACTGATCATCTTCGGGTCCTAACCCCGATACTGATGCTGCACCTGCTGAAATAGCCTCTGCTGCCGGGGTCCCGAGGCTCTAACTGGCGGGGTCGAATGATGTGGTGTGGAAGGACGATATGTCTGCTGGTGTAGCGTCGGCACTTCCTGCTGGAAAGCTTGACGCTTGGAGGGTCCCTCAATGTGTACAGAAGCCGGCCTCTTGTAAGACAGAAGACGCTCCTCGATACTCCGGGCTAACTCTAAGCTCTGGTAGTAGTCAGTCATACCGTTCGCCACTATAAGAATGCCAATGCCTAGAACTATACCATGGCAAAACCTACGCGTCATCTCCTCAGGGTCAGCAACTAGACTAGGAGCGAAATGGCTCAGGCGACTAAACTCTGCCGCATACTCATCAACAGAACGGTTCCCCTGCTGGATGTTCTGGAATCGTAGCCCCATGGCTACCCTATCGGTGGTCGAGAAGAATTTCTTCTTGAACTGGGTCTTGAACTGATCCCAAGTGGCTCTCCCTCTCGCGAATAGCGGCTCATTTCGGAACCAAACTTCGGCCAAGTCTATCAGCAGAAATCCCGCTGCCTCGACTTGGAGGTCATCCGACATCCTAACTCCAAGGAGCTTCCTCTGTACCGAGTCTAGCCAGTCATCTGCTACTACTATGCCCTCCGTCCCTAAGAACTCCTTGGGGTTCAGACCCATGAAATCCTTGATCGTTCCCGCTCTCTGCCGTGGCTCTACAGGTGGTGGGACCACGGTACGTTCCTCAGAATGCTCCATGCTCTGGCGGAGTAGGGTGGTCTGCTCCTGATGGGTTGTTAGGAACCCCTGGATCAGAGTGAGCAGTTGGTTCCCGTCGAGTGTGACGGAAGCCTGGGTAGGTATAGTGGTAGGGGGTGGTGGAAGTATCGGGTCCTGCTGGGACTGTGAGGTGGAAGGTGGTGGAGGCATCTGGGTTTGTGGATCTGTGGAGTGGGAGAAGGTGGTAGGTGGAGGTGTATCAGTCAACTGGTCAGCTGACTGGGTAGGAAGTGTGCCATTCTCAGGTGTGACATGCTGGGATGAACGAGTAAGCACCATCTAATTACAATAAAAAGGACTTATAAGGACTATTCAAAGCAAAATAATCATAGACAAGAAAATCTATTTATAATAGCAAGCATATGATGTATTTTCTATGTTGCAATCCTAGTATTCCTCTAGGTGTTCTAAGCGTCATTCCTAATGTTGTCTAATTACCTTAAGTTCCTAATTACAGGCATGCTTGGTACAATAACGTAACCAAACAATTTAGTCTCGAGACCTGCATGGGCCACCACTAAAAATGTGTCACGACCCGACTCGAGAAGTTATGAGACTCGAGGTGGGGCCTGTCAGAGGTTGCCCCCACCTCTGTGCCAAGTGGCACGTGTCCACGTGTCCAATTCGTGGAGAAAACAGTGTCGGGTAGCAGGGGAACAAAGTGTGCACAGTGCTGTGTCCAACTCGTATGTTCGTGTCCAATTTAGACACGAAAAGGACCCTAATATCAACTCAGTCCTACCAACATACAATATACATATAATATGCTTCACAAATATGTAATTTGTTTTGAAAACTAAGAACAAAAAGTCCTATGAGGCATTTCACCAAACACTCTAATTTAAACATAGATACATGTCCGATACGGACACAAAATGGACACGGGTTCCTACAAACTTGACCCACAGCTAGGGTATACCTATATGCATGCAACCATGAAGATAAAACACAATATTAACAAGGTTTGGGGGTATTTACCTATGAGTGCAAAATCCTCAATAATAGGCCTATTTGAATAAAAACCTCCTTCAACTCCTAATGTCCAAAGCTCCACAATTTCTTGCTAGCAAGCCACAATTGGTATCCTCTAGTGTAGGAGAGTCCAATGCAAGAAACTAGGTTCAATTTGGAGTTAAAATGGTTAAATGGTGAAGGGTTGAAGTTGTAGGAAAAACTAGGTTTTAAGTGTAATGAAAAGAGGCTTGAATGAAGGGGGGTGTTCATATAGGATGGGGGCATGGTGTGGCCAGCCATGAGGGGGGGGGGGGGTAGGGTAGATATTTAGGGTTCCTACCACCTTGCAAACTTAGCTTCTAAGTCTTGGACCAAGGGGATAGATATTTAGGTTTCTAAAATATCTAAAAAGTAACATATCTAGATATTTATCAAACCTAGATATTTCTAACATAAAACTAACATCCTCTATTTAGTCTTCTAGGTTAGTTGCTAACCTCTAGATTAGTGCTAAACTAGGTTAGGAGCCAACATGACACTTAACAACTAGTTAAATAATAATAAATTACATAAATCCAGATCATGTAAATTGCATCGTATACTTCATCTACCTTATTTCTGAATACATCATAACCTGTAATTGCTTTAACTAGGATTTTGGGACTCCGGTTCAGACATCGGTTTTCATCAGTCATTCAGAGTACCAGGCGAGTACATTCTCTGATAATATTTCTGTTTTATGATATCGTCTTTGTTTCTAGTATTTAGTGTAGATATCCTTGTTCTCTTGACCCATTGTTCACACGGATTGGTATTTATCTGGATCCTGTCATAAGATGTTATTCCTCTTATATATGGTATGCCTTGTGCAAGTCTTCCTTGTTCCTTGTTCATTATATAGACACGATTCCTGTGAAGGAGAGCTACTTCACAGAGAATACGTGTCATGATATGTCATGACTGGATCCACCATATTAGTCAAGGATGGGGGTGTTAGCGTAGATATGTGATCAATACCCCACAGTACCAGCATTGTACCATCATTGTATCACCATTGTATCCTCACTGTATAGTGTTAATCATACACTCACGTATGATTAACCAGGCCAAAAATTGTATCAAGTTATAAGCCGATCACATGTTGAAACTAGTGCTAAACTCATAAAGATAGCAGTTCCAGATTTTCGTACATGATATATACTGTGCTCTTACCCTTCTCATTTATAGTTTTGATATACCCTGCCAGGATGCATGTACGCTCTACTTTACCTAGTATATTCTCTCTATCTACTGCTACATTTTCAATATTGTATAACTAGAACTGTTGTTTGAGATTTTGTACCCGTTTTCGTCCTGACTGGACCTGTTGAAAATATTACAGATGATGAGAAGGAGTGCCCTACCTATTACGGTCCTCATGACGTGGTTGGTATAGAGTTGGAGACCCTAGTGCAGCAGGGGCTAGCTCTAGCAGATGAGGCCTTGGTATAGTTTAGCTGGTTTTAGTATGGTACTGGACTTTGTCTCCAGATTACTTTGGCTTGTTATTATTTGTTAGTTGTTTGTATTGAGATTGTTGACTCAGAGATTTTGGACTCGTATTATTCGGTGTTGGATTTTCAGGATGATATCTATAAATCTTGTTGTCTTTATCTTTCAGTATTATCTATCGTCATTCTTAGAGTTTGTGATTGAGTATATTATATTATCATTGCTTGTCCCCCATTCGGAGTTGACCATTCTCGATAGATTTTGATATTATAACTATTGTTAGATAGTAGATCTAGACAACGTTCTACGCCGTTTTTACGACGTAGGCTGGGACGTTGTTTCACACTTGTGCCCTTACTCTGGGTGCGGGTTGTGACAGTTGCTCCACCGAAGGGGTCGGCGAACCCAGGATTTTATTATTTCATATTATACTTCTTATAAATTTTTTGGAGTCAACAAATAGAAAGGAGACTCTACCAAAATTTTCAATAATTTCGGGAGAGCCAATATTAGAAAGTTTCAAATTTATCCTGGAATTACGTAACCCTTAATTAAACATGCTTAGGGTCGAGTAGTAGGAGTCTAGGACACGTAGGTCATAGACACAAAGTCATGCAAGTGAAACATAATTCAAGCTATAGTATTTCTGCTCTGGACCGATTGGAAAGAACTGATGCCTAAATTTGTATTTTGTTTTATCTTGATATACGAGAATAAAATAATATACTTGAATTCGATTCATCCTTGAATCATGAAATTCGTGACAAGATATTTACTTAAATCCTGGAACTATAGGCAAGACATGTTCTTGTATATTGAGATTTGAAATGAGATACAGAGCAGAGCTAATACAAGATAATAGAATAAGAATTGTTTGTAGCACTAGGTTAGTGCATTGGGCGAGAGAGAACAACTGGATCACACCCGAAATCTCTGCAATATAATAACAACAAAACTGATCAGTAGTTAGCTCCTTCTGCAAGTCCTTGCGAAGTGAGTGTGTGAGGCTTAGCTCACTTACCTGTCCTGAATCCGTACCTATTTCGATTAAAAAGATCGATTATGTAAATCAATGTACAATTATTTTCCACACATGATGTGTGGGGCCGGACTCTAAGCACCGTGCCATCCTGCCACAACCTGATCCCTGGTCACGGGATTATTGTCGAGAAAATAGGATGAATGTGATCCAAATATGTTCTCTAAATTGCATCATCATATAGAAAATTGTTTGTGATTGTGGTAGTGACTTAAGTTTTGTTGATTGATTGAACATTTAAGAGAATACTAGAATAGGACTTAGATAAAGTGTTATTCAAGTTTACATAATAGTATTTTTCTAGAATTTAAATAAATCAACTTTTCTCAAAAAGAAAGAAATTTTCAACTAATTTTTTTTTCTCATATTATATTTTCATTTTCTGATCGTTCTTGACCGAGGACTTGCTGTCGTTCTGACGATCTAGTATTGTTCACTAGGAGAAGATGAAGTTTTAGGCGAGATGCTACCACTATATGACATGGACGAGGTTGAGGAATGACCTGGAGTGGCTTTTAAGGATGCAGCAAATAGCATTTTGTAGCTGACAATATATGTAAATTAATGGTTTTGTTGTAATGACTTATAAAAGTTGTACTTTTAGAATATAGTTCATGTATAACAGTTATAGTTAGTGGAAATAAAAGTGTGTTTTAGTATTATCTGTATTTCTATCCTAGAATATTACAGGCGACAATTGCGGATACGGGTATAGATGTATTCGTATGGTGGTGCGTAGCCTGGAGATGTTGTTATGTATCCGGCTTATCGCATTTTGGGAGCGGAGCGTGACACGTCTTTTAGTAGTGGCCCACGCAGGTCAGCAAAAAATAGAACATCTAGGATAGAATACAGGTTCAGGTTATTATAAAGAACATGAGATAGGATGTAGGATAGAAATTTATATAGGTTAAACGGGATCACCTATCACATCTCTAGAGACTATTTGAAAGTACCCTAGGATAGGCAGTATCGGTGATTGTAGGAAGGATTAATGATATTACACAGATTATTTCTTTAAGTTATTTGACCAATTTATTAAATTTTAATTAGGGCATTTACGGCAGATGTATATAAGGATCAGAAGAAGGAGAATGTGGATATGTAAATAGTATATAAATAATATGTAAATAGTGTCACGCCCTGACCCGAAATCACCCGAATTATCGTCCTCGCAGGGGACGTGATGTCGCACGAGCCTGGAATTATGCTCGTGCTAGACAAGATGACAAGTTCTCAAATGGTTATTTTTTTAGTCGATTTTAACTACGAAAGGAAAACAGAGTATACGAAACAATTCTCTTTATTTATATTCGAACTGAGATTTATAAAGGCTTTTGATAGCCCAACAATATATGCCAGGTTGGCTACAACACTCAGGTTCTCTCTTGCCCACAAAGGATTTTATCGTTCCATACATCATGCCTTCTATATCTCGGCCGCATCAATCATGTTGCAAGTCCGAGTGTCAATGCGATCGCACGCTTCAGTACGCTTCGGTATTGCAAGCCTCAACGCGTTCAAGCGAAGCTTCGTCGCGAGCCATCCATTCCTGCACCCTGCATGAAGCTGGTGTGGGATCAGTACGTTCGTCCTCGCATGTACTAATACAAAGATCTTCTTTCTACACCGACATTGTAGTATTTATGTTGAATCATACAACTTAGCTTATGATCTTGCTATATTCTCCTTTTACAAAGATCTTCTTTCTACACCGATTTTATGGCATATTCGAAAGCGGTAAAGCATGTTATCATGGCAAACAAGAAAGCAATCTCGTATTTGTTTCGTGGCGCGACTTCTTACCAAGTCGACGTCCTTGTACTAACGTAAGGTGAATACGCCTCATTCCTTCCCTGTCATATTATAAGTACATCTCTAAGTAGGATCTATGTGTGCGGGACACATACGTGCCCGTACTTTTGACCCATCGTTCCTTAACTATATGAAGGTCGTGGGCATATCCACGCCGGAATGGACTAAAGGAGTTTTCTTACTTTCTTTTCTCTCCTTCTTTTCTTTCTCGAATTTGGGTAGCCCGACGTTTCACGGGTTGGGTTGCTATCCCAAACAACCGAAACTTTACCACTGCATACCATCATTTGCGGCTTTTTATATCTTGTTAAGCGGTTGCTAATCGTCTTACAGATGCGCGCCTATCAAAGATACATTCCCTCTTAGGCCAAATGGTTCCGGGGCACTTCGGCACTTAACCGTTCGAGGGAACACCCGTGCACGGGAGATTATCACATTAATCTCAATTCCATCCCATTCGACCATGCAACGCTGTAATGCCTATAGTTCGTATTACGTATTGTAGAATACGTGTACGTATTTTATCTTGTATTGTATGTCTTCTTGCTTGGTTTATTGGGTATTTCCATTTGCTTGGCCATGGTTCATCTTGGTTTGGTTTGGCTTGTATTGGTTAGGCTTGGTTCGGTTTTGGTTGAGAACTAACCCTACCTACCTACCACCACCATCTCCATTTACTAACCCCCTCTCCTTCCTCTCTCCTAATTAATCTTCTTCTTCCCCACCATTAACTCCTCACCAACCTGTGAGAGAGAGATAGAGAGATCTAGGCAAGTACATCTTGCTTCATGGAGGAACCCAAATTTTATTGTTCCAATATCTTCTTCACAGCATTCTAAAGCACTTTAGTACTTGACATTTCTAATTTCCATGGCTCATTGCTTGTAGATCTAAGTTTATGTCATTTTCGGATTTCTTGGGTTTTGATCTATTTAATCTTATTATTTTCAAGTTTTGATGGTTCCATGTTGTAGAGGATTTTATTCTGCCCCAATTTGACCTATGGAAGTTCAGATTTGGACTCAGAATGAAGGATTCATGGAGCTTGGGAGCCATGGCTTGAAGGGTTCTTCTTCTCGAAAAGGATGGAGAATAAGCACAGTTCATAGCTGCATGAACTTAGCCGTGTAGCATTTATGCGGCAAGTTCCCTCGCTGCCGCATAAGCCTTGCTGCATTCTTCTGAGTGGCATGGCCTATGCCGCAGGGACTTAACTCCCTGGCCGCATGGAGTTTTGATTTTGAGCCGCATAAGGTCTATTTACTGGCCGCATGGGGGCCAGTCTAACCCGGCCGCATGAACTAAACCCAGCCGCATGAGTGATCCTGTCGCATAAAAATATTCAGCCGCATGAGCTTCTGATCACCCGAGCCGCAAGAACTTGAAACTCCTTAGCCGCATAAAGTCGTGGCAACTTCTGACCGCATAGGCTCCCGTTTTTCTCCAGCCGCATGGACCCACATCCCCGCCAGCCGTATATGCTCCGCTCCTCCACCAACCGCATGAGGCCGAGTCATTCCCAAGCCGCATAGGCCTTCTCCCCTGGCCGCATGGGAACTAGTCCTTTCCCAGCCGCATAAGGGTTCATCCCCGCTAGCCGCTGTAGGAACCCTAGAGGGAGGGTGAATAGGGTCAAGCTAACTAATCAAACACTTAGCATAAGCTAATGGGCAATTTAAAAAATAAGTGCAAGAGAAGAAGCAATAACAATACCGACACACGATATATCCTGGTATCCTCCCAAGAGGCACTCCAGTCCTGGAACTCTCTCCGGCTTTAATCCACTATTTGAGTAAATAGTTACACACGAGTTTGGATCCGAAGAACTCGCCAACTTCTTACACGAGAGCTTTAATTCGAAGGCCTCTCCGACTCCAACCGAGAGTTTGGATACGAAGACTCTCCAACTTCAACCGAGAGTTTGGATACGAAGACTCTCCAACTTCAACCGAGAGTTTGGATACGAAGACTCTCCAACTTCAACCGAGAGTTTGGATACGAAGACTCCCCAACTTCAACCTTTTACAATAGGTTTTGATCTCCTTATACAATAAGATGAAGATCTCATTTTTTAAATCAATAAACTTTAACACAATTTGTGGATGGCAAATGAAAGCTTTGTAGAGTTGTTTGTGGATAGGCTTTGGTGGTTTAGAAATTTTTAGGCTCAAAGCATCAACCTTGAATGAAGGAGTTCAAGGCTATTTATAACCAAAGCATTGAAAAGAGCTCAAAGGCAACTTTTCAGACAACGACCGGTATACCGTCGGTATGGACCGGTATACCGTCGGTATACCGGTCTGGAACTGCAATGGCTAGAAATATAGCCGTTGGGATCATTAAAGGCTCAAAATCTGACCGTTAGAATTTTAACGTTACTGAACCGGTATACCGTCAGTATGAACCGGTATACCGTCGATATGCCGATTTTGTAGACAGAAAACTTTCTGTGAACAAAATTGGTATACCGTCGGTATGGACCGGTATACCGTCGGTATGCCGATTTTCATCCGAAAATGATCCTGGGCTAATTTCTATCCTAGCTTTCAGTTTTGCCATCCATTTCTTGTGTTTACAATTATTCCTAAGACTCATTACAGACTCCAGATATACTGTAGCAGGTGCAGGCTTCTTCAGAGTCATGAAATGATGATGGAATGGCTTGGCTTCTTCCTTTGATATGTGCTGGCATTTTTTCTTAGCGGCATCTGTCCAAAGATATCTAGTTTGCGAAAACTGAATACCTTTCGGGGGCTTCGCCCCCGAACCACCGAAGAGGGGCACTGCCCCCTCGACCCCCATCCGCTGTCCGGACAGCGAAACCCCCGAGTGCGTGGCTCCGGAGATGTCGTCGGGTGGTTCAGAGAAATCTTGTAGGATCCGTCATCTTTGGCCCACCATGATTTCTTTATTGTATATGTCCACATTGATCTTGCTTATTTCTTTTCTGCATGTACATGTTAGACGAACAAAGCAATACACATATAGCAAATATGATAAGATAAAGCACAGTAGGACAATGCTGAGTTTAAGTATAAGTGCCAAGGTGATAGCATAAATGATAGTGATATCATAATGATTAAACTTAATTGAATGACCACAATCAAAAACATAGTTTTGATTTTGGTAACCCGATTAAATTTAAGATAGATAAGCTCATATCACTAATATATAAACCAATAGGCACATATCACCAAAGGTATAAGTATAAGTAGAAATGCTATAACGATAGTATAAAAATTAGTGATAATGAAATGCTAAACTTAACAGATTAACCATATTCAAAAATATGATACAATCATTGGACCAACAGCCGCATGAGAACCCCACTACCTGAGCCGCATGAACTCGAATTCTGGGCCGCATGGACCCGCATCGATCCAGCCGCAGGGACTCATTTCTGTGAACCGTATGGCTCCTTCCGTGCCTTGCCCTGTTATCTAATTATTATTATTTTATTATTATTATTCATAACCATGTCTTGTAACCCTCAGTGTAACTTGGGTCTCTTGATTGAATGCTTGTACTATGCTATCTTGTACTTCTAACCATAAACATGACAGTGATCCGTAGTGGTGCACTTTTGACAAGTAACATGACATGATAGTGGCCCGCCGTGGCGCACTTCTAACAAGTAACCTGACATGATTTATCCTGATAAGCTGTTACGACGGCTCCATGACATGACATTGTTTTCCATAAATAAATTTACTTTATTTATTTATATCTGAGAAAATTACAACTGTAGGAATCTAATCTAGAAGACGATTACTTTATCCCTTGGACGATGCGATGAAGAAAACTCGAACTTTGAAGAACTTGGACAGCAACTGGGCAATCTCTCTGTTCTCTCTGAAATTGACTGTAGTCCCTGATAAAGATGAAGAAACTCTCTTTTATAGAGTTCTGGATAACTGTTCTGAAGCATACGCTCAGTCAGTTACTTGACGTGTGCTTAACTGCAGGGACGCGTGGCAAATTCTGATGGAGACACGTTGGAGTGCGGTTGAGAGTAGTGGAATATATCTAGGAGAGATTGGTGGCATGGATGCCACGTTGCATAACTTCTGGCTAACTGAGTAACTGAGTACAGGACACGTGATAACGTGTGTTGACTGTATGTTGAAATTCATCCTGGATGCCTTTGCTGTAATACGCTATCTTTGTTGAAGAAGAGTCATACGCTAGCTTTTGAAGGCACATGTCTTGCATACGCTGACTTGGACAGCATAGAGCCATAGAAGGCTGATACGCTTACTTTATTGATAAGGAGTCGTATGGAATCCATACGCTCACTTGGTTGGGAAGAAGTCGTATGAGGTCCATACGCTCACTTGAATGGCAAGGAGTCGTATGAGGTCCATACGCTCACTTGAATGGCAAGGAGTCGTATGAGGTCTATACGCTCACTTGGATGGCAAGGACACGTATGAAGTCCATACGCTCACTTGATGGCAAGGAGTCGTATGAAGTCCATACGCTCACTTGATGGCAAGGAGTCGTATGAAGTCCATACGCTCACTTGATGGCAAGGAGTCGTATGAAGTCCATATGCTCACTCGATGGGAAGCCGTATGGATTGAAGGAGTAGACACGTGGCTGTTCTTAATCTTCTCAAACACGCCATATCTTCAAATACTGACAAATATTTCTTGAGCGTCGTGCTGCAGATATGATGGCTGACAGACTGTCAGAAATGACAGTAATGATGGCTCTTTATTTATGATGGCTGCTGAGCTGTCCTCGTAAGAGATAAAATCTTTTCTCGAAAACCTATACGACGGCTAGTCTTCATGGGACAGCTGTTTTTGCACGAAAGACGAAGTGTCAGATTCATCCTTTATTAAATACATGCTGTGCTGTCATCTCAAGAAATATTAAAATATTCACTGAGCGTACGGCCTTTAGATGAGCGTATGGCCTTGAGCGTATAACTTGGGCTGAGCGTATGGCTTTGACTGAGCGTGTGGCCTTGAGCGTATGACTTGGGCTGAGTCTTATGTCTTTGACTGAGCGTGTGGCCTTGAGCGTATGACTTGGGCTGAGTCTTATGTCAGCGTGTCATAATTTTCACACCCTACAAGACCCCCTTCAAAGTTTTCGAACTTTATGAATTTCAAAAGTTCGAAATTACTTTGAACTTAAAGTGGGAATAAGTCCTGACACGCTGGCATAAGTTTGTTATCTTCCTCAATATCAGTGCAAATCTTTAGGGATTTTGTTTTAAAGTATATCCGTCGTTTGAACTTCTTCTTTTCTTCTATAAATAGGTCTTCCAAGACCTAATTTATTTCTTTACTTTTGCATTCATCTTCGAGAGAGAAAAAGAAACTCAAGACTCAACTTCTTCTTCTTCTTCGACTCAAGCTTTATCAATGGCACCCAAGGTTGATGCTGCTGTGAAGGGAAAGGGGAAGGCTCCTGCGGAGTCATCTCAGCCCGCCGCCGCCGCTGCTAAGAAGACTACCAATGAGCGCGTTCGACGAAGTGAACACCCATTGAAGCCTCTCTATGGTGAGGATGATGATGATGAATTGTAACTATCCCCAATTTAGGGCTCTGGTTAGAACAAAATCATAAAACGTATCCCCTTTTTAGGGTCAAATACATCAGAAAATACGCTTCCCTCTTTAGGGTTTAGCCGTATCCCATATTTTTTTGTTTATACGAAAAATATGTTTGGAGCGTATTCTGTATGATACGCGTATTTTTGATAGAAATGTCAAAATACGCTGTCTTGAAAGAATATGCTATGGCGAGTTGTCTCACTGAGATACGCTAACTCCTGTGTTAGCGTATATTTTTGATGATCATCTTGTCAACCATACACTGATACGCTCAAACTGAACATAAACTGAACTTTTAAAATCATTCACTTAAGATAAATTGAGCGTAAGAAGTGATCTCTGAATCTGTCATACGCTTAGAACAAACTGAGTGTATATGGATCTTCGAGTCTGCCATACGCTAAGGATATACTGAGCGTATGCTGAACCTTGAGTCTGCCATACGCTTAGTAAAAACTGAGCGTATGCTAAACTTTGAGTCTGCCATACGCTTAGTAAAAACTGAGCGTATGCTGAACCTTGAGTCTGCCATACGCTTAGTAAAAACTGAGCGTATGCTGAACCTTGAGTCTGCCATACGCTTAGTAAAAACTGAGCATATGCTGAACCTTGAGTCTACCATACGCTTAGTAAAAACTGAGCGTATGTTGAACTTTGCCATCTCTTTATGTTGAAGATTTCTAACTTTTTATTTTTCTTTTGCAGTGGATATTCTGGCTCAGGAAGCAGAATTTGAAGGATGTATAGGAAACAATTATAACAGTGACCTATCACATGTTCATTTTCCCTAATTCGATGGACCTTCTACAAGAATAGCTCTTTTGACCAATCAGGAAAATGACATTTTGCTGAACCTGATGAGTGGACTGCCGTTACAGAGTGTGGATGGCGTTACCCATTCGAAGCCAGCATTTCTTTTCGGAGATGCTATTGACATGAATTCTCAGCCTGCTCTGGATAAAGTATCATACTGTTACTATAGGGATGGTGATGTAAATTAGCCAATGTATTTGACTGGTTTATCAAAAAGTATCAACATAGCTCGTTTATTTCATGCGAGTTGTCAAAGACAAATGAAGTGGGATATCACTCCATCCCGACAAGCAAAGGCTGGGTGGATAGGATATCGTCAAGGGAGATTCCGTAGTGGTACTGAACCACATGTCACATCTCTGCGAGGACTGCTACCTGTCACCATCCCTCCTGAGGACTCAGCACTGCTGAAGCCAGTCAGAGTACCAATCTTTGTAAACGAATTTGCTCAACTGAAAAATGCCATATACCCAAAATAGTCTATGAGGCTGACTGGTCTGGTAAATCCGGAGAACACTAGATGGACTGCTCTTGTGAAATAGATTCTGAAGAATTTTGGTGAACAGCTACAGGTGATGGGCCTATATGATGCCATTAAGTGTACTGCTTATGGTTTTAGGCCAAACCCGGATTTGTTCTTGGCGTTAGCGGAGAGATATAAATACCGTACCGGCACCTTTATGACCCCAAGAGGCGAGATGGGATTCGCCCTTCATGAAATGGCATATATTTCTCAGCTGCCAACAGCAGATCTGCCATATGAAGAATATATCCCTTTTGTTGATGAAATGAATAAGATCTCCGAAGCCAACCCACTAGTCCTTCATGTCTTTGAAGAATTGATGTGTCATTACAGTATTTGTAAGGCTTTTTATAAAGGACAAGGTGGAAAAAGAGATTCCAACTGTTACTCTTCCAAATGGATGGCCTATTTATTTCAAGGCCGTACTGATGAAGTTCAAAAGAAGAAGAAATCTGAGCAGTATGTCGGTGAATTTAAACCTCTGAATCAAGCGGAGATCGACAAGCTCATCAGGGACACCACTCATGACGACATCGTCACTGAGGAGGACGAAGGCACTTATAAAGCCGGTGATAGGTTTGAGACCTATATTAAGCAGGGTGGCCGAGAATTATCTGCTGAGGGTCATCTGGCCGGATTTATCTCTCTCTGGCTGAGAAAATTTGTAGTTCCTGGCACCTGTTCGGCAGACAGGATGCACAGAGGAGTTGTCTTCGCAGCAGTCCGTCTGGTTTTTGGGTATAAGATGGATTTACTGACAGCGATGACATGCCGTCTGAATGCTGGATTAAGAGCATATACAGACAGAATGTTCGAATTAGCAAGAAAGAACCTTACATCCTTTCCTCGGGTAGAAATGCCCTTTACATATTTGTTTGGGTGGTTGCTTCTGCATTTTGAATCACTCCTGGATGCTGGGATGGCTAGACCAGATGACACCTTTCTGGAAAGATACAGACACACACCAAAGTGGAAATATGACACTTTAACAGATTGCAGAACTATATTAAATAGGGGAGAACTATGGAGCTTCACTTGCGTTCCTCCTCCTGTTGGTTATGAAACCATGCCTGGGAGGCTGATTGATGGCGTTGGTGGCAATGAATTGGATGAGATTCAACATGAATGGCTGAAGAGAATCAGGCCATCTCATTTAATCTGCCGCCGCGACAACATCACTTATCTGGAACCGTATCTTCCGAGCAGGTTTGCTCGGCAATTTGGTTACGATCAGTTGTATGTGGGCAATGCAACGACGTATTTTGCTTATCAAGGCGGGTTGATTGATGGTGCCAGAGCCTGGATATATTACATTGCTAAAGGTACATGGGCTACCTTTTCCATGCCAGATTCGGTCACCTATCATAGAGGAGCTAGAATATTGGCGTCTTACGCCATGTTCTATGTATCAGCTAATACTTTTGATGAAAAATTTAGCATCTTAGGTAGAAGCTTTATTCATATTGAGAAGAAATCAACTAAATCAGCACTGCCTAGAGATTGTCATGATCAAGAAGATCCTCTGGCCACTGATGAAGTTGATGATAAAATTTTAGAAACTTTCTTCTCTGATGACATTCATCAACCATTACATGTGCCCATCGGGAGTGCTGAAGAGAGTATATCTACTGATAATACCCCGAAGAGGAAGCGGGGCAAAGGTGCTGCTGGGCCTGCCCCAAAAAGAGTCACTCGAGCAGAGACTCGAAATCGTGGAGGAATTACCATTCCAGGGACTTCTCCTGCTTCCAATCGAGTCAGAGATGCTGATGAAGCAGGTAGTGATCCAAAAGACAATTATCCTACTGTTCCATTCACAAAAAGAATAGAAAGGAAAGTGATAGTTTCAAAAACTAAATCTGTAATTTGTCTCGATGCAGAGAGTCCCACCGATCGTGCTGTGCGATTGGCTTCGAAAAAACAAGCTGCTTTTGATTTTTCTATAAAGAAAGAACCTGTTGAAGAAGATATTCCTGAACCTGCTGGGTCCTCCATGCCTTCTGATATAGGATCGATTCTGCCAATGGCCGATGATGCGCAGGTAATTTGTCAACCTGCGGTAGAGGCCGAGCATCAGACTGAAACGGCTAATAACTTACTGATTTCGGGAGAATCAGTGAAGGAAGCCACTTCTCTCAACCAATTGCTGAAGCTTCAGAGAGCGAACAAGTTGACTATGAACCGTCGTCTCATTCTTTTGGAGAAGAAGACATGGAGATAGACGATGAATCACCGTCTAAAACTTCAATTGATGTACTGAAGACAATTGGTCAACACTCAGGGTTGACACCAGAGCCGGAGAGGCATATGGAAGTTCAAGTTCCGAGTACTTCTGGAGCGGGAAGTAGTGAAATAAATCCCGTGTCAGAAAGTACTTTGAACAGACTACGAGCCGGGCTAAATGATCCGAAGGAAACTGAATATGAACCAGCTCCAGGTAATATTTTATTTATTAAAATTTTGTCTTGTCTCTGCTTTATTGTCTTTTGGTTTTGATCATGCTTTTTTTTAACAGCTGTAGGAACTGCACCGGCTATGAGTTCTACTCAAGCCCCACTTGTTCAAACTGATGTGGGTGAGAAGAGTTCACATTTGCCGAGTTCTCCAAAAGCACTAACTTCAGCTCCAAGAATAGAGGCTCTTTCTGCTCCTTCCCCTACTATTGCAGCGACTTCCGGTTTTGATACAAGGATAGCAAAGATCATGGGGATGTATTCAGATATTATTTATTCGTATCTGGATACATTCTCAAGACGACTTATGAAGGATGAGACTATGCCCTTTTCGAGTCTTCGAGAGGCGACTAGTTTTCTACTTTCAGCTTTGAGACAGGCTGGTTATGGGACCCAATGTGTCTTATTTGAACATCTCCTGAATGACTTAGAAGCAAACATCCATAAATATTAGGAGATGAAAAAGGAGGATATTAATTCCCTGACTGCAGCTGAGATTGCTCAATTGGAGAATGAAGCTCAAGCTCAGCACATTGCTCTGACAGAATTCCTCGCTTAGTCTTCTAAAGAGTTAATGTCAAAAGACGAAGAAATAATAAGTACTCGTCAGAATATGGAACGCTTAGAGAAAGATGAAGCGTCAAAGGCTAAAGAGCTTAGAAAGTTGAGGGAAGAGCTAGCTCGTATTCAGGAGCAAATTGTCTCCGTAGAAAAGGAACAATCAGAGATTACTACTGATCGTAAATCTGAAGCTGAACGCTGTAAACTTTTACAGCAAGAGCGAGAATTGATGCAAACCAATCAGATTGAGGAGACCAATCGCCGTAGCTCTATTATTGTGGAATATGACCAACGGATGATTGGAGCTGAAACAGCAGAGCGAATCAAGAAAGCTCATGAGGAAAAGATAAATAATATAATCGTTCGTATTCAGGAGATAATTACTCCTACTAAATAGATCTTTTACATTTATCATGTATTGAAGTTTTGATACCCATTTGTAATCAATATTTTGATTTTGATTGAAATGAATATTTTGACTTGATTCAATTTTGTGGATGATATTTTTGTAGAAAACATGTTCAGAGGTAAATAATACATAACATGTTTCAATGAAATAGAATATACAAATAAATTTTGTAACTCTATCATGATATTAAACCAAAGATAATTTTAGTTTAATACTGATTAGAGAAAACAGAATTCAGATATAAAGATATCTTTGGATTCTATTTTCCATGATCTTTTGGACTCGGAAATCAAAAGACGAGATATCATTTTCAGAGAATAGAAAATATGATACATACTGAGATAGAAAATTCAGAGGTAATATGGACATGATTTTCTATACAAGATCTTTATTAAGTCCACTGGGGATCTAATAAAACAAGATATCAAATTCTCTGGGAAAATGATACATGGTAGAATATCGGTTTCCTCTGGGGATAACGATATCGAGATAACTTTTGTAGAGAAGAATTTTATATTTGTTGGGGAATGATGAAAATATTATACATAATATTTCTTTAAGAATTTGCCATTGATAGGCATCATCGTGACTTTCCCATCCATAGAGGCAAGCTGGTATGCTCCGTTAGAGAAGACTTTGTTTACTACGAATGGGCCTTCCCATTTCGCGTCAAATTTGTCTTTGCTCATATGTGTCATGGTCATAGGACGTCTAACAGTAAGGACCAATTCTCCCTTCTGATATGCTCTGACTTTGACTTTCCGGTTAAAAGCTTTTGAGATTCGGGCCTGATACAGCTCGATATTTTGTTGAGCATACAATCGTTTTTCATCTAGAGCTTCCAATTCTTGAAGTCGAAGATGATCATTGTTTTCTGTTGTAAGTTCATTAGAGATTGCAATTCTCAGAGAAGGAATCTGGATCTCGAGGGGAAGAACAGCTTCACACCCATATACCAAAGAGAAAGGCGTACATTCGGTCGCATTGCGAACTGTGGTGCGGTAGGCCCATAGACATTCACCAAGCTTCTCGCTCCAGTTGCGTTTGTTGGAAGAAACGAACTTTTTCAAGAGTTTGATGATCGTTTTATTGAAAGCTTCTGCCAATCCATTAGCTGCTAGATTATATGCTGTAGAAGCTAAATTATTGATTCAATGGTCGTCACAGAATCGAGTAAATTTTTGACTGACGAACTGCGGTCCATTATCATGGATAATACGTCGAGGAACACCAAATCGATAGATGACATGATGCTTGACGAAGTTGATAACACTAGAATTTTTGACTTCGGATAACGGGATTGCTTCAGCCCATTTGGAAAAGTAATCGGTTATTGCTAGAATAAACCGATGTCCTCTTGATGATGGTGGGTTGATGGGACCAATGACGTCCATGCCCCAAGCTTCAAAGGGCCATGATGCCGCTGTTGGGTGTAAGAACTCTGACGGTTGATGGATAAAGTCCGCATGAATTTGACAAGCTTTACATTTTTGAGCATATTGAATAGCATCAGCCACCATCGTGGGCCAATAATAACCCATACGTCGGATACGATCTTGAAGTTTAGGACCTGGTTGATGAGCTCCGCAAACACCATAATGTGCTTCACGGATTATCTGTTGTGCTTCTTCACCAGTGATGCATCGAAGGAGAAGACCGTCATAGGCCCGACGATACAATGTCTTCGTAGTATGATTATAATAAAATCTGAGAGATCGACATCGAATAGACGCTGCTTCACTCGGATTATCGGGAAGTATGTCATATAATACAAAGTCTAGAAACGGGCGTCTCCAATCTTCCGTTGTGGCTTCTGTTTCATTAGAAAAGACATATTCCATAGTAGAATCAGAAGAAGACGAGGACACTTTGTCAAACTTTAATCCAGCATCAAGGTTAAGAGAATCTTCATGAGGATTATGGGGAAAAGCCAAAGCCAGATTATTCTCAACACAGAATAGTTCTCGGTTATAAACCACTATCACTTGCTGACATCTGATTGGTATAGCTAATACAGCAGCAAGATTAGCCAAAGCATCAGCTTCTGCATTATAGGCTCGTCGAACATGTTCAATAAAGAAACCTTCAAAGAAGGAGGCCATAGAGAGTGTTGCTCGATGATAAGGTATCAAATCTTGATGACGAACTTCATACGTTCCTCTGATCTGATTGACAATAAGCTTGGAGTCTCCATAAACTTCCAAATATTGAATATCTAGATATTTAGCAAGTTGAAGACCGATGAGCAATGCATTGTATTCGGCTACATTGTTTGAACATGATTGATCCAGAGAATAAGCCCTCTGAATAGTTAATCCTTCTGGGGATACAAGAACAATCCCAGCTCCGGCGACAATATCGCCGTTAGGACCTATTCTAGATGCTCCATCAAAGAATAGACGCCAGGTAGGTATTTCTTCAGAAACCAGATTTGAATCCAGAACTTCATCTGGAATCTCATCATATAATTTAGAATCTTCTGGAATCGCATGAGCTGCCAGAAAATCAGCAAGAGCCTGTCCTTTAACTGACTTCTGAGGAATATAATGCATATCGTATTGAGCTAACAAGATTCCCCAATTAGCTAGTCTGGAGTTGAGAATACCGGGTTTCTTCATCATAATCCTGATGGGATTCACTCTAGAAATGACGTAAATCGTTTGACCGATAATATAATATCGCGTTTTCTGAACAGCAAATATTAATGCTAAGCATTCTTTCTCGATTGGAGAATAACGCGGTTCAGCGCCTGTCATTATGCGACTGAGATAATAAATAGCCTGTTTATGGCCATCTTTATTTTTCTAGGCGAGTAATGCACCAAGAGAATGATCCATGGCTCGAACATATAGAAGGAATGGTATTCCCGAGACGGGAGGTACCAAAACCGGAGGGTTCATGAGATACTGTTTGATATCGTCAAATGCTTTTTGACATTCTTCGTTCCAGACGAAAGATACACCTTTCTTCAGAAGTTTGTTGAATGGTCTGCAGCATCCTGATAAGTTAGAAATGAATCTCCTGATATAAGCGATTCTTCCTTGAAATCCTCGTAGCTCTTTTAAGGTGCGTGGAGGACGCATCTCTTGAATGGCTTTGATCTTCTCGGGATCCACGTGTATACCTTTAGCGGTAATGACGAAGTCGAGAAATTTACCACTAGAGATGCCCAGGAAGGACTTAGTAGGGTTCATTTTAAGTTGATGCTGACGCATTAAATCAAAGATAGTCTTCAAATCTTGGATATGATCCTCCTTTCGTCGACTTTTGACTGCAATATCATCAACATAGCATTCGACTATTTTTCGGAGATGTTCGCGGAATATAGTGCTCATTGCTCGCTGATATGTTGCTCCTGCATTTTTAAGACCAAACGGCATCACTGTACAATAGTATGTACCGATCGGTGTTCTGAAGGAAGTGTGTTTTTCATCATCTGGAAACATTTTGATTTGATTATATCCCGAATACCCATCCATGAATGACATCCGTTCGAAACCACATGTGTTGTCGATCATGACATCTGTAATTGGAAGAGAAAACTCGTCTTTAGGACAAGCTGCATTGAGATCGCGAAAGTCTATACAGACTCGGATCTTGCCAGTCTTTTTAAGGACAGGAACGATGTTAGCCACCCATTCAGGATGTTGTTCCTCTCGAATAAATCCGGAAGCCATAAGCTTGTTGACTTCAGCTTCAATTGCATCCATAATGTCTGGACAAAATCGTCGCTGTTGTTGTTTGACTGGTTTAGCATTTGGCATGATATTAAGTTTGTGCATTGCAATCTTTGGATCTAGTCCCGGCATATCCTTATAACTCCAAGCGAAGACATCGATATAATCATGAATAAGCTTGATCATGTCTTGCTTATCTGTTTCTGAAAGACTTTCACTGATGAATATTGGTTTAGGGGACCCTTCTTTACCAACATCAATTTGGATCAGTTTATCTTCAGTAGGAGGTTCCCTCTGCTCGAACCTGAATTCCCATTGATTATCTAATCTTTGAGCCCATTGTTCTGATTCAGGAGATATTTCAAAATCATCCTCATCTTCATCATTTTTTTGCGGGCTATCAACAGAGACCATATTGATGGATAGAATAGAGCGATGGAGATCGCCAATACTTGTGTCAGAATCCCAAGAAACGGAATCAGAAGATTCAGATTGTTCATCTTCAGATTGTTCGTCTTCATTGATTTTTGAATCTTCATGGACTATATTGATAAAGGAGGTAGGAGCAATGTAACCTAAACCATATTTTGTCCTTCCGTATTTTAATAGAGGAATTCGAACAGGCATTCTTCTTCCTTTTCTATTATTGAGGCTGGTTCTGAAGTCATAACCCATATTCTTGATGATATTTTTGGATTGCTGACTATAGCGACGCAGTTGTAACCTTCCAGTATCGTCGTTTGTGTCATCTTCTTCCAGGTTAGGAGGATTCTGGGGTCCTTTATAGAAGAATATTGGATTTTCTCCCTTCTTTCTAATAGGAACCACGAAGTACGATTTTTGTATAGACTCTAATGATACATTTGTATGAAGAGTTTGAACAACTCCTATAGTTAGTGGCTTTAAGCTATCTAGCAATTGTAAATAACTTTGTACATGATTACAGACATCAATATACTGCAAAGGAGATGCTTCATTAATATTAGATACTGTATTTACAACAGAAGGCTGAGCCTTATCAGACTTAGTCAAATTAATGACAAAAGGGGGAGAAGAAGAGAGATCAGAAGTTTTGTTTCGATTAAGATCGATAACAAAAGGCTCAGAAGAGGTGAGCTCCCTTGAAGAAGATCGTGGATAAGTAGTACGTCCACTGACTGGAATGACTAGAGTATCGGGTCTAGCCTGAGAAGATGGAAGAAGAGTGGTGCGTCCGCTGACAGGAATTATCAGCGAACTTTGTGGAGCTTGGGAAGACGATACAGTAGTACGTCCACTGACAGAAATTATCAGTGAGCCTTGTGGAGCCTGGGCAGGTGATGAAGTAGTACGTCTACTGACTGGAATTATCAGTGAGCCTTCTTCGGATGATTTAACAGACTGCGGAGGAGTGATACGCCCTTTTACAGGAATAACAAAAGTGTCGACTTTTGATATCTCATCGTCATTATCCATAGCTTGCAAGACTTTTGAGTATTCATCTTTGTACATGCGAGCGTCATTGAAGTAAGCTTCGACTCCTTTGAATGGATAGAGATCTGCAACCTCCTTTTGAACTTCTCCATTATCATCAACATATTTGAAGCACTGATGAAGAGTCGAAGGAACGATATTATGTTCATGCAAGAATGGTCTCCCCAATAGAGCATTGTATGAGCAACCATGATTGTCGATGATGTAAAAAGTAACTTTAGTGCGAAGATCGCCTATTTGAAATTTGAGGCAAATTTTGCCCAAATGCTCACTTTTTCCCTGATTGAATCCCAAGATGGTAGTGATAGTGCTGGAAAGACTATGCACAGGTATCTTCAGTGCATCTAGCATAGCCTTTGGCATAATACTGAGAGCGGATCCTGGATCAATCAGTAGACGATCAACCTTCATAGAATCGATATATCCTGTATGATATAAAGGACGGTCATGTCGATTATCCTCTAGCAGCATATCGTCCTGCGTAAAGGTAATGTTTGGAATAAATTCCAATACATTATGGCAATGAGAGACAGATTTTGTTTCCAACTTTTTGAGGAGAGTTAGGCAGGTTTCTGCTTGCAGCAGTGCTTCACTCAGAGTTTCTCGAGTCTCTTTAGAGAGGCGTAAGAGCTCAAAGATTGATAATTTAGCTGGTGTATTGGCTAGCTGAGCCAATATATCAAAATTATAAGGCTTTTCAAGTCCTGTAGGAGATGACTTCTTCAATGGTTTGTCGAAGCGGACTTGTTGTTTGCCTTTGTCAGCTGCTGTTGGTTTAGAAGGAAGTGTCTCAACAGGAATATTTGAAGGCTCTTCAGTAGAGACTGGTGTTGGAGCTGAAACCGGAGGGACATCAGGAGTTTCTCCAGGAATGTCAGCATAATCTTTCAGATATATTTTTTCTGATCGAGTTCCAGCATGAACTTCGACTTCAGATTCTGGTTCAGGATCTATGGAAACCATGTTACAATTCTTCATCTTGCTCTTGGTTCTTTTATGCTTGATGAGAGCTTCATTCCAGAAACCGAGGCCCATACGAGATTGATTATGCCTCATAGTGATGGCTAAAGGTACTCGGAGTCCTTTGCCTGAGTTCAAACCAGGAGCAGTGGCTAGATCATAATCTATCTTTGCCATTAATTTACGAGATTGTGAACTGTATAGATGAAATACAGGCTTGTACCTATCTTCAAATTGAGGTACAGATTTTATCTCTGTAGGGAGTGAATTTCCTGCCAAGATAAAAGTAGAGGTTAGATAAAAATCGGGTGTGAAACTAGAAGTCACATTGCATGACTTAGTCTTCCCGAGCTTCTTTTTAGACAACGGAGACTTCCGAAAAGAAGAGGAAGACGTCTCAAACTCCGTCATTAAATCCGGGTGGATCCACATGATCTCTCCCTTCTTAGTTGTGATAGGAACAAGTCCTTCATTCTGTGCTGGTGGAATGTTCACCACTTCGAGAGTTGCTTTGGGGATAGGAACAATCCCACTTTCTACCATTAAAGGAGGGAAGTCACCGAACTGCATTGAAATTACATTTGCTGTGACTGTCTTATCTTTGGGTGTCAGTGTCACAGCTCCTGATTTAATCATCTCTTGGATCTTTCCTTTTAATACATAGCAAGACCGGATTGTATGACCCAGCATTCTATGATATGGACAGTATTTTGGATGATCTGTCTTGTTGGCTTCATCAGGCTTTTTAATTTTTGGCAATTGTATCTTGTTACCTTTGAGCAAGCATTCAAAGATACCTTGAACATCGTCATCATCGAAAGAATATTCTTCTTTCGGCCGAGGGGGTCTCTGTTGTTGATTTGTTGGAGCTGGGGTAGCTTGAGTAGTCTTTACCTCTTGACTACTGCTTTGGAGATTAACTTCAAGAGCTTCTTTTCCTTTGCGATTATTGGGTCGAGTACTATTGCTAGCACTCTGATTTAATTCCTTGGGAGCCATTTGTACCCCCAGACCTTTGAAGGTCTCAGCACTGACTTCAGCAGCCTTGGCACTGACAATGAAAGAAGGCCAATCTTGGAACTGAGTGGACCCTGTGCACATGCTGATGATTGGTAAGAGATTCGACTTACAAGTGTCGATAGTAACAGCATCGGGAGTTCCGAGAGGCATTTTGAGGGCTTCTCTTCTGAATCTTTCAATGAAGTCCTCGATGGTTTCATTATTTTTCTGTTTAATTCTTATGAGGGCTGACATGGTCATGTCATTGAGCCCTTCATAGAACCGTTCAAGAAATATTTGCTTGAAACCGGCAAATGAGGTAATGCACCCATCAGGGAGACTTCTATACCATTCATAAGCCGTTCCTTTGAGACACCCAACAAATACCCGAGTAAGGAGGGCATCACTTGGTTGCAGTTGATCAGTCATTACCTCAAAGTGATTAATGAACTGACTTGGGGAAGTTGTCCCATCAAAGAAAGAGATAGTCGGAGGTAAGGTTGCTTGATACCTAACCTTTGCAAACCATCCTTCTGTTTGAATGCCTCAAATTGAGTTCGGAGATTTCTTAACTCTTTAGTAACAATTCCAGAGGATTGTGGAGTTGTTGTCACGACCCGCACCCACTGTGAGGGTACGAGTACGTAACAACGTCCAGCCTACGCCGCAGTGTCGGCGGTAGAACGCTGTTCTAAGTCTCTAACTAACCATCAACTCATGCAGTATATAATGTACTCATCATGATCAACTCCGAACGGAGGACAAGTATAAGATAAGGTGTATCTCAATCACAGTCTAAGCACGATAAGATAACACAGAATTGTAACTAAGAATTTGAAGACAAAAATAAATACTGAAATAATAACATCTGAATAATCTCAAACACATCTCAAGTCTCAACTCTATACAACAAGCCCTAAATGAAAAATAAATGCAAGTCTACTAGACTAAATCCCGATCACTCCTGAGTGTCGGGGCCATTGGTAGCTAAGCCATCTCCTCAGTAAAATGTAGGGCATGTATCCTCAGGACAATCATCTGTAAAATTTTCAACAGGTCCAGTCAGGACAGGAATGAGCACATCTCATCTAGAAAACCCAAGTAAATGACAGAGAACTATAGAGCAGTTATAGACAGTTGTATTGATGAAAATGGCAGTTTATATTCAGGTGATGGTAAGAAGACAGATAAAGTGCAAGGAAAGTAAATACTAAACAAGAGAAGAATCATAGCAATGAAGACTGTAAAAATAGAACTAGCTGAACCAGGGTAATATGATATAAAGTCCAGGCAATAATGTAGACCAGTGTAACTCCAATGTAAGTCCAGTACAGGATGAATCTCATACAAGATGAATCCAGCAAGGGACGATTCCAGTCATAGTGATCAATGATTCCAGGGTGAGTCCAGCTTATACTCTAGCAGTGTGTTTTAAAATACCGAGATCGACATGTAAACGGCTATGGGTAATCCGGCACATCACACACCTGGCCGGGTGTGAGATGGCTATCATTCCAGTAGATTCCAGTAGGGGTGATTCCAGTAATGGGGTATGTCTACATGTCTTACTCTAGTATTTCCCCTCCCAGCAAGTGAATCCAGAATTCCGACACAATAATTCAAGATGAGTCCAGCCAAGTACAATGATACCAGTAAATGATTCCGGGGTGATTCCAGTAAATGATTCCAGTAAATGAAGCCGGAAATGATGATACCAGTAATAGAGGCCAGAAACTAAATGTGTGTCGTATACATGAATCCAGAAATAACAGTACGTGTTTGTAACAGAGAATCACATACAGCTAACTAGAACTGAAATACAGTAATTGACAAATAAATGAGAGAACTATCAGAGAATGTACTCGCCTGATACTCTGAAAAGAGTAGTATAATGTCAGATGCCTGCACCAGAGTCACAATGTCCTAAACAGAGTAATATGGGTTATGATATGTAAAATATAAGAGAATTGAAAGCTACAATGCAAACTACATGATTTCTAGGCCAATCTAGGTCAAAGTCAACTCTAAGTCAACCCTGGTCAACTATCTAGGTCAACTAGGTCCAAGTCAAGCTTGGTCAATTCTAGGGTTACATTGGTCAACTTCCTAGCTAACTAAGTCAACAAGTCAAAATTGGTCATTTATCCTATATCAAGTCATACTTGCCTGAAATATCCTGACTTAGATAGCCTTAGCCAACCTTACCCTATACAAGTACATACATACATATATATATATATAGGATATGCCCAATCTAGGTCATCAATTACCCTAGGCTAGATAACTCATCATCTACTACCCACCATATCCTCTTTCGTAGTCTATCTAGATAACCCTTTACTAACCTATATTTCCTAGCTAGTAGGGTTAAACACATGACTAAATATTCTAGGTAACCATATACTAAATAGGTACTAGCCTAAACTACTCTAGGCTACTAACTAACAATCGAACTAACATCTACTAACTAAACTAATCTTAGGATTACAAAAGTCTACCTATATTTAATAACCAAAATCATATAGCCTAACACCCAATCAAACACCACACACTCAAACCTACATGATATAAATTCCTATACCCCTACTTCCCTTACTCTCAAAACACTCAACCTAAGCTCTTGCATTACTTCAATGCATTTGAAACTAACAAGTCAGCCTAACACATGATGGCTAACCCTCACACAGGTTATCTAACCTTAAAACACATGTACATACCCATATCCTACTGTCAAACTAACCTGTCAAACTGACCTATTATCCTATGATACACAACTCCCATTACAAGGCCAGGGGAAATCCCCCTACTGCTAATGCAGCATAGCCAAGCACTGCTGCTGCATTGGAATGCTGCTACTGCTGTAAGCTTGGCCAAGGAAATCCAGCAAGGGAGCCAAGTCCCTGCTACTGCTTGCTGCTGCCAAATGCAAGCTCCTACTGCTAATGCTTCCACAAATTTCCCCCCCTAGCACACACCAATACACATATTATGTAATATCAACAGCCAAGACCAACCAAGACCTACCCAACTCAATAAATCACCTCAGAACTGAGATGACCCTCACACAAAACCAATCAATACACAAAATCATTTAAGGAAAACATTTTTCAGGAATCTAACAGTGAATCCATTACCTGAGTTATCTCAGGAATCATAAAACCCAAACCCAAATCAATACACAATCAGTTTATACACAAATTCAGGTTCTCAGGAACCTGAGACAATGATCAAAAGAGTGAAACAGTGAATCAGAAAATGGCAAGAAAACAAGTTGTGTGTAAAAGACAGTTAGGAAAGAAAGAAATCAGTTTGTTGTACCAAAACATTTAGGGAAAACCAAAAACCAATCATGAATCCTAAAACTCAGCTTGTAAACCATATCTCAGATATCTCATATCAAGATACAACAAATCCTAAATCAGTTTCAGATCAAAACAGTTCAGTTTTAGGAATCAAAACAAAGTGCAATAAAATGCAAGTGTGTGTGTGCTAGGTAGAGGGTGTGTGTGTATTGACAGTGATGTGTGTGTGGTGGCAATGTGTGTTTACAGGAATAACATGGCAATGTGCACTGTGTGGATGTTTAAGGTGGCAGTGAGTGAAACATAGAGTGATATAGGCATGAATGTGTGGCTTAGTGAAAAGGGCATTTCAAATGCAAATTCTCAGTTTTTTCTGTTTCAGTGTACATTGAACTAAAAATCGAATCCAAAATTGAACCCAATGCATCTCTTATGAATTCAGAGATGTAGACTTAATTCTCACATATGTACATACAATGTAGACATTAAATTATCACAATTAATATTTAATTGAATTCACCAAAACTCTGAGAATTGCACTGGACTGTACCAAATTCAGAACTTATTCAAAAGAAACCCAATTTCACATTCGAATACAATAAAACTTCAAATTAATGATTGATAAATGTGTGTGAACGTGCTATGGTGTTATACAGGCTATGTCGTGTCCACAGAAATCGACACGACGTGTCCCAATGCTGAAAACCAATATCAGAGAAATAGCATTGTCAGTAGGCCTCGTGCAGAGGTGCAACACGACCTAATGACTCGTGTGCCCACCCCCGAGCCTCGTGCTCCTGCCTACGGGTTCGCCCAACATAGGGGAACGTGTCCCACAGCCTGCAACTAATTCATACTGTGTCGTGTCCAATAAAACAGTGCGTATCAGCACGCGTTTTAACCCGCGTGTCGTGCAGTGCCAAATCGATGCGGATGGGATTTCTCCCAATCCGCTCGATAAAATGTCCTGAAATTTTATGTGCACTGTGTCAGTCACTAGGGGAATGTGTCCACAAAATTTCATGGCCTGAGTCGCCGTGTCGTGTCCACAGTGGCACCCGAGCAGCAGGGCACTGCACAGTGTCCTCGTGCACACGTTCGTGTCCAGTTTTGGACACGAAAACCAACTCAAATCGTGTTCAGACAAGTAAAAACATGATCTACATATCAAGAGCTATTCAAATATATAATTTGTTTTGAAAAACAATAACATTCAATCCATTGAGGCATTCTATCGAACACCTACACAACACTACGACACGTGTCCGATACGGACACCAAACTGACACGAAAATCACCCAAATTTCAGGGAAACCTAGGGGACTCCTAGATCTAGCCCTATATGCAAAGAAAACTGAAGTTTGAATCAATTTGGAGAGTTTTACCTATAGGTGCAAAAAGCATAAAAAAGCTCCAAATGGGGGATTCTTCCTCTTGGTGCCAAGTGCCCCAAATTGTCCCAAAGCTGGGATAAAACTCAGAAATCAGAAAATAGGAGAGTGTTAGGTTCTAATGCAAGAAACTAGGATCAAAAAGGAATCAAAATGGATTTATGGGGATTTTTGCAAGAGGGACAATACCTTTCCTTCTCCAATGTTGAAATGAATGAAAGAAGGAGGCAAGCCCTAGAGAATAAGTGTTTATATAGGGTGGGGATCCCTATGGCTGGTCATTTAGGGTTTGGTTAGGGTTAGGGCTTCTAGTTATGGGCCATGGGCCAAGTCATGATCAAAATAAATCATTTAGCCATAAGTCATTTCATGAAACTATGAACCATGACTTAAATCCACTAAACCAAGTCCCCTCATTCTAAAATTAGTTTCTAATAACTAAATGTAGGTTAACCTAAGTTAGACTAGGGTCACCATGGCTAGGGTTAGCTTCTAGGCTAGCTCACTAGGTCTCAACAAGTCAAGTCAACCTAGAACTCACCAAATCAACAAATCACCAAATAAATCAAATAAGTCAAAATGACCAAAATACCCCTAGGCTAAAAATAATAATTAAATCGTCCTAATGACGTGGTTAGGCTCTAGGTCATGCAGTCTCTCAGGTTTCACTAGCAGCACATCAAAATCACAGGTCATGACTTAAACCAGTTTTTAAATAGTTTAAAAATAATTGAAAATCACCAAAAATCACCATGTGAAATAAATATCAATAAATAATAATTATAATTACAAAATTTCAAAAAATACCCTCATCTGGAAAACTGGATGTTACAGTTGTAACTTGTTGAGTGTAATTGGGAGGAGGAACTGCAGCATATGTACCACCCCCAACTCCAGACTGACTTGGAGTGGTTTGTACAGGAACATTAGATTGTACCCCCGAAATAGTAGAAGGTTCCGGATTTGGGGAAATGGGAGCATTTAATACTACTGGTGGTACTGTTTGTTGAACTTGCTGAGTTTGATGCTGAGCTTGCATAAGAGTGTGCATAGCATTCAATGTATCTGCCATTGCTCGCAACTGTTGTTCCAAGGAAGAAATCCTTTGCTCATGAGCTTCGGTGCTAATTGAAGGTTCATGATTGCCATCCACCATGTAAGTAGTAACCATTCGAGGAATAGATGATGAAACAGTCTGTTCTGAATCATCACTGTGTGAATCAATATCTTTCCCGAGACTATTTATAGGAGTCAATACTGGAAAATTGGATTCTCCAAGGAAGTCCTCTGTGATCTCCGGATTATCACTTGGATGAGAAGAAGAAGAGACCCTGGCCAAGGCTCTGGTCCTGGATCGGGTGCCGAGATAAACTCCATCTTCAGAATCTGATATAGCATCAGATCGTATGCTCCCCCCAATATTTCTGGAGGTCATGTTGACAGAAGCATAAAGAGGTTCATCTTCATCCAATATTGGTTCATATTGAATCCGTTCGAAAACAGATCGTCTTTTTGGTGAATAACAACACTGAATCACAACCCGAGGTTGGAAGTTGCAACCATGTTTTTCATAGCAAATATGAGCAATGTCATGGCCAGATGGAGTGTCAATTCTCCGTTTATTTTGCAAATACTCCCGGAGATCTGTAGGAACAGATTGGGAAGTACTTGAAGGTAGTTTCTGTGTAGAAACTTGTCTTTTGTTCTTCTGTCTTCTCGGTTCTGGAGTGTATAAAGACTGATTAATTTGAGCCACATAGTTTTTGGCATATTCTGCATCAGGGTCTAATATACTTGTCTCAGTGGAACTGAGACGATTCTGATGAAGCTTGTTACGAAGATCCGTAGGAGATCTAACTTTGGTATCAGTCTTGGATACTTGTAATTTGCCTTTTTCAGATCGAAAAATTTTGAGAGAAGGAAGATGGGTATTATTTCGACAGGGAGTCGGTAATAATCCATCTAGAGAGGAATTAGCCAAAAGGCGTTTTCCTTTGTTTGATCTAGTAAAAGTACTAGTCAAATTAACGCCAGAGGTAAAGACCTTAGGAGTAGAGGAGTTGACTAAAGAATCTTTCTCCTTGGTTGGCACAATATGTGCAAGTTGAGGGGGAATCATTTGTATGTTCTGTGGAAGAGAACCCCCAGCTTGATTTTGAGAAACAGTCAAAGGACTGTATCTGTTAGCATACGCCGATTTTAGTTTGGACTTCTGGTCATACGCTGCCTTTTTATTAGCATACGCTGGCTTTGGCTTAGCATACGCTGCCTTTGCCGTACGCTGCCTTTTAACTGTCATACGTACAGAGTCATCAATGGCTAAAGAGCCGACTGCTGTCGTAAGAGTAGAGGGTGAAGAGACTTTAACATGTCCAGAGATGGTTTTCCTTGGACACGCTGACTTGGTTAAAGAACCAACTTTGTCAGCGTGACTAGGAGAAGCCACTGTTGCCGTGTTCAGAGAAGCCAAAGTATGCTTCGTGGAAGTTGAAGACGTGTTCTTGTCAGTGTGAGAACTGACAGAAGCGTCTCGGGCTGTTGAAGAAGACTTAGGGACATAGACAGAGCGTCCCTTCTTCTTGGCAGCAGGAAGATCGGAGGAAGCAGTTCGGCCCTTCTTCGCCTTGAGCATTTCTTCGTAAGCAGATTGGTCGAATTGTCCGACCATCGTCTTCTTCGTCGAGCCGATCGACAAAGTATCGCATTGAGTTGTTGCTATCTCGTTGGAGGAGACAGCTTTCCCCAGCAGAGTCGCCAATTTGTTTTCCATAAATAAATTTACTTTATTTATTTTGTATCTGAGAAAATTACAACTGTAGGAATCTAATCTAGAAGACGATTACTTTATCCCTTGGACGATACGATGAAGAAAACTCGAACTTTGAAGAACTTGGACAGCAACTGGACAATCTCTCTGTTCTCTCTGAAATTGACTGTAGTCCCTGATGAAGATGAAGAAACTCTCTTTTATAGAGTTCTGGATAACTGTTCTGAAGCATACACTCAGTCAGTTACTTGACGTGTGCATAACTGCAGAGACGCGTGGTAAATTCTGATGGAGACACGTTGGAGTGCGGTTGAGAGTAGTGGAATATATCTAGGAGAGATTGGTGGCATGGATGTCACGTTGCATAACTTCTGGGTAACTGAGTAACTGAGTACAGGATACGTGATAACGTGTGTTGACTGTATGTTAAAATTCATCCTGGATGCCTTTGCTGTAATACGCTATCTTTGTTGAAGAAGAGTCATATGCTAGCTTTTGAAGGCACATGTCTTGCATACGCTGACTTGGACAGCATAGAGCCATAGAAGGCTGATACGCTTACTTTATTGATAAGGAGTCGTATGGAATCCATACGCTCACTTGGTTAGGAAGAAGTCGTATGAGGTCCATACGCTCACTTGAATGGCAAGGAGTCGTATGAGGTCCATACGCTCACTTGAATGGCAAGGAGTCGTATGAGGTCTATACGCTCACTTGGATGGCAAGGACTCGTATGAAGTCCATACGCTCACTTGATGGCAAGGAGTCGTATGAAGTCCATACGCTCACTTGATGGCAAGGAGTCGTATGAAGTCCATACGCTCACTTGATGGCAAGGAGTCGTATGAAGTCCATACGCTCACTTGATGGCAAGGAGTTGTATGAAGTCCATACGCTCACTCGATGGGAAGTCGTATGGATTGAAGGAGTAGACACGTGGCTGTTCTCAATCTTCTCAAACACGCCATATCTTCAAATACTGACAAATATTTCTTGAGCGTCGTGCTGCAGATATGATGGCTGACAGACTGTCAGAAATGACAGTAATGATGGCTCTTTATTTATGATGGCTGCTGAGCTGTCCTCGTAAGAGACAAAATCTTTTCTCGAAAACCTATACGACGGCTAGTCTTCATGGGGCAGCTGTCTTTGCACGAAAGACGAAGTGTCAGATTCATCCTTTATTAAATACATGCTGTGCTGTCATCTCAAGAAATATTAAAATATTCACTGAGCGTACGGCCTTTAGATGAGCGTATGGCCTTGAGCGTATAACTTGGGCTGAGCGTATGGCTTTGACTGAGCGTGTGGCCTTGAGCGTATGACTTGGGCTGAGTCTTATGTCTTTGACTGAGCGTGTGGCCTTGAGCGTATGACTTGGGCTGAGTCTTATGTCAGCGTGTCATAATTTTTACACCCTACAGACATAACCAATATAAATAACCTGGACACCGTGGACGATTGTGCTTGTACAAATAAACCAGTCATATTTTGCATCATGTTTAGGAAGGGACTCCTGAGTACCACGGTCAGGAGTACCTACTGAAATGGACTAAGGCTAATAACTAGAATAACATAGTAGTCATGAAGAGATTTTTCAGCTACAGGCAATCCCGTTACCTGGGCGCGTCTGGAATATATAGCCTGCCGTCGAGTAGGCCACATTTCCAGCACACTGTCATGTGTTGCACCATTCAAGCTACTTAAGGGTACATGCGTTTTCTGGACGATGTACCTACCTGAATTCAACCCTTAAATTCGACCTGGGTAACCTGGATGGTCTGCAGGGCTTGTGGCTGTGGAATAATCTTGCTGCATCTTGTTAGTAACTAGGACTGTGATAACCCTAGTTAGTTAAAGTATCAAGCCGTACTCATTGCTTGGCCGTGATTGATTGGATGGCATGACCAGTCTAGTCTTGTCTTGATCCTGTACAAGATTGTTACATGTCCTGATTTCTTATATTATCTTGTCGATAAATGGTAGGAAACCAAGCTCCATTCAGATGAAGGGTTACAACCCCGGTCCTTGTTTGGTTTACGGGTTGTAACCTGGTTATCTGAATAGTTTCATGGTTGTCTCGTCGTATATCATCCTGATTTCTATATATTTTCAGTTCTTACCATTTATTTATACCTTGTGCTAACTGCTGGTTTTAGTTCCTAAGTGAAGCTTCCTTTGTGGAACTTGCTCTTTCTGGGGTCTGATCCAGCTGGTTTTGTATGACCAGATTTTGGAACAGCTCCAGAGGATCTACTGACTTTCCAGTCCGATGGTGACTACCAGGCGTAACCTGGGCAACGAGTGGGTTTATTTTTTATCTTCCACTTTATTGTAAAGATATTCTTTTGAGACGTTTAGCCGACGAGCACCTGTTTAGCTCGATTGCAATTACTTACTGTCTGCCTACGGGTTGTAACATGATTGACAGATCCTAGGGTTGATTATGTATGACTAAACTCTTGCTAGTCCTCATATTTTGTAACGACTAGCTTCATGATCAGCTGAATATGTAATGTTTGGGATGTCTTACTATTGTATATTTGGTGATCTTATATCTTGTAACATTTACTTACCTGCTTGTGATTGAGATACTAGGCTTGTTCATGACCATAAGAGACTGTTGGCTTGTAGTTAAACCCTCATGTATTTAGACAGCCGTGACCGTATAGCGAGGTGGGTTGCACTTCAATATACTTAGCTGGCTATGTCTGCCCCCGCTCTCCAGTATTTTGGTTCTGGGGCATGATATGGTTTAAGTGGTAGCACATGCAGACCTTGTAAATCAAGATATATGAGGGTTTACCAAATAGATGTCTCAATCAGTACTCGTCCTTGATCTCTGTTCTTATCCTCTGAATCCCTGAGAACTCTTGTCCTGATCACATGCTTGTATCGTTGATCTGTCCTGGTCATTCCTTATTGTTCCCTATGTCGTATTCTTCAGCAGCATTGTACCTGGCCCTGCCGATCAGCAAGGCAGAGCACTTTCCGTGGACCAGCAGCAACCCGGTGATCAAGCCCAGCACTTAGAAGTAGCCTTCAGAGTCGTGCCTACTGAGGGAGAGCTACCAGTCCAGCCAGTTCAGCCTGCAGAACCTGATGATGGCACTTTGGTAGGTTTCATCAGGACCTTGATAGCTTTCCAGGATCGTCGAGAAGATGCCTTGCACCAGGCAGTGACAGATGCTTTGACTAGAGGCGGTCACCCAGGGAACAGCACGGCCAACAACTTCAAGCGTTTGTACCCTCCATTCTTTGACGGTAGCGAAGATGTGATCGTCGCAGATGCTTGGCTTCAGGACACAGAGGTGATTCTAGAAGCAGCCAGGACTCCGGAGAACGAGAAGGTGGCCGTAGTGCGCCTGCAGTTATTGTATCTTGCCTGCAGCTGGTGGACGGCTCAAGCCGTTGGATTAATGGCCCCTATTGCTTGGGCAGTATTCAGAGAGAGATTCCAGACCAAGTATTTCGATGTTGTAGCTCGATACGATCTACCGATGAGATTCACCAATCTGAAGCAGATGGACAGGACGGCCGACGGATATGCGACCGAGTTTTCTAGACTTAGTCGGTTTGCTCCCACCTTGGTGGCAACCGAGTATGATAGAGCTCAGCGATTTCAGCAGGGAGTTCATCTGGAGATTTTATTGGCAGTTGAGCAGTTCGAGCATCAGACTTTTGATGCAGTCTTGAGAGCAGCTAGGAGGCACGAGTATACCTTCCATAGGATTGTGGATAGGGCCGGAGGTCGGAAGAGATCTCATGGCCAGATGAATCAGTCTTCAGCACCAGCCCCGGCAGTTCGGGCTTTGACTATTGAAGCTCCGAGGAGGGCGGCCTCAGTAACGTCGGTTCAGCATTCAGCCCCGACGTATCCTCAGCAGCAGAAGCAGAAGCACTCTTACGTAGTGGGATGTTCTCATTATGGGAAGCCAGGCCATGTGGCAGCAGAATATCGTAGGGCACAGGGATTTTGCCTAGCATGTGGAGCAGCAGATCATATGGTGGGATCATGCTCGAATAGGGGTAGTTTCTTATCATCCAACCTTTCTACTCCTTCGGTGAGAGGACCAGCACCAGTCCAGCAGCAGCAGTATCAGCCTCACAGGCCCTTACCGCCTCAGTCTCAGGTATTCCAGCAGCAACAGCCCCAGCAGTATACACAAGCCCAAGCCCAGATCCAGAGCAGGCAGCGAGAATTTCAGCAGAGGGGACCAGCACCCTGAGGGCACGTTCAAGCTATCGTGATGACCGTAGAGGAAGGATTGGCACCAGAAGAGGTAGTGGCAGGTACTATTCTCGTCAACTCCTTTCCAGCTTCAGCTTTATTTGATTCTGGTGCATCGTATTCATTTATGTCTGTACGATTCGCGACACGGGTAGGATTGGAGCCCGAGTCATTACCGTAAGGCTCAATATACTTACTGGTAACGGACTTGTGGGAGTAGATAAAGTATTTTCCTCGTGTCAGATCGTAGTTAGTGGTAGAGAATTTTCCGCTAGATTGATAGAGTTTCCGATGGCCGATTATGATGTGGTCTTAGGGATGGATTGGTTGAGGAACCAATATTCTAGAATAGACTGCCATATTAGTAGGGTTGTTTTTAGCATTCCAGACGAGCCAGAGTTTTCCTTCTCCCAAGGCGAAGTTGAACCTTCTCCTCCAGTATTGCGGATGGCAGTAGCAGTAGTGCAGTTACCCCGGATAGTTAAAGAGTTTTCCGATATTTTCCCAGAAGACCTTCCTGGGATGCCGCCAGAGCGGAAGATCGAGTTCACTATTGAATTGATCCCAGGAATAGCCCCAGTGTCAGAAAGAGTCTACAGGATGACGCCATCAGAGTTAGAGATATTGTACAAGATGATTGAAGAACTTAGAACCAAGGGATTCATTCGTGCTAGTGGATCGCATTGGGGAGCCCCGATGCTTCTTGCGAAAAAGAAGGATGGTACGTCCAGATTATGTGTTGATTATTGTACCTTGAACTCAGTGACAATCAAGAACAGATACCCTCTCCCGAGGATAGATGACTTGTTTGATCAACTCAAGGGGACAACAGTATTCTCGAAGATCGACTTACGGTCAGGATACCATCAGATCAGAGTCAAAGAGCAGGACATCCCGAAGACAGCTTTCAGATCCCGGTATGGGCATTGGGAGTTCCTTGTTATGCCCTTTGGAGCAACCAATACGCCGGCTATATACATGGACCTCATAAATCGCATCTTCATGCCGTATTTGGACCAGTTCGTGATTGTGTTTTTGGACGACATCCTGGTCTACAGTAAGAGTGTAGCAGAGCATGAGCAGCATCTCCGTGTGGTTCTTCAGATTCTTAGAGAGCACCAGTTATATGCCAAGTTCAGTAAATGCAAGTTCTGGCTCGATCGCATTTCGTACTTGGGGCATATCATCACCAGAGGAGGAGTAGAAGTGGATCTCCAGAAGATCGTGGCTATTGAGTCGTGGCCATACCCAGCACAATTGCAGAAGTCCGTAGTTTTCTTGGATTAGCCGGCTACTACCGACGATTTATTTCAAACTTTGCTCGGATCTCAGCACCATTGACCCAGCTGACCCGCAAGGATATGCCATTTGCTTGGACAGCAGAGTGTCGGGATTCTTTTGAGAAGTTAAAACGAGGCTTGATGACGGCACCTATTTTTATGCTTTTAGATGGGACCGGAGGATTCTCAGTGTATTGCGATGCTTCGGGCAGAGGTTTAGGATGTGTTTTGATGCAGCATGGGAATGTAATAGCTTATGCGTTACGACAACTTCGTGATCATGAGAGAAATTATCCAACCCATGATTTGGAGCTGGCAGCAGTAGTGTTTGCACTTAAGTTATGGAGGCACTACTTGTATGGAGATAGGGTGGAGATTTTCACCGACCACAAGAGCCTGAAGTATGTTTTCACCCAGAAGGATCTTAACATGCATCAGAGGAGATGGCTGGAGCTTCTTGTGGATTATGATATCAACCTGCAGTATCATCCTGGAAAGGCCAACGTTGTAGCGGATGCGTTGAGCAGGAGGACCGGAATCTATTTCCTAACAGCACAACCAGAGCTATTACCAGATCTTCAGAAGATGGGTATCGAAGTTGTTCTCCCTTCCAGTGTGGCATTGATGGCCAGTATGCAGGTTCAGTCCACTATAGTCGAGAGGATTCAGATGGCGCAGTCAGCAGATCCCAAGCTTCAGCGACTCAGAGCAGAGTGTGAGGCAGGACGAAGACCAGAGTTATGTATCCATGAAGATGGTACACTTAGGCATGGTAAGCGTCTTTATGTATCCAGCGGAGATATCAGACAGGAGATCATGGCAGAGGCTCACAGTTCTCAGTCTTCCATTCATTCCGGTGGTACGAAGATGTACCGTGATATTCGTCAGCACTTCTGGTGGAATAGTATGAAGAGGGAGATAGTCCGGTTTGTCTCTCGGTGTTTGGTTTGCCAATATGTTAAAGCTAAACATCAGAGGCCAGCTGGACTTCTTCAGCCCTTGTCGATTCCAGAATGGAAGTGGGAGCATGTGACCATATATTTTATGACTGGATTGCCTAGATCCCCATCTGGTCGAGATGCTATTTGGGTTATAGTTGACCGGCTCACGAAGGTGGCCCACTTTCTCCAATTCAGAATTGGTCAGTCGACGACACAGCTAGCAGGGATGTATCTCAGATAGATCGTCAGGCTTCACGGTGTGCCAGTCAGTATTACCTCGGACCGAAATTCTTGGTTTACGTCACACTTTTGGCGTAGTCTAGAATAGAGTTTGGGAACTCACCTCCAGTTTAGCTCGGCTTATCACCCGCAGACTGATGGCCAGTCAGAGCGCACTATCCAGACCCTTGAAGACATGTTGCGATCTTGCACACACGACTTCAGTGGTTCGTGGGAAGATCACTTACACCTGGTGGAGTTCTCGTATAATAAAAGTTTTTTGGCCAGTATCCAAATGGCACCGTTCGAGACATTGTATGGTAGGAAGTGTCGATCCCCTCTAGCCTAGGATGACGTTGGAGAAAGGCAGATGCTTGATCCAGAAATGATTGCCCAGACAGTTGAAGTGGTCAGAAGAGTCAGGGATCATCTTCATGTTGCCCAAGATCGCCAGCGCCATTGGGCCGATTCAAATCGGTGTCCTCTGGAGTTTTTTGTCGACGACCATGTATTCCTGAGGATTTCGCCTAACTGTGGCATCATTCGTTTCGACGTACGGGAAAAGCTTAGTCCTAGGTATATAGGGCCGTTCGATATATTGGAGTGAGTAGGAGATGTATCCTATCGTCTCGCCCTCCCGCCGTCGCTATGTGAGTTGCATGACGTGTTCCATGTATCCCAATTACGACGGTATATCCCGGACAAGAGCTATATCCTGGATCATTCAGAATTGGTTGTTGGTACCAACCTTTCGTATGAGGAGTGGCCCGTGTCTATATTGGACCGAAGAGAGAAGATGCTCAAGAACAAGACTATCAAGTTAGTCCGAGTTGCTTGGGGTCATCACTCTTTAGGTGAGTCAACATGGGAGCGTGAGGATGACATCCGATCGCGATATCCCGACCTGTTTGATTCGTAAGGTATAATGTCCTTATTATGCCTCACACCCTTAGTTCCTTGCTTGAATGAATGATTGATTGCCTAGTTATAACTTGCTTCTGATTAGTATAGATTGCTCTTATCCCTCTAGCCTCTTAATTAAATTCTGAGGACAGAATTCTTTTAAGGTGGGTAGAGTTGTAATGCCTATAGTTCGTATTACGTATTTTGGAATATGTGTACGTATTTTATCTTGCATTGTATATCTCCTTGCTTGGTTTATTGGGTATTTCTATTTGCTTGGCCATGGTTCATCTTGGTTTGGTTTGGCTTGTATTGGTTAGGCTTGGTTCGGTTTTGGTTGAGAACCAACCCCACCTACCTACCACTACCATTCCCATTTATTAACCCCCTCTCCTTCCTCTCTCCTCATTACCCTTCTTCTTCCCCACCATTAACTCGTCACCAACCTGTGAGAGAAAGAAAGATCTAGGCAAGTGCATCTTGTTTCATGGAGGAACCCAAATTTTATTGTTCCATTCTCTTCTTCACAGCATTCTAAAGCACTTTAGTACTTGGCATTTCTAATTTCCATGGCTCATTGCTTGTAGATCTAAGTTTATGCCATTTTCAAATTTTTTGGGTTTTGATCTATTTAATCTTGTTATTTTCAATTTTTGATGGTTCCATATTATAGAGGATTTTATTCTGCCCTAATTTGACCTATGGAAGTTCGGATTTGGACTCAGGATGAAAGATTCATAGAGCTTGGGAGCCATGGCTTGAAGGGTTCTTCTTCTCGGAAAGGATGGAGAAGAAGCACAGTTCATAGTCGCATGAACTTAGCCGCATAGCATTTATGCGGCAAGTTCCCTCCCTGCCGCATAAGCCTTGCTGCATTCTTCTGAGCCGCATGGCCTATGCCGCAGGACTTAACTCCCTGGCCGCATGAAGATTTGATTTTGAGCCGCATAAGGTCTATTTACTGGCCGCATGGGGGCCAGTCTAACCCGGCCGCATGAACTAAACCTAGCCGCATGAGTTGATCCGGCCACTTAAAAATATTCAGTCGCATGAGCTTATGATCACCCGAGCCGCATGAACTTGAAACTCCTTAGCCGCATAAAGCCGTGGCAACTTCTGGCCGCATAGGCTCCCGTTTCCCTCCAGCCGCATGGACCCACATCCCCGCCAGCCGCATATGCTCCGCACCCCCACCAACCGCATGAGGCCGAGTCATTCCCAAGCCGCATATGCCTTCTCCCCTGACCGCATGGGAACTAGTCCTTTCCCAGCCGCATAAGGGTTCATCCCCGCTAGCCGCATGAGAACCCCACTATCTGAGCCGCATGAACTCGATTCTGGGCCGCATGGACCCGCATCGATCCAGCCGCAGGGACTCATTTCTCTGAGCCGCATGGCTCCTCCCGTGCCTTGCCCTGTTATCTAATTATTATTATTTTATTATTATTCATAGCCATGTCTTGTAACCCTCAGTATAACTTGGGTCTCTTGATTGAATGCTTGTACTATGCTATCTTGTACTTCTAACCATGAACACGACAGTGACCCGTAGTGGTACACTTTTGACAAGTAAAATAACATGATAGTGGCCCGCCGTGGCTCACTCCGGACAAGTAACCTGACATGATTTATCCTGATAAGCTGTTGCGACGGCTCCATGACATGACATAACCAGTATAAATAACCTGGGCACCGTAGGCGATTGTACTTGTACAAATAAACCAGTCCTGTCTTGCATCATGTTTAGGAAGGTGCTCCTGAGTACCACGGTCAGGAGTACCTACTGAAATGGACTAAGGCTAATAACTAGAATCACATAGTAGTCATGAAGAGATTTTCCAGCTAAAGGCAATCCCGTTACCTGGGCATGCGTGGGATCTGTAGCCTGCCGTCGAGTAGGCCACATTTCCAGCACACTGTCATGTGTTGCACCCTTCAAGCTACTTAAGGGTACATGCATTTCCTGGATGATGTACCCCCACCTGAATTCAACCCTTAATATTCGACCTGGGTAACCTGGATGGTCTGCAGGGCTTGTGGCTGTGGAATAATCTTGCTGCATCTTGTTAGTAACTAGGCCTGTGATAACCCTAGTTAGTTAAAGTATCAAGCCGTACTCATTGCTTGGCCGTGATTGATTGGATGGCATAACCAGTCTAGTCTTATCTTGATCCTGTACAAGATTGTTACATGTCCTGATTTCTTATATTATCTTGCCGATAAATGGTGGAAAACCAAGCTCCGTTCATATGAAGGGTTACAACCCCGGTCCTTATTTGGTTTACGGGTTGTAACCTGGTTATCTGAATAGTTCCATGGTTGTCTCGTCGTATATCATCCTGATTTCTATATATTTCCAGTTCTTACCATTTATTTATACCTTGTGCTAATTGCTGGTTTTATTCCTAAGTGAAGCTTCCTTTGTGGCACTTGCTCTTTTTGGGGTCTGACCCAGCTGGTTTTGTATGGCCAGATTTCGGAGCAGCTCTAGAGGATCTACCGACTTTTCAGCCCGATGGTGACCACCAGGCGTAACCAGGGCAACGAGTGGATTTATTTTTGATCTCCCACATTATTGTAAAGATATTCTTTTGAGACGTTTAGCCGACGAGCACCTGTTTAGCTCGATTGCAATTACTTATTGTCTGCCTACGGACTGTAACATGATTGACAGATCCTAGGGTTGATCATGTATGACTAAACTCTTACTAGTCCTCACATTTTTTAACGACTAGCTTCATGATCAGCTGAATATATAATGTTTGGGATGCCTTACTATTATATATTTGGTGATCTTATATCTTGTAACATTTACTTACCTGCTTGTGATTGAGACACTAGGCTTGTTCATGACCATAAGAGACTGTTGGCTTGTAGTTAAACCCTTATGTATCTAGACAGCCGTGACCGTATAGCGAGGTGGGTTGCACTTCAATATACGTAGCTGGCTATGTCTGCCCCCGCTCTCCAGTATTCTGGTTATGGGGCGTTACAAACGCACTATTATTCAAACAACCAAGCATAGTCTTGAGTCCGAGACTCAGACTTTATCATCTCGTATTTCTTCCATTTACTTTCTATATTCTTACATTTCATACTTCGTTTCATTGTTCGATGGTATCATGCCTCAACTCAACGTTCATTAACCAAACGACCCGAAGGTCCCAAACACCTTTCGAGGCATCATGCCACGTCTGACAGTTCCGTCACATTCATGCCACAACTATATTCTTTCGCAATGAAGCCATCTTTTATGATCTCGTGCATGTAGGCAAGTTTCGACACATTTATCATCTATCCTCCGCGTCGTGCACTTGCTGCACGTATCGAAGCCGTATTCCATGTTCTATGACTTAGTGTTCAATGTTCTTGGCTTGCGCGCTAGGATCTCGCCTATTGTCTTTCAGTGTTCTAGCCTTCTAACTCGTGCGGGAAGGTACAGAATGGTTCGTGTACTAAGGCACTCGTCGATTACAGTTATCCCATGTTCCTACGACTTGCGTACCGAGGCGCCCGCCTTTGCGATATCCAATTAATGTTCTATAGCGACTCATGTATTTGATACACGTTTTATTTTAATTGTTCTAACTAGTGTTTGACACACATTACGATTTATCTTCTGATTGGACCACGTCCGTGGCGTCGATAGGTTAACTTAGTATACAAGGATATTATCACGACCCGTACCCGGATAAACGGGTACGAATACGTGGGCCACGTCCAGCCTACGCCACAGTATCGGCGGTAGAGCGCTGTCAAGTATACTATACTAACTAAAACATCAAAACATCCATAACTAGAAATGTACTTATGTCACATCACAAAAACTAAGGAAGATAAGACAAGAAATAATAACAATATCACTAGAACAACTAGAATCTATAATGATCATAAGACAGGAAAAATAAGGAAGGAGCAACAAGACTAACTAAGGATAACTACCAGGCAACTCACATAGAAGAATAGTGAGATCCACCTCGGCTAGCAACATCATGAAGTCCAATACTGAGGGCACAACTACTCCTAAAATTTGTCAACATATCCGGTCAGGATGGAACGAGTACATATATCTCATAACAGATCTCAAGATAGAATAAAAGCCATAAGACTGTAAATAGAGCATATACAATAAAATCATGGAGTGTACATATATGTATAATGGCATGGTAAGCTGTAGAGCTAGAGCTAGAACAGAAAAGTAGAACTGATCATGGTATGTACACAAATCAGGGTAAGCCATCTATCCAATGTTTGTGAGTAGTAGTTTCAGCTTGTGACCGCCTTGGGAACCTGTAAAGAACTGGCCTGGCTAGTCATAAGTACGGTATATGACTAACATTGTTCAAGAATGCAAGATGGATTTGATCACAGGCATACGCTACTACTCCCCCACCCCCAACTGGTAGAATGGATCCAAACAGGACACGTCACTGCACGGGATTCTATGAGAAGGGAGCAAGTCTTCTCTAGAATCAGTGACCACATATTGTACAAGAGCTACAAGGGAGCTTGCACAATACATCCGAAGCTAACAAGGAGCAACATCTCTCGTCGAGATCCAGGAATACCAATCCGTGAGAACCATGTGTCAGGAATGAGCATATCTACACTAAGTACATGAATCATAACAGTTATCATAAATTGGAAAAAAGTTATCAGAGAATGTACTCGCCTGCGATCTGGTGGAATATGTCAACTGAGTCCTAGAACGGTGCCTCGAGGACCTATAGATAACAAGACGTATCAATACTATGTTTAGGAAGTAAAGTCAAATCAAATTAAATCCTATTATGTCATTCTAGGTCAAGAACAGTCTAGTTAGGTCAACCTTGGTCATAGGAGAACATTGGAAGTCAACCCATATCAAACTAGGTCGAAAGTTGACTTACAGTTGACTTTTGGTCAATGGATCAACTCTGGTCAACTCTAGGTCAACCCTAGGTCAACCTTAGGTCAAGACTAGGTCTAGGCAACTATTTCTAACCATTACCAACCCTTACAACCCATATCCGAGTCCATCTTGAACTCCGAAACCCATATCTTGGCCGTAGGCCAATATCTTAATTTACCCTTTCACTAAATTCGACTCACTCACAAACCCTCTCTAATTTGATTTCCTACATTCCCTTCTCCTTCTCCTTCTCCTTATTCTCCGTCTTATTTTTCTTCTTATTCTCCGTCTTCTTCTCCTTATTCTCCGTCTCCTTCTCCTTATTCTCCATCTTATTCTTCTTCTTATTCTCCGTCTTCTTCTCCTTATTCTACGTCTCCTTCTCCTTATTCTCCATCTTATTTTTCTTCTTATTCTCCGTCTTTTTCTCCTTATTTGCCGTCTTATTCTTCTTTTTGTTCTCCGTCTTCTTCTCCTTATTCTTCGTCTCCTTCTTCTTCTTATTCTCCGTCTTCTTCTCCTTATTCCGTCTCCTTCTTCTTCTTATTCTCCGTCTTCTTCTCCTTATTCTCCGTCTCCTTCTTCTATTTCTGCTAACTGCTGCTGCTGCCAGTGCTATGGCTAATGCTGCTGCTGTTGCTGCTGCTACTTCTTATTCTCTTCATTCCCCCTCTATATATATATATCTATCTATCTATATATTTATCTAAACATCTAGCTATCTATCTATATATCTATATATATATATATATATATATATATATATATATATATATATATAGACTCTCAAACACACAACTAAAACACACACTAAAACACACACTAAAACACACACCACCACCACCACTCTCCTCTACACACACACACACACACACACACACACACACACACACACACACACACACACATATATATATATATATATATATATATATATATATATATATATATATATATATATATATATATATATATATATATATATATATATATATTCCTCCCTAAAAAAAAAATATATATATATATATATATATATATATATATATATATATATATATATATATATATATATATATATATATATATATATATATTCCTCCCTAAAAAGGAAAATCCCTAATAAATCCTTAAACTAGGTTTTTAGGAAAACCTATAAAAGCTATGGTCATAATGTGGAGAATGATCTCCTCTACATTTATTGTGAAGGAATAAATGCAAGAGATGAAGTTAATGGGGGTTAATGAGCATACCTAGAATTGGTTTCCTTGAGGAAGAAGAAGCTTCAAAAGAAAAGAGTGAAATGAAGAGAGAGATTACTTTGTGGTGAAGGAAAGTAGAGGGGGGTGTTCGGCTGTACATGGGGGGAAGGGGTCATGTGTGCTGTAAAGAGAGAGGGGTGAGGTGTGAGTGATGAGAGAGAGAGACAATATTATATATATATATATATATATATATATATATATATATATATATATATATATACAAGGAGAGAGAATTAGATATTTATACATAAAGAGGGATATTTAGAGTAGAGGAAAAATATCAGTGGGGGGTATGGACGGTCATGATGGAGGGTAACATGGAGCAGGGGTTGGGTTCAGTGGAGCCGGGTTGGGCCAAAATGGACTAGGTGCAATAAATAAATTAATAATAGGTATTTATGATCATGGGTAAATAAGTAGCATGTGGGGGCTCAAAGAAATGGGACACAAGTGTCAGGCGGAAAGTAGGCTCAATGTGGATCATGTCCATATTTGGGATCGACTAGGTTGGATCGATGTCGGGTCCCGAAATTAAATTGGAAGTCAGGTCACAAATTACGGTGGATAATTAATTGGCCTAAATTGACCCGAAAGTTGTTCGAAGAAAATAAAGCACAAGATAGTGTATTTGAATGGGATACGAAGGTCATGGGTGAAGAGCGTCTTGAGTAGATCAGGCATGACAAGTTGGTTTCAAGAAAAAGACTAGTCTGGTGCTCCTAAGTTAAAAGTTATGGTAACGTACATATGATGATCAAGAAAAATAGTGGGAATTCAATTAATAATTTAATAGTCTAAATTGACCCGAGCTTGCGCGAAGCAAAAAAGAGTACAAAGGAGCAAGTTCGAGTGGGACACGAAATATCAATGTGAAGATAATCGCGTCTACTACAAACTCCAAGAAGGAAGTTTCCAGAGACTGGCATCCCTGATGCTCTAAAATTCCAAGTCACGGTAAAGAGCATTTAAAGATCAAAATTAATTAAATCAAAAATTAATTATCGAGAATAAATTATTTGGAAAATTCAAAAATAAATCCTGGAAATTCAGGGGGCTTACAGATATGTTTTGACTTATCGCATGAAGGAGTAAAAAGAAGAGTCAATTCTCCCACCTTGAGTCGAAACGCCTTGTCGTTTTGCCGAGCCGATGCGGCTTGATTTAATAACTTCATTGTACGGCCAGTTCTCCTAACTTACCCATTCGAGCACTTCGTGCTTTATTGAATTATACGTCCGATTTAGCTTACCGTGCCCAAGTCTCAGTCCGTCGTAAGGCGACGATTTGCTTTCGCGGACCCCTTTCTGAATAAGGCAGAATATCGACCTCTAATATTTCAGCGTAAACGTATAGCCTACACATGAAACCAACTAAAATTAATACTTGCATCGATTCGGACTTGCGCCTTGGTCGATTCGATTTCTTAGAATCTTCGAGCCGTCTCAACGCACTTATCCTTTGGGGCAATGCAACGCTTTGCATCGATTCAACTCGATGCATTCTTTGGGATAAGGCAACTCTTCGCATCGACTTAGTTTGATGCGTTGCTCGGGGCAACGTAACTCTCGTATCGATTCGTGTCGATACGCAATCGGGTCAACGCAACTTTTCGAGTCAATGACTCAGCATAATGTACCGTATGGAGCGGGGCATTACAAATAGTATAAATATGTATGTACTCATACGTGTAAGATGATTAGTACCCTTTGTAACATATTTTGTATCATATTTTGGGTATGAGTGAATAAAATATGCTTCTTTCTTATCCTTGTGTTGATATTTTGCAAATCATTTTATTCAATATCTTTATGATTGTAAGATCTTTCCTTTGTCTTTGAAACTCGATTAAATCAGATCGTTCCTGAGAAATTTGTATTTGAATTTGTCACACCCGCACCCTAGAGTATGGGCACGAGACGTGGGTACGTCCAGCCTACGCCGCAGTGTCGGCGGTAGAACGCTGTCCTAGGTCACAACATCTAACAGTTAAAAGTAATAAGCAGTTATACTCCCCGAATGGGGGTGACATAACAGAATATATCTCAATCACAACTAAGGTAGAACAGGATGAAGATAGATAAATATCCAGAATGAAAGCACAGAAATACAATCCAGAATTCTAGGTGTCTAAATAAATACATATCCCAAAATATCTCAGAATCTATATACAGTGATCCAGAAAAGTAAAGACATCCTAGTCTAAGGAGTGTCATCCACTGCTAGTAGGTCCAAGTCACTAGTGATGTCTAATGCTGCACCAAGAGGGGTAGACACCAGAGCCTCATCATTCACTGTAAAATTTTCAATAGGTCCAGTCAGGACAGGAGCGAGTACAGTACATCTCAACAAAATCATAACATGTTAAAAATACAGACATGCTAGAGAGTAAGATACAGGATCTGAACAATAACATGATAAAAAAAGAGAGACTGTAAGTAAATAGCTACAATATATAGAGAACTAACAGTGCTAGTGATTCAGAGCAAAAGATGGTTATGTAAACGGTACGATGTTTTACACGAGTAATCTACAGAGGTTGTACACGAGTAATCTACTGGATTGATTACATAACCACTTCTACTCCCCCGCCCCAATCAATACACAAGGATCTAGCTAAATTATGTTATTGTACACGAAGGTCATGTGAATACATGATTATACACGATTCACACGTTTAGTACACGAATGTCACAAATACAAGGAGTACACGATGTTCACGATAAAGTACACAAACAGGAATACCCGATGTATCCGCTAGGGGGATAGCATCGCACAACCAGATCCATATAGTACTAATCCGTGTTTCCAATGTGTCAGCATCATGTAAAGTAATCTAAAGCAGGAATATAATCCTAAACAAGATATAAAATGATCAGAGAATGTACTCGCCTATATCCTGAGAATCTGGAGAATATATACTGTCCGAGGAGTGGTGTCTGGCTCCTATTAGAACAGCACAAGTCACAACAAGTCCAGAATGGTAATAAGATGCACTACAATGCGTTCTACATGAATCTAGGTCAATCTAGACCAAATTCAACTTTTGGTCAACTCTGGTCAACCCTAGAAGTCAAACTAGGTCAACCAAGTCAAACCTAAGTCAAACAAGTCTATACTAGTCTAACTAGTCTATTCTAGGTCTAACAAGACTAAACAAGTCTAATCTAGACTCACGAGGCAGTACCATGCCCTAACCAACCTATAATCACATCTACACAAGTCAAATCATTTATCTAAAATGTAATACACTCTAATATATAATACACATGTTGATCTATTTTATAAATATAACAAAGAAATACACATATAACATATAAGCTACTATATGCATATCCCACAGACATGATGGTACACACACATTATATAATATCTATAGGATACCTATTTATACATACATTATCTATATATATACTTTACACAAATACATATATATTGAAAAATAGGAATAAATGTGGTGGTGTACTTGTGTGTGTGATAGTCCAACATGGACAGTGTGATACAAGAGACTTGTATGTGAAAGAGTGAGTGATACCTGTGTTCAACCAATGAGTTAACTAGGAAATCAGTGATACATATATAGAGTGTGAACTAAAATCTCAAACAGTGGGAACACTTAGAAAAAAAATAGTAAAGTGCATTTGTGTGATAGTGTCTAGTGATTCAGTTAAGCTTAATTTAAGAGTATCAATTCTCAGGTATAGGAAAACTGGAAAAACAGTGGCAGTTCAAGAACAGGGAAATACTCTTATGTTTGGCATTGAAGACAGTGAAGAAAACATGTATTCCTGGAATCAGGAATTCAGTGAACATAGTGCAATGTAAGGCAAATCAGTGTGATGGCAAAATCTGTACATGAGTGTGTGAACCTGTGAATCAGTGAAAAGGAACCAAATCCTATTGCAAAACTGTGCAAGGAAAAGAAAATTTAGTTCTGCATTTAGAGGCTACAATCTCAGGTATTTAACATATATGGCATTCAATTCAGTTTAATAAGGAAGTAATCTCAGGTTAATACACTAGGAAAGAACCAATTCAAATCCATTTAACCCAAATCCTGTTGACAGTGAACATGAATCATAACAGTTCAATAAGAGGAAAATCAGTGCATGTTTTAGGCATAGAAAATCAGTGAACAATGTTAAAAAGAAACAGTGGCATGGCAATCAGTTGGAAGCTTAGGAAAAAACTGACAAATATGTATACATTGTGACATAAACTGGAATCAATCCTATTGCCAAACAGTGAGCTATCCAGAGAGAAAACTAGAATCAGTTTTAAGAATAAAATTTCAGTTAAAGGAACCATTTCAACACTCAATTCAAACAGGGAAAGGGAATCAACCTCAGTTAACAGTATTTTCAAAAACAACTCACAACCATTCAACCCAATCCGTATCATTCAATCAGTGCTAATTAACAACATAAAACTGGAAATAATCTTAGTTTATGGAAATCTGGAAACAGGGAATCACTTTCTCTAATTCAAATACCATTTTCAAACAAAACTAATTTCAATTGAACCACATGTGAAATATCCTACTCTCAAACCAAAATCAAATTCAAACGAAACATTAAACTGAAATATGAACAAACAAAATGTGGGAACACATTTTACAGTGCAAAACATAACTAAATAGGGATTATCAATTACTGTTGAAAGGAAGAAAACAAGACAATGTACATCACAATCTCAGATTTTGAAATTAGATTAAGTAAAAAGGAAGGAACCGATCTCAGTTTTCAATAGGAAGTTAACAGGAAAAACATTTCAGTCCTATTCCATTTGAATCCAACAAGTGTCAAAATCCCATTCTCTAAATCAAAGTCTAAATTGAATCGAAATATTTTATTCACATATACTAACAATCATGGGGGGATATTAAACAGTGTGAAACATTTCTTAAAACAGGATTTAAAAGTTTAGGAATGGAAAATATACTGGATATCAGTAATGGTATCAGAAAACTCCCAATTCGAAACCAATTTCCATATTAAAACCTAAACTAACATGAAACTAAATCTAGCCGAGGTTATATATCATAAATAGGATCAATTCAACAATTAAAAACACTATTAAACTATTTAAACTGAATTGAACAGAGAACACATACACAGTGCACTGATACGCACAGTACACACCCTGTGCACGCGCAAATGCGTGTCCGACACAACACGAGGGGTCGTACCACTTGGGGAACCCTGTGTCAGTCACGAGTACAACACGTGTGTCGAGTTTCGTGAGTCGAAGTGGCGTGTGCACTGAGCAAACAGCCCCGAGTATCAGGGCATGGATCCTGCCAGCGCGCGCGCGTGTGCGACCGCGTGTCCACGTGTCTGTGGTGACACAAAAATGTGCTCAGAACACAAGAAACACGTAAGCGAGATCAAACCCTATTTTTCTATTCAAATACATTTCTAAATTCAGGTCAAAATGCCCTTTGGAGTATTTCGTCAAAAACCTATAAACATGGGTTGATACGTGTCCGATACGGACATGTAATGGACTCGAATTCTAGGGTTAGCTAGTCCTACAGCTAGGGGAGGCCTAGGGCATCCTAGAAATATAATAAAACAACAATTACATGGAAGGAATTAGAATATACCTATTGGTGTGCAAAGGCTCAAAAATCTCCAAATGAAGGTGGTTCCTCAAGCCACCAAACTCCTTCAAATTGATTCTTCCCTGAAATTACTCAATACCAACAGCAAGTAGGCTAATTTTAGAACCTAATAAAATTAATTTGGATGGAAAAGGAATTGAAATGGATTTTTTAGGGTTTAATGAAGATGGAGACTCACCTCTTTCCAAACTAGCAAATAATTTCTAAAGGAGGCTAGCCCTAATTTCTAGGAGGGATTTAATAGAGGGGAATCCCTATGTGGCCAGTCATGGGCTGAAATGGGCTAGGGTTAGGTTGCACTAGTGTTGGGTTGGGCCTTTAAGGCTAAGTCACAAGTCATAACTTGTGAAACCACAAGCCATTTCCTATTCAAATAAATTTCTAATTTTCCCAAATTAAATCTAATGAGTTTAATGTCACTAACTTGGGTCAAGCTAGGGTTACTTAACCTAACCAAGTAGTCATGACCTAGGTTAGCCTCTAGGACAGTCACCAAGGTCAACACTAGTCAAAATCTAAAATAGCACCAAATCAAATATGCTAAAAATCACTGAAAATTCTAATAAATATAATTAATACTAACTATCACTAGCCATGGTTAGCTAAGACTAGCTATGACTAATCTAGGTTAGGTCCAAACCAATTTAGGCTAATCACAATACATGGCAATCAATTAAATAATATTAAAAATCACACCATTCTTAATAACACATTAAATTCCAATAATATATATTAAATTAAATTAAATTCAAAATAACAAAAATACCCTTGAACTGGAAATGATAAATGAAATACCCTAATCACATGGCTAGGCTCTAGGTTAAGCTGTCTCTAGTGTTACACTATCAAAACACCAAAATTATAAGTCATGATTTAAAATAGTTTTTAAATGATTTAAAAAAATTACCAAAAATCATATCATGATTTAAATATCATTATTAAAAAATTAAAATCACAAAATTTCAAAATTATCCTCATTTGAAAAACTGTGTCACGCTCCGCTCCCGCAGGAGCGATCGTCCTCGCTAAAGCGTGATGCCGCACGGGCCTAGGTTGCACCCGTGCAAGGCTATGTCCAGAAACGGCCGATTTGAGCTAGGCCACAGAGTCGCACAGAGTGTCCCCATTTGCAGCGGAAAGTAAATGAATACAAGTAGAAGCGAATTCAAACTCTTTATTGATATTCAAGAAGTTTACAAGCGGTGCTAGGCCGATATTACAAATCGCTCAAGCTCTCTCTCTCTCTCTCTCTGAAACATAAAAGGCGTGCCAAGTGGCTTACAACATGGAATGATTCATGGCGATGTTCTGATACATTATATCCTGTATAGGGTGCTTCAGCTCCTTGCAACGCTCCAAGGCTCCAGAGATAGCTCCGCGCCTTAGCACGTTCGATGGAAGTTTCGCACCCGCCGACGATACCTGCATCCTGCAAGTAGACTGTGGGGTTATCAGTATATTGTTATGCACTGGTGGGGAGGCTAGCTCGCCCACAATGCTATCATTACCAAACACGTATCATTTACTTTTGTGCATCTCTATCATTCATTGTCTTTCTAATCTTGCCTTAGGATCAATTTCATGGCATATGTCATAACCTATCCCGTGTTGCCAAATTCAAGTATCGCATGGAAATACATGCACGACTTAACCATACTTACCGTCCGGCCTTCCCTGTCCAAAGTAAACCAAGTTAGTCAACAATTCATATGGAACAACATAATGTGATTCTTGGAAACATTCAATATCAAAGGCGTGTCCCTGCCTCAGTTACTAGCGCATCGTAGGCGTATTCTCTAACTCATTGTACGAAGTATTCATTATCATTTGGTATGATACATTTCAAGCTTATTCAGAAGGTGCTTTGTTCAGATTAACTTAGACTACTTTGATTTCAATGCAAGGACTTGCACGTGGATCGCCACCAGCAAAGCCCACTTAATCTATATGCATCGGTCGCTGGCATCACAAGCCATCCTGGACATGTCTTTCCCTATGGTAATTTCTCACCTATCATGGCGTGCGGCTTGGCATACCCTGATAGTCCTTTAAAATACCCGATCTTACGTCCCCTGGTGGCCAAGCCCGCACTTAGGCAGTCCGTAAGCCATTTCCTTTGATTCCGTCCGGACCGACAAGTCCTTCACACTTTGATCATGCCGCGGAATCCCTTTTTCTTCACGGTCACAGCATACGCTACCCCTCGCTTGTGCCGTTTGTCCACGACTATTTCGTATTAACTTGTCTTTTTAACTTAACGGTTGTCTCTGAGCCGTAGGCTAACCCTTAGCCTTAATGCGTTATCGACCAGGTTGGCGTCCGTGCAGCGCGGATAGCGAGCCCCGTTACACATGTCCGTCATACCTGTCGCTAACCATTTCCATCCTTCTTATCTTTTACTTGTTCATTCATTCGTTGATTCATTCATTCACTTATTCATTTACTCTTTCATTCATACATTACGCAACTCCTTGTGCAGGAGTCGCCTTGGCGACCCATAGGTCCCATAGCCTTTCAATGTTGCTATACTCTACTCGAAACGACTATATTGATAGTCTTCCCATTTTATTGTTTCATTGTTGAACGTATAAGGGACTTGAACGCAAGCTTGTGCCTTAGCACGAGCGTGGAGCGCGGTGCGAGAGTTCTCGTATTTTTCATGTTTCTTTCCATATTCTATGCAAGCATACAAGATGGGATTAATCCCTTAGCTAGGTGCGTTGGGTCATTTATTAGCATGTACGGTGTTATCGCCTAGCGATTTCAGTGATAGTGTCCGTATTGTTATGTGTCTAGGCTAAGCAAAGACGGGTTCATCGGAGCCACCCACCTTAGCGATGTTTGCATCGGCCGAGCGATACTCCGAGCGCGCCTTTGAAAGTCTAAGTCTGGACTCATCTTGACGAAAAAATATAAGCCTTGCATCGATTCTTCATTAAGTCGATGCCAACTCTTCGGGTCGACGGCTCGTTTGAGTCGTTGCACTTGCCGTTTGAATCGGCGTTCCGCTAGGGCGGAGCGGGTCATTACAAACTGGGTGTTACAAAATTTTTTAGGACAATGTCTAATTCAGACCAATCTCACACTTCATCCTCAAGGTCAGTCCGTACCATCCATTATGGATATGTATCGACTGTTCCAGCAAGTTCTGGAATCCAACAACTAGCATGCAAATGCGGCCCAAGCCACAGCCGCTATAGTACTAGAGCAGATGCGCGCATCCACAAATTCTAAGGATGGGACGATCGTCGATTTTAGAGATCTTAGGCCATCGAAATTTCATGGAACGGAGAGCCCGATAGAAGCAGGATAATGGACAAGGACTATCGAAGGACTGTTAAAAGCGACAAAAATTAGTCCTGCAAATATGGTATCCACAATTTGCATCCAGCAGGAAGATGTGGCTGAACATTGGTGGAGTGCGGAACACCCTGAAGAATCAAATGAAATAATATCATGGGAAGAATTTAAAAGAAAGTTTAAAGAACGATTCTTTCCTAAATCAGCTAGAATGGAACTAGAATGACAGTTCATCCACCTGAAGCAGAAAAAGCTCACAGTGGATGAATATGTTGCCAAATTTACTAGATTGAGTCGCTTTGCTCCTTATATGGTGACCGATGAAGAAACAAAGGTATCTAGATTCTGCGAAGGATTGGATAGTCAACTGAAAAGTAAGATAGCACCGTATCGATGCCAAACTTACTCGAAAGTGACGGAAGCTGCAAGGGATCAGGATAGAATGTTGAAAGAAGAACAATCATCTCAGTCTGGAACCCAGAAAAGGACCTTGGAAGTAGGAGCCTCATTTTCAAAGAATCATTGGCAGGAACCATCTAAGCGTCATCAAGTTGAAAAGTCAGAAGGCACACCTATTTGCAAATACTGCCTAAAGCCTGGACATGTGAAAAATAATTATAGAAAACTAAATGGACTTTGCTTAAGGTGCGAATCAGCAAATCACCAAGCTAGTCAATGCCCACAACAATCAATGATAAGACCAATAGTGCAATATCCACAACAAGGACATCGACCAATATTTCAAGGAAATGGTCCTCGCCCAATGTTCCAACCAGCACCAGCATCTCAAGCTATGATGACCTATGGATATCAATGTAGGCCACCCCTAGCATCCCAAGCCCACCAGTTCCATCATGCACAAGGGGCAAAGCAGCATCATGTCGAAAAAAGAAAAAATGTGGACAAGTTTTTATGATGAATAGCGATGAAGCAGGACCCATAGAGGAAGTTGTAACAGGTATTATATTCATTTTGCCTAATATCCATATTATTTGATTCAGAAGCCTTATTTTGTAAGTATATGCCTTTGCATCTCATACTTTAACTAGGACATTAAGAAAATCCTATAGGTAATGACATAATAGGAATTTGTCAATAGCAAATCAAATGAGGAAGTAGAGTTTTAGCTAAGATTATTAGTATTCATATTTAAATGGATTGATAAACCCCGACATTAGCTGACATGTATAGATTTTGGTCGAGGAGAAATTATTTTGCAAAATATTTTATCATAGACCTTCCTAATTTATGCTTGGATGATTCTTTAAGGATTAGAAATCAATTATGTGTACCATATAGAAAATTGAAATTAGGATGATATCAGAAATCATAGTTCGATTTACACTACATGTCAAGCAAATATCGATGGAGATAATGGATTGAGGAAAGGTACTCAAGAATCAAATCACTCATAACCAAGTAAGATGGAATCAAGATTCACCAGGAAAAAAAATTACTTGGAGAAAAAAGAAGAAGAGTATACGCGGAACCAATATCCATACTTAAGGTTAACTATGCTTTAGAACCATATATTTAGTTATTAATTTAAATTCTGAGGGCAAAATTTTTCTAAGGATGGTAGAGTGTTAGAGCCGCATCACGTAATACGGAATTCAGTATCGAACATCACCGGATTTATGGAATTTGATTTTTTTTAATATTTAATAATGGTTTTCTTAAAATTATTAACTATACATATATCAATTATTATTATTCTTATTCTTATTATCATTATTATCATTTATGAAAAAAATCATTTTACACTAAAGTCCCCAAATTTTTTTTTTGTAATTTTACAAACTTACATGACACCTCACCCCAACATGTGGCATGGTGCATGTTAAGGTGAGGGTGTAATTGTATTGTCACCCTAAAGACATCATAATGATGTTTGGGATAAGATTTGATTTAAAAAAAATAGGAGAGAAAGAGAGGGATTTATATAGAGAAGGAGAAGGAGGCTCCAGCCTCTCTCTTCATCCCTCTCTCCCTCGGTCTCTTCCCCCACCTTCTCTCTCCTCCTACTATAGTGCTGCCATCGCTGCTGCTGTGGTTGCGGTCCATCGTCGGCTCCCGCGTCCGCCGTACGCACGCCCGCTGTCGGCCACCCGCGCGCCCGTCGCCGGCCACGCCCCTTTTTCGGTCATCTTCTTCGGTCATCCCTTCTTCCTTCTTCCAAATTTTCGTATAACCCCATCTTTTCCTAATTTTCCTTCTAAGATTTTAGATATAGGTCAATTCCTAGTGCATAATTTTGTTGTTGTAATTAGGGTGGTAAATTTGGGAGTTATTGGGAGAGAGTTGGGAAAGGAAGAGAATTTTAGATTTTGCTCAAAACAAAGGCAAGTCCTCAAACCAACTCTTAGATTTTTCCAAAGTTTTCTATATATGTTATAGTTTTATTTAAGCCAAAATTTTCTTTTACAATAAATTCTGATTTTAATCATAATAAGAAATTGGTATTAAGTTTGAGTATAGAAATATGAATCTAGTGGTTTGGATAAAAAGTATTAACACATGAACACAAGGTATTTGTGAAATTGCCTCACTAAATATTTTAAATTCTTAGATAGGGTTATGGTTATTAAAATACTTGGTTATAAATATTATATGAGTTTCTAAAGTAAAATTATATGGACACAAGATTAGGACGCTGTATGGAAATAAATAGACTTAACCAATTGTAATGATGCCAATGTTGATTTTGGTAGGAATTATTTTAGTTGTATGTGTAGCTAGTGAATTATTTTCATGCTTGCTTCTAGTATCGATGAGAAGATATATATATATATATATATATATATATATATATATATATATATATATATATATATATATATATATATATATATATATATATATATACACACACATATATTTCTACATAGAAAATCCTAGACCATCGTATGTTTAAAAGGATCTTTAGTTAATGAATTTAGTCAGTACATCATGTACCTTGTAAATCTTAAATATCATATATGGATATATTCCTTATGGTTATGCATAGATTGAGCGAAATACTAGAAATTATGCTTTATTTTATAGTATTTTACATAAATTAAAATATGTCCAGATTTTTATATATAATAAAATAAGCTTAAAATGTTATTTTAAGATAGCAAAGTATATAATTATAGATACCGAAAGCATAGGTAACGTTGGTTGGAAACTAAGATGTAATATATAGTCAATTATGACATTGTTATGTAAGAAATATATAAAAAAAAATTAAAGAGAAGAAATCTATAACATATGCACTAGTTTTGCAACTATTGCAAATACTCATCTATAATGACTTAAGAATTAGCATAGTTTGAATATGGAATCAATTTGACTAGGATTGCAAGAATTTATAGCCATTTTTTATACCCTTAGAAAATTGGTATTATTCCCACATGACAACATATACTACCATCTAGGACTAAAGTAATTGGATCTTAGAATTAATTAAGGGCCAAGATTTTCTATATTCTAGAAGTTGCTAATTTTAATATCTAAGTTCCATTCTAATGACCAATAATTTACAAATAATATCTAGTTTGGCAATTTATTCTATTATGTGTAAATTCGAATTTGGATTTGATTATTATTACTTTTCTAACAAATTTTGATTCATAGACTTGAATAGCATTTATAGAGTGCACTTGCAAATTGTGATTCTCGGACTCGAGTAGTATGAAAACGGCGATGGCACAAATATATAAATAGCTTGCTTTCTAAGGCAAGAAAGTTTCTACTTGAATTTAATCATATATATATAATATTTGCGTGTTCCGGTGTTGAGTTGTTCCACCGAAGGGGTCGGCGTACCCGGAATATATATTGCGTAGTACCGGTGTTGAGGGTTGCTCCACCGAAGGGGTCGACGAACCCAGGGTGTTATTATTTCATATTATACTTCTTATAATTTTTTCGGAGTCAACTAATACAAATAAGACTATGCCAAAAATTTCAATAATTTCGGAAGAGCCAATATTTGAAATTTTTGGATTTATCCTGGAATTACGTAACCCTTAATTAAACATGCTTAGGGATCGAGTAGTAGGAATCTAGGACACGTAGGTCATAAACACAAAGTCACGCAAGCGAAACATAATTCAAGCTATAGTATTTCTGCTCTGGACCAATTGGAAAGAACTGATGCCTAAATTTGTATTTTGTTTTATCTTGATATACGAGAATAAAATAATATACTTGAATTCGATTCATCCTTGAATCATGAAATTTGTGACAAGATATTTACTTAAATCCTGGAACTCTAGGCAAGACATGTTCTTGTATATTGAGATTTGAAATGAGATACAGAGCAGACCTAATGCAAGATAATAGAATAAGAATTGTTTGTAGCACTAGGTTAGTGCATTGGGCGGGAGAGAACAACTGGATCACACCCGAAATCTCTGCAATATAATAACAACAAAACTGATCAGTAGTTAGCTCCTTCTGCAAGTCCTTGCGAAGTGAGTGTGTGAGGCTTAGCTCACTTACCTGTCCTGAATTCGTACCTATTTCGATTAAAAAGATCGATTAGGTGAATCAATATATAATTATTTTCCACACATGATGTGTGGGGTCGGACTCTAAGCACCGTGACATCCTGCCACAACCTGATCCCTGGTCACGAAAAAATAGGATGAATGTGTGTTACTCCCGTTTCCCGTTATACGTATTTTCGTATGCGTATACGAGATTTCTGGCATTTATCAGGTGGACCGTAGTTAGACTTGTTTTGCTTAGCCTAGTCTTAGTTTAATCTTGACTTGGTTTATTGGATTGGTTTTGTTCAATTTGACTTGGTTTGGCTTGGCTTGGTTTGGTTTGAGATGGAGAGAGTTGATATATATCTCAAATCCTTCTCTCTCTCCTCATTCACTTCTTCATTTACTTCTTATCTTCTTCATTTACTCCTCCCACCTACCAAGTCCTAGGCAAGTGTAACTTGCTTCATGGAGGAACTCCATTTTTGTTGTTTCATTGTCTTCCTCACGAGATTCTAAGACACTTTAGTACTTAACATTTTCAATTTTTATGGTATATTTCTTGTAGATCTAAGTTGGTTGTATTTTCGGTTTTGATCTACCAAACTTTATTATTTTCAAGTTTTAATTGTCCTATGTTGTAGAGAATTCGATTTTACCCAAAATAGACTTTTGAAAAGTAAGATTTCGACTTGTTTTGAGGAAGTTATGGCCAAAATAAGATTTGGACATTTTCTAATTCATCTGTCCTGAATTTGGCAGGGACGATGAATAGTGCCGCATGGATGCATAGTGCTGCAGGAATGAGTGTGCCACAGGAATGAATAGTGCCGTATGGCTTGCATAGTGCCGCATGGATGCATAGTATCGCAGGAATGAATAGTGCCACATGAATGAATAGTATCGCATGCTTGTATAGTGCCGCATGGATGCATAGTGCCACATAGTGCTACAAAAGGTCGTATAGTACCGCAGAAGGCTGCATAGTGCCGCAGGAGGCTGCATAGTGCCGCAGAATGCCGCATAGTGCCTATTTTGGCTGTTTCAAGTCATATTTTGCTGAATTGTGGCCAGAATTTCTTCCAACTCCCAACATGAAAGTTGTAGATCTTTTTCTTGGCTTCAAGAATATGTTATTAGCTATTTTATGCAAACTTCTCTCATTCATGATAATGTAAGGATAGAACACGATAGTGGTCTGTTAAGGCGCACTCTTAACTAGTAACAAGTAACATGACATAATAGTGGCCCGCCGTGGCGCACTCTTGACAAGCAACCTTAGCATGATAACACATGATAGTGGCCCATTGTGGCGCACTCTTGATAAGTAAACCTAACATGATAATCTTGATATGCAGTTGTGACGGCTATCTTGACTTGCTAACTCTTATCTTGACACCGTGGGTGTTTGTGCTTGTATAAGCCACATGTCTCGTCTTGCATCATATCTAGGACATGAATTCCTGGTTACTACGGTCAGGAATTCATACTGAATCTGACTTGGATAATGACTAGATTGATCAAGTAGTTCATGAAGAGATTTTCCAACCACAGGCAGTCCCGTTATTTGGGCGCTCTAATTGGACTTGTAGCCTGCCGTCGAGTAGGACACATTTCCAGCATACTGTCATGTGTTGCACCCCCAAGTCACCTAATCCAACTCTCTCAAGTTGTGACCGGATAACCTGGATTAAGACTGCAGGGCTTGTGGCTGTTGGAACATCTCTATGCATCTTATTAGTAACTAAGCTTGTGATAACCCTAGTTAGTTAAATGATCAAGCTATACTCATTGCTTGGCCGTGATTGATGGATGGAGTCCCGTCTAGTCTTGCCTAGGCAAGACCACTACATGGTTAATTCTGCACATTACTGTTATGCTTTACTCTTGTCGATAATTGGTTAGAGACTAAGCTCTGTTCAGGTGAAGGATTACAACCCCGATCCTTGTTTGGTTTACGAGTTGTAACTTGTCTACCAGAATAGTCCCTTAGTTGTCTTATCGTTTATCACCTTGTTTTTTCTAACTCATGTCTTTTAATATCCTTTATGTCTCATGTGCTAATATGCTGGTTTTAGTTCTTAAGTGAAGCCTCCCTTGTGGCACTTGCTCTTTCTGGGGTCTGACCCAGCTGGTTTTGTATGGCCAGATTTCGGAGTAGCACCCGAGGATCTTCCAGCCTTCCAGCTAGATGGTGAACACTAGGCGCAACCCTGGCAACGAGTGTGTTTTATTTTGCTCTCCCACTCTATTGTAAATTATTCTTTTGAGGCGTTTAGCCGCCAAGCAAATGTTAGCTCGTGTTGAATACTTATATTTCGTGTTTGCCTACGGGCTGTAACATGATTAACAAATCCTAGGATTGATCATGTATGACTGAAACTCTTGCTAGTCCTCGTATTTTGTACGACTAATTTCATGATCATCTGTATATGAAATGTATGGAACGCCTTACTATTGATTATCTGATGGTCTAACATCTTGTAACTATTATTACTTGCTTGAGATTGAGACATTAGGCTTGTTCTTGACCATAAGAGACTGACGGCTTGTAGATAAATTCTCATGCATCTAGATAGTCGTGACCGTATATCGAGGTGGATTACACTTCTATATACGTAGCTGGCTGTGTCTACCCCCGCTCTCCAGTATTCTAGATATGGGGCGTGACAATGTAATCCAAGTATGTTCTCTAAATTGCATCATCATATAGAAAATTGTTTGTGATTGGGGTAGTGACTTAAGTTGTGTTGATTGATTGAACATTTAAGAGAACACTAGAATAGGACTTAGATAGAGTGTTATTCAAGTTTACATAATAGCTTTTTTCTAGAATTTAAATAAATCAACTTTTATCAGAGAGAAAGAAATTTTCAACTAATTATTATTTTTCGTCATATTATATTTTTATTTTCTTATCGTTCTTGAATTTCCAACTAATTATTATTTTTTCTCATATTATATTTTCATTTTCTTATCGTTCTTGACCGAGGACTTGTTGTTGTTCTGACGATCTAGTATTGTTCACTAGGAGAAGATGAAGTTTTAGGCGAGATGCTACCTCTATATGACGTGGACGAGGTTGAGGAAGAACCTGGAGTGGCTTTTAAGGATGCAGCAAATAGCATTTTGTAGCTGACAATATATGTAAATTAATGGTTTTGTTGTAATAACTTATACAAGTTGTACTTTTAGAAAACAATTCATGTATAACAATTATAATTAGTGGAAATAAAAGTGTGTTTTAGTATTATCTGTATTTCTATCCTAGAATATTACAGACGATAATCGCTGATACGACACTACTAGAATATGCTACATTAGCGACGTCGTTTAGCGACGGAACAAAATATCGTCGCTAAATATGTAATATAGCGACTCCCTTCTATTGACATCGTAAATCGTCGCTGAATAGCGACGTTCAGCGGCAGTAGATATATTACGTCGCAGAATAGCGACATTCAGCGACATATGATTAAAATATGTCGCCATATATTAAAAGGTTGCGACGTTTAGCGACGTCAACTGTTGACGTCGCTAATTTTTTTACTTAGGGCACAGTTCTGTTTCCTTTTCCTCCATCACTCAAAAATTTTATATTTTTCATTCTCCCTCCCCCCTCCGGTGACTCCCTCCCCTCCCCCTCCGGCGACCCCTACCCCCCCCTCCCCCCCCCCCCCCCCGTCGAGCTCCTCCTTCCCCAATCCGAGCTGCTCCTCCTTCTCTCCGGTAAACCCTAACACTCCTCCTCCTCCTTCTCTCCCACACACACACACACACGGACACACACACGGACACACGGACACACACACAGACACACATGGACACACACACATAGCTATTGTGTGTGTGTTTTGAATCCATAGGTTCGATTTTGAGGCTCTTTTGAGTCCTCATTAGGAAGTTAGAATGGGTTTGATATCACCCATGGAGAAATTCCAAGAGTGGCTAGGATGGGTTTATGCCCAATAGGCTATTTTGTCTTCTAATTTCAGATTTGTATATGTTAGAGAATAGATTATCCATGGTTAGGATGTCCCAAGAGGTTTTTATTTGAATACATGTGTTAGTATCTATGTATTTTTGGCCTACAAGTCACTTTTGTAGGTGGATACATGAATTTTGGTATATATTAAATATGTGGACTGATTTGGAAGTTATTGTATATATATATATATATATATATATATATATATATATATATATATATATATATATATATATATATATATATATATTGGTGTGTGTGTTGGTAGTACCTTGAGGTGGTAGTGCACTTGTGAGTGTGCTTGAGGGTGGTGTTAGTTTGTATGTGTGTTTTGTTAGTGAGAAGTGAGAGAATTAAGTGTGTTATGTGTTGTAGAGAGGAGTATGTGTGTTTGAGTGCTTGTGAGTGTATGTGATGTAGGGAGAATTTAGATATGGGATGTGAGGGTGTTAGTATGTGTGATAGAAGGGGGGATCATAGCATAATGGCTGCAGGATGGAGCAGCAGCAGCTACAAGTAGCTGCAGTGGCAGCTGCAGTACATGGCAGCAGGGTAGCAGCATGCAAGGTGCACCTGCGACAGCGGCTAGACAGCAATTGCAGCAGTAGCAGCTGCAATAGGCAGCGGCAGCGGCAGCGGCTAGTTCCTATATATATGTGTTAGAGATAGATGTTAGGATATCTAGGATACATAAGATGTTAGAGGATACGTTTAGTATCCTAAGTTAGCCAGTTAATTTGTTAGAGTTAAGATAGTATCCTAGGATTCTAAGTAGTATCTTAGGATATTGGTTGATATTATATTCAAGTCTTGTCAATAATGTCTTTGACTTTGTCATGGGGTCTTAGATATCGGTTGTAGGTGACATTATATATATATGGTCTGGCGATATCGAAACGAATCTAGTGTGTCTGAATGAGATATCGGTTGTAGGTGACATTATATTCATGGGGTCTACTTGACTTTGTCATGGGGTCTTAGATATCAGTTGTAGGTGACATTATATTCAAGTCTTGAAAATTGATGTTAATTAAGACAATTTTCAACTTGACCCTGGTGATATCGAAACGAATCTAGTGTGTCTGAATGAGATTGGCATCAGTAAGAATCGATAGTGTATGTGTACATGTTGGATGCACAAGAACTTATGTGTGATGCATGGTTATTAGTAACTGTCCGCTACTAATGTGTGTTCCATAATAAGACATAATATACGAATTTGTGCCTATTGGATAATGTGTGTCCATCTTTGCAGAATTATTTCCAAATGTATATGAATTACTACTTGCGGAATCGTTCATGGATGTACAATCGTCGTCCTGATGATATGTGTGATGTGCGGGATGAATACATTGCGGGAGTAGAGCAGTTCCTGCAGTTTGCTAAGGCGTTCCCTCAGTACATGGACGACACCAAAATTAAGTGTCCGTGTGTGAAATGTCATAACGTGAAATATTATCCAGAAGTGGAAGTGACATATCATTTGTACTCGAGAGATTTTACGCCTAATTACTATCAGTGGACTGCACACGGAGAGCGGGACATCGCTAATTAGCGACGTATAGCGACGGAAGCGGGACGTCGCTAATTAGCGGCGTTACGTCGCTGTACGTCGCCACCTTGCTGACGTGGCAGGCATGCCATATCATCACGTAAATAGAACTAACCGTCGCTAAGTAGTCGCACTACGTCGCCAATTCTGCGACGTAATATTTTCGTCGCTCTCCGTCGCTAACTTTACGACGACCCAGCGACACGGCGGTGACGTCGCAAACAGCGACGTATGGCGACGAATGTGACATCTGCGACTAGCTTAAAAGCGACCTTCATTTTCCGTCGCTAAAGTTGTCGCTAATTACGATTAGCGACGTATTTTCCATTATTAGCGACGTATAATGACGTCGCTAATTTGCCTTATTTTAGTAGTGCGGGTATAGATGTATCCGTACGGTGCGTAACCTGGAGATGTTGTTATGTATCCGGCTCATCGCATTTTGGGAGCGGGGCGTGACACGTCTTTTAGTTGAGGAATGACCTGGACTCAGTTAAATCGTATGTCTCTCATACACAATTTTTAGCCGGTTGTTATATCATTTCAGACTCTTCGTGCTGATCATGTCCGCATTGACTTTATCATCATCGTCTCACACGTACACCCCGCGCACTCCGCGTGCTCCAGAGCTCCACGAGACGGCCATGACATATTTCAATGCCCGCAACTCAACGCCTGGCTTCGCCCACGATGTCGAAGGCGTCCCCGACGTCTTCACGATGCCTACGACGGTCGATGCCACCCAGCCAACCATTTTATGCACACGATGTCCTTACGACGTCTTCTCGACGTCCTTACGACGTCGCACAACGGGCTGCGTGGTCGACCGTCGTTTGTACCCGTAGTATAATGGTGCCGGTCCTCGACCGTCCGCGCGGCACTGTAGCAGTTGAGTTTTCATGCACAGACGTCATATTCTGTCCTATACCAGTTCAGATCGTGACAATTTTTGGAATAACCTAACAAATAACTCTTTTTTATCTTGCCTATTGTTGGATGAGTATATTTACTCGATTATTAGATACAACTGGACAATTAAGGGGCCGGCCGGATTCTATATCGTTGCTTAAAACATGAAACAAGCTCCAATATGTTGCTAAATTTTGAAACTATAACACAACATTGTCCAGAAGGGTGACCATGGTTTTGGATCGCCGATGTGTCACCCTTCATTCGCCAATACCCGCACCACCTTAAACATGGGGCGCACACCCAAATTTTTTCCCTCAAATCAGCAGCCGACATGTGGTCGCCGGCCAATTTTGCGGACTAATCTGACGGTTCAAATAGCACTGCTGATTTTGAAAGTAGATCTGGACGTCACATACAATTTTAAACTGCAACTTATAAAATTGTTAAGCTGATGTAATATATATAATTAATCCCTAGAATTAGGAGCAGTGAAATTATTTATAAAGCACAAAGTATGGAGGCATTCATTCCTCTTCTCCTCCATCCACCATGTCTCTGTGTCTGCATTTCCAGGAACAAGCCTGCCTGCCTGCCTAGGAATTTCCACTTCTCCCTTCTTGCAAGGCATGCTGCATGTCTTTGTTGTGTTGTGTGGTGTTTTGTTGTCATATATATAGCATTTGTGTTGTGTGGGGTTGTGTTGTCATATATAGCATTTGTGTTGTCATATATATATATATATATATATATATATATATATATATATATATATATATATATATATTGTGTTGTCATATATATATATATATATATATATATATATATATATATATATATATATATATATATATATATAGCATTAGCAGCAAATGGCAATATATATAATAGAAGGAAGCCACAGAAGTTGCTAGCTCTTGTTTGTCCACATCTTCGCCACTTCTCGACGTTCCTGCACAATTAAGGACCAATTATCTAGACCAAGACCAAGACCATGGCCATGGCATGAACGAGTAATCAAATATTAATGTCTCGACTCACGAAAAAGAAGGGTTCGATCATCGAGCACACAGAGCATTCGTGCATGTCGTCGTTTATATTTGGGTTGGGTTGGGTTGGGTGGCGGACATGTCGCATGGAATCGCGGTCAAATAATACACTCTTTAACGGACCAGATTTATTTTCGTTTATTTGGAGCGTTCGTGTCTTGTCATTTCATTATTTCTTTCTTAAATGGGATGGGGTTGGATGAACCTGATTTTGTGCACTAATGGAATCTTATATATAAAGTTTGGACCATGTGATGGAAGGAAGGAACTTCATGCTTGATATCAAACTTGAAGTTTCCAATCGAGTGGCTATCATGGTTACAAAAAATAGGTATAAAATGACGAAAAATCAGTGAATCGAGTCATGAAAACATATTATTTTTTTATTTATTTGGTGGAAGTTGAGTGTAGTGGGTCCAACAGGTATGTGCATAAAGTCTCATACGTATTGACGGACATCTAAAAGAATAATAATCACAAACTAGTCCATGGAAGTGTAGTCCGTTGGGTAGACCGGAGGGTTCCATGGGAATGATCACGGTTCGAATTCTCCCTAGACGTTAGGGGTGGTCTTACGGTTCCAAGGTCCTCGGTTCCAATCCGATCCGAACCGTAAAATGTCCAAACAAGCCGGTTCCTAAAATTTAAAATTTAAACGGGACGGACCGGAATGGATCGTGTGATACTAACGGGACGGGACGGGTTCTATTTTCAAAATAAAAGGGACCTTGGACAGATCCGTTCCTAGTGGTATGTATTTTTAAAAAAAAATCAATTTTGGATTATTATTTTTTTGCTATTATAGTTTATAGATAATAGAACAAGTTATTGTTTAGTAAACAAATTCTAGAAATTTGGAAAAACATAAAGCTTGTTTTGTTCTTATTGATAATAGAACATATGTAAATGTTTACTATTCTAGAATTTTTTTTAACTTTTTTTGGATCCGTTTGGACCCGCGGGTCGGTCTGGTTCGGACCCGTTTCGAACGTGTCGAGCCCGTTCCGGTTCCAATATTTTTTGGACCCGCTCCGTCCCGTCCTGCCAATTAAGGGGTCCGATCCGGGTCTATAAAATTTCGGCCCGGTCCGACCCGTGCCCACCCCTAGACGTTGCTTGTCGGCCCGAAGAAAAAGACACCTAAAAAAAAAAATTCACAAACTATATTTCTCTCTCTCCCTCTCTCTCTCTGTAGGAAACGAATTAGGGAAGAAACTGAAACATCAAGGTCCCAGCTGGCTGAAAATTTCATACTGAAGTTGTCTTAATAGGATGAAATTTGGACCCCAAAACAACGGTCAATTGAAGAGAGAATTTTGTGGCAGCATGCAATAGAGCTCATGACTCTTGGAGTTAAATTCCAGAGACAAATATTGGAGTCGTTTTAATAGAAATTACCATCTTTTATGTTCTACATTTGTCTCTACTCAACTCATGATATCAAACTAAGCCTTTGACATATGGCATCAATGATTATATGATCGATTATAACCAACTTCCAAATGCTAACAGCTAAACTAATGAAGTCTCTCCTACTAACAACAGAAGTTAGTACATCTGTTCGTATCAGTCAAGGGGTAGCTATCTGATCCTCCAGAGCCGATATTTTGGATGTACATGTTATACAATTCTATTTGCAGGTCTATGTTTCAGTTTAATCTAATATTTTATATATATATACGACTGAAATTTGTCACGCAGGCACCTAAAAGTTACAAGTCAAGTTTTTATAGTAGTACTTGTGAAAGGTCAAGGCACTGACATCATTTTTGTAATGGTTGGTCACCTGGCCTACCAAATTATATATTTCCTTAATTTCGATTCTCATGATTTGGTGAACAACAACTGCATTGCCATCCTCCGCTTCTTTTTACTGGATATATACATGTTTTAAGTTTACCTAACACTGGTATATATGACGCATTTCATAATACTTTGGAAGAGCAAATATCAGCCTTAATTTTTTTATGGCTTACAGTAGAAACTCTATAAAATAATACACTTGGGACCACCAAAATTTATTAATTAAAAGAGTTATTAATTAATCGATAAATTAATAATTATTAATTTATATATTAATTAATATTTTATTAATTAAAAGAGTTGGGTTATCGCAATGCAATGGATGTCGAAGATGTTCTGACTCACCCAGAAGAAAATGTAGTTGCACAGTTGTTGACTGATGAAGAAATTATTGAAAGCGTTATTGAAATTAATAAAGATGATATCGATGAAGAAGATGATGAAAGTTCTACAATGGAGCCCCCTTCGCGAAACGAAGCTATTAAAGCGGCAATCACATTGAACAATTTCTTGTTGAGCTATGAGAAAACAACACCAGAAGTTCTTACTATGCTAAGGAAAATTAGAGACGAGATTCAAGGGGAAATTGATTTCAACAAAAAACAAAAGACAATTGAGTCATTTTTCAAGAAACCTTCATAAATCATTCATGTAATATGCTATATATAAGGAATTATTAATTTATATTTTATATGGGGTCTGAAGAAATTATCAAAAATGTATTATCTTATAATTTTAGCGAATTATTAATTTAGCACCCTATCCCCGAGTCGGGACCGGCCAAAAATATTATCTTAGAGAGTTTATTAAATAATCGAGTATTAATTTATAGAGTTTCTACTGTAATTGTAATTTGATACCCTCAACTATTTTCGTTTTTCAACTTGATATCCTAAATTTTCTTTTTTTTTTAACTTTATAGCCTGAATTTTTTTTGGACAATAATGCTCCCTCCCTCTCGCCTCCCCCTCCTGCGCGGAAGGGGGGGGGGGGGGGGGGGGGGGGCTGGGTGGGAAGAGAGGGGAAGAGGGAGGGGGGGAGGGGGGAGGGAAGAACAAGGGTATTTTTGTATTTTTTAAATTTTAGGGTATGAAGTTGAAAATGTAAAATAGTTGATGGTATTAAGTTGTTGAGTAAAAAAGTTTATGGTATGAACTTGAAAACCCGAAATAGTTGAGGGTATCAAGTTACAATTAAGTCATTTTTTATATATGTAATTACATAACTATTCATATTAAATTTAGTCAGTAATTTTAATTAGTAAATATAGATTAAGGTATAATTTTGGAACAAAAACTTTCACGGTGAAGCTTATTTTTCTCATTATCTAGTAGTGTAGATACCCATATTAAATGTAGCGAACAATTTTAATTAGTAAATATAGACGAGGACGTTTTAGGAATAAAAACTTCCACGGTAAAACTTAGTTTCTTCATTATATAGTAGTATAGATGAACAATTTCAATTAGTAAATATAGACGAGAACATTTTAGAAATAAAAACTTCCACGGCAAAATTTTCTATCCTCATTGTATAGTAGTATAGATTTAGAAAATGAGACAGCGTTGCCACAAAACAAAAGTTCTTGGTTACATAACTTGGGAGAAATACGAACAACCCTGATTTGTTCAACATATGTATAGATCAGGATAGACCCAAAACAAATACCGATATAGGCATAAAAACCTTCTAAGGGATGGACATTTTAAACACCGGAAGAAGCTAGTGAATGTTGAATCGTCGAGACAACTTTATAAATGAGTTGCATTAATTGCACGAATACGGACACGTATATGGGTATGTACACGATACGGATACGGACACCATTTTTCCATACCGGTGAAACTCTCCACTAGAAAATGGTTGTTGCATGATACCTAATCCTCCAGCTTTTCATGTCATGTTTCTAACAAAATCTCAACTGTGGGTATCATAGCAGGAAGTAGGACATTTTCTGTTGGTGCTTTCACACAAAAAGATCATAAGGTTGGCCGAGTAACTCACTAAAGTTTTGATGAATATTTCAGCATTTTCATAGAGATCTTATTTCCAACATGCATGCGTTTCGTACACTCTAGGAGTAACATATGAACAGAGTGTACTACGCAAGTAAACTAGGGGTGCAACTCGGACGGACTAAACCCGAGTCCGATCGGGTAAATTCGCTAATGGGTTGGGTTAGGATCGAAGATACTTGGGTTCGGATTCGGATTCGGATTAAAATATTTGAACCCGATAAAAAATCGGGTTGGGCTTGAGTTCATGCATCGGGTTACCCAAAGAACCCGAAACCCGAAATACATACAATTTATATATATTTTTCATGCTTCTTAAATAAAAAGTTTAAATCCTAAATTTTTCCACCCAAACTCTTTAACTCCTTATAAAGAATTCTCATTTCAATTTGTATTTTGTAACGATCAAGGCTTGATTGTTATTTGATTATGTGTTTAATATTACTTTTGTTGAAAATTATTTTATATTTTATATTAGAGTCCAATTAATCCGATGAACCCGACCCAACCCGAGCCCAACCCGCTCCTCCGGGCTTGGTCTTGGGCTTCATATATTGAACCCGAGGTTGGGTCGGACTTAGGCTCGGACTAGGCTTATGATTCATCGGGTTGGACTTGGATTGACCTCAAATCCGACCCAACCCGTCCGAGTTGCACCCCTAAAGTAAACTGCATGAATTTTGGTACTCATATTCTTTTGAATAATGTCCATATATTTCAGAAATTATCATGATTTTTATCTTCATCTGATTACATTACGATTACGATTACATTACAGTGTACCAACCGATAAGGCTTACTGACACTTAGTGGATGAAATATAATGCAACACTCCCAGAGATTGAAGCAGGAACTTGACAAAATTATTTACGGAGGACTGTTCTTGTTTCAAACATGAGACCAACTTTTAAGTTTAATTGAAATCATCTTAAATGTTTGGAGATGAGAATAGATAGGACAAAGATTAAAACAAGAGAAGAGTGACGTATAAACTATTTTGCAAGAACATCAATATCACATAAATGTTGAGAACGGACACTACATTTGATTTTGGCATGTCCTAAGTGTCTTCGAGTACCTAATTTTATTTGGGTGCCAATGCTTCGTTGCTTATAAACAATATGTCCTAATATAATTGTAGCTAATCAAATAGGTACAAGAATATGATAAGGAAACTTTTTTTTCTTTTCTTTTTTTTAGGTGTTCTTTTCTCTGGCTTGATAGACAAAATATTAAATTAAGGAGGATACGAACTTGCGCCTTCCGCACGCGTTGGTCCTCTGTTGCTACCACTAGGCCACAACCCACAGACAAAATTACACATGTTGGTAAAGAAAGGTTTATACCCGAGACGAATTAAGGAATATCGATATCACAGTTTTAGTACCAGGTGGAAAACTGATGACAAAAATAACACTGTGATCTCCAGGAAAAAAAAATAGGTATCAAGAAAAAGTAAAACAAATAAAAAGAATGGGAAAAACAATTTATATTGGCAGAAATTGATTACAAAGAGCACATATAATCATGCTTATACTATGTTTTAACATATTTTACATGGCACACTAAATCTAATTATTGCGGGATAATTTTGACAGCTTAGCATTAGTACTCTGAAATAATCCTTTACTATGTTTTAATATATGTTCAATTTTATACTGTGTTTTAAATTGTTATTAACGTTTCAACATTTTTGACTCATTTCACGTGTATGTTGCTTACTTCAGTAGTTCAACATTCTACAAGTAAAGACTTATTTTAATGCAACTACTCTGTTGAGTTTTCTTACAATTTAAAAGGTATTTCCTTGTACCTTGACTATAAGAACACAAGTAATATTTCCTTATAACTTGCCCAATGCTAGATTATTCGATTATAAATTAATACTGTTACATTTGACACAGTGATTGAGTAAACAATTAAGGGGATGAAAATAAATTCTAAAATTTCTCTTCATGTATTCCATGGATTGATGTTTGTGCTGGCAAACAGGATGATGAATGATATCCATCCTATATTTTTGCTTAAACCACAAAAGAACTCCAATATGCTCTCCTAAATTGAAAGTGGATGTGTCACATTTCCGCAAAATAAAAAATAAATTCCCTTTATAGTCTATCCCAATCATAATTAGTAGATCTTATAATTAGATATAGCTGATGTAATGTACTTACTCTCTAGTAGGGGTGCGCATTATTCTGTTTTGGACCGAAAATCGAACCGAACCGAATAAGAGATTTGGTTCGGTTTCGGTTTGATTTTGGATCTCAGTTTTGGTCCAAAATCGAAAACCGAATAAGAATTATACAATTATATAAATACCCTCAATTTAAAATGTATATATTTTGAAAACAACAATTCTGTGTATGCATTTTGAATTACAACTTTGATAATTTAACAACTAGTTCAACTTTGTGTGTAACTTTAAAATTCAACAAATGTGTGTATAAAAATTATAAATTTTAATATAATTTAACCATGATCCGAACTTTGGGTCCGATCCATTAATTTCAACCGAATAAACAGAATAAACCAAATTCGTTATTCGGTTTAGTTTCGATTTTGGCTAATTCGATTCGGTATCGATTTGAATTTTTAGAATTTTGGTTTATTCAATTTTGGCTAATTCGATTGGATTGAAATCGAATAAATCGAACGCTCACCCGGCCTACTCTCTATAACCAAAACTAAATTTATAGATCACAAAATATTAAGGCATGATTTATCTGCTATTTCCATGTCACTGTGTTGTATTTTTTAAGGAACATGCCACTTTTAAGGACTTTGTTGTGTTGCATTTCTTAGGGGCAAAGAAAATACGGTATATATAGAAAGTGCTGTTGTCCATACCTTCGCTCTTCCCTTCTTGCACACGGACCAACCAACCAACCATACATATGTGCACTTAAGTTGGGAAAATGTTTTGTCTTCTTCCCTTACTTCCTACCTAATTAAACTAAAACATGTATTTATTTATCCAAACGAAGTCGATGGCACTAGTCAAATGTTGTCACGAGTTACGAAAACACTTGGATCATTGGGCACAAAAAGCATGTCGTCAGTTGTGTTGGGTTGGGTGGAGAACATGTCGAATGAAATCGTGGAAATAATACTCTTTAACTACAAGATTTTATTTAAGGATACCACTATTTGCACCCCATAAATTATTAAAAACATACCATAAAAGAAAAATAGAATTTTCTAATCTATCCCCTTCCCTCCCTCCTTTTTCCATGCTCCCCTCCCCTCTCCTCCGACCCGGGTGGTCCAACTCCGGGGTCGGAGGAGGAGGGGAGGGAGGTTGGACGAGCAGGAAAGGAGGGTCGGAGGAGGGGTCGGACCGTCGGGGTCAGGGTCAAGAGAGGAGGGGAGCAGGAGGAGGGGGAGGGAGAGCAGGAGAAGAATAGAAAATTCTATTTTATTTTGTTTTTTGTTTTTTTTTTCCATAGAATGTCTTTAGCAGTCTATGGAGTGCGGATAATTGCACCCTTTTTTTAGTTCAATGTTCATGTTGTGTTCTTCCTTTCCTTCCTTCCTAATATGAGATGAATGGAGTTTCCTTAACTATAAATGTATTTACTGTCAGCATATTTAAATGTTGGAATTAGAAATTGAAGCTAAGGTACTGTTTGGGAAGGGTGGAAAATGGGAGGAAGGAAAAAGTTGAGGGGAAAGTGAGAGAAAAATTTTAAATGATGGTGTTTGGAAAGGAGGAGAGAACATGGGAGAGAAAAATTTGAGAGGAAAAAGTAGGTGGGTCCCACCAAAAAATTTTCCTCCCAAATGTGGGAGGTAAATGGAGAGAGATGAGAGAAATTTGAGTGAATTTACCCCACTACCCCTCAAAAAGTTAATATTAAATCATCATTTGAGAATACCAAGGAGGAAATAGTAATTATACCTATATCCATAAACAAATAAAAAATTATTTTTAAACTTTTCCTTTCCCTACTTTTTGTTCATCCAAACAAGAAGAGGTAAAGTTAATTTTCCTCTCCCTCAATTTTCATTCCTCTCAAATTTTCCTCTCCCTCCCCTCCTATGTTCCCAAACATAGTGTAAATGTAGACTGACTCGTGTGAAGAAGAAAAATATATAATTTTATCAGGTACCCAATCCATGGTGGTTCCGCCCAGGATTGCCCTTGAGCTGCATACTTGAGTTGAAACATTAGTATAATTAAATCTTCCAAGAATTTAATACAAACTCCCAATGTGATTCGAGCTCGTTTCCTAATTATGAACGGAGATTTCATACTCAAAACTGGAGTAATTTGAACTCGGAAATAACAATCACAATGACAAAATTTAGGACATCTCTGAGTTAAACACAAGAATATTGACGTTTTTTTGTTGGATTCTAATGGGTGGATCAAAAGATACATGCAGCCCTTGTACCGAATTGAACTTGTTCAAACAAACGTCAAAATTACGACGTTTTGTACATTGATTCTATTATTTTCTGATTTTGGGTTTGAAATTTAGAGTTTAGACCTGTATCTATCTATCGAGTAATCAAGATTAAGACCTCTTAGTGGGTCTCGAGAACTGAGTGAGACTTGGACATATGGCATGAAAGTACTCACTCCTCCCTACAAGCGATCTTAGACCATCTCCAATGGTGATTTCTAAAATTGAGTTCTTATCCTACTTGGCATTGTACTTTAAGGAGATTTTTATCCTAGTTGGAAGAGTTTCTACATAGAAATTGTACACATACAAAAAATGATCTCCAGTGGTTCTCCATTTCTATCCTATGTGTCACATACTAAAAGGACTAATTTAATGGTGTGGGGCCCAATAATAATTGTCATGAGAGATAAGAGAATTTCTATGAGGGTTTCTACATGTAGAAACCCTCCTAGAAAGTTTCTATCCTACATCATTGCCACCTAAGATAGAAATGGTGATAGAAACTACCATTGGGAGAAGTTTTTTCTAAAATGGATTTCTTCCATAGAAATAGGGAAGATAGAAACCCCCATTGGAGATGGTCTTAACAAATTGCCAAATGCTAACAACTAATTAAGTCTCTCCTACTAAACAAAGAAACGTTGGCAATGACAAGACATTGGTGATCATCTTTGCTGAGGACAGACATGCCGAATCAACTAACCAGTATCTAGCTAGATACTGCAAAACTAAAAATGTCAAACGATAATCATAGTCCAGTTGAGTAACTTGAGCAGGGGAGGATCCAAGGTTGGCTAGGGGTGGGCTGGAGCCCACCCCCAACCCTCCCTCTCCTCCCCTCCCCCCCCCCAAAAAAAAACATTTGTTTTCGATATATATATATATTTTTGATTTTTTTATATGAATTTTATCTACTTTCACTCCACCCAAATTTTTGGTATCTCATTCCTGCTATAGTTTCTGGATTCGTTCATGAACTTTAGACATTGTTTGAACATTATTCTGTAGATTATGGAAACTCAAAAGTCTTCCTTCTAAATTTTGCATAGAAACCTTTCGCACGGTTGCACTTCTTTTTATTTGGGCTGGGCACTACGCACGAACAGGTCGATACACATTTAGGTAGGTAGGTATTTTTATTTATGAATGAAGGAATATCGCTACTGAAAACTTGTATTATTTGTGGCACATCTATCAGAAATCAAGAAAGAGTAAAAAATCGAACTCGAGTGGCTCTTGTGGTTACCGAGGAGAGGTATAAGATTCCGGCTAGGTGGCAGAAGATCAGTGGATCGAGACACGGAGGCATATTATTCCTTCCATTTATTTTGTGGGAGTTGGGGGCAGTAGGCTCAACTGGCATGCAATGCAGCGTGCACAAAGTCTCGTGCGTATTGCCGGACATATTAAAAAAAAGTAAAAAAATATTAAATGGGATGGGAAAATACAATTAATGATGTTTGCGAAAATTAGCTGCTCTTACTCTAAACTAATCTGAACAAGGTAGATGGGCCAGAATCCAGATAAGCTTATCTTGATGGGCCCAAACTGTGGAGCCCAACAAGACCTTTGTACGTACTTCCTCCAGTCCATCTTTAAAAGTTGGCCCAGCATTAATATACTTGACTCATTTGGTGAAAATAGGGTTCCATTATTCTAATATATAGGAACGTTAGAGCATCCACAGTGTGACTAATTTCAAGTGCTATATTTGGTCTTTAGTCAAATTTTGTAGCACTTGATGGCTCCAATGGACTCTTGTTCACACTTAAAAAATGGTAGAAAGCTAAAAGACTCTCCAAATTTGGAGAGTCCACTAGTTGAGCTATATTACTTGCGGGCCCACCATATTTACTTTTCTCCTTCATTCTTTTTTTAGAGTGTTGCCACTTGTCAATTATGAAAGAAAAATAAGGAAGAAAACAAATGGAGTGTTGCCACTTGTCAATTTTGAGTGTTTATTTAGACTATACCATTGTGTACCAACATGAAGAAAATACTCCAAAATTAATTATTGGAGTATGGTTTGAAGTGATTTGGAGTATGATTTGGAGTGTTACCACTGTGGATGCTCTTAGGACCTTCCTTTCACTACATGCGCACAATGCGGGCGGGTGGGCATTAACCTCAAACCCACCGACTTACAAATTCACTCAAATCCTGTATCTCAAACATGTCACCTCTACATTAAAAATGTAGGTTCTATCGATTTTATAAAAAAAAAACATATAAAATCAGTGAAATTCACATTTTTATAGAAGATAAACATTTGGGACACGAAATTTGCAAACATATTCATTGATTTTGCTTTGCGCATAATATAAATAATTAGTAGGACAAGCATGCAGTCTAGAAAAACATGTATAATAAAAAAAAACAATATTGTATTCTTGGACACATATTGAATATACACTCCAAAATATAATAAGAACACTTTAAAATGCTTATTGTGTCCATACAATATAACATAACATACGAATATACCAAGGACGAAATTAAAAATTTGAACGGGGTGGATTTAATATTTCTTGATCCATCTCAAGAAATATTAAATCCTCCTATGAGTAATGCTTATGGGTCGTTTACAAAGCCCACCATCGGCCTTACAGTTCGGTTTTTTTTTTGGTTACGGGCTTTAGGCTAATTGTAGTATTGTTGATAAAAAAAACATAAACAATTTCCAATACAATTATTGTATAGAATGTTTTTTTTTTCCAATTAATTTATCGGTAGTTAGGTATGGTTATCATTAGTGCTATTGTTTTTCCAAAGGAATGAACATAAATAATCTAAAATAGTTGTTGAAGTTAATGGCTTATAATTTGGTTGGACTTGCTGTTGTAAGTAGTTAAAACAACTTGCATACAGTCTGGAAATTTGCTTTAGCAAATACCAAACCACCAATAATTGCCATCAGAACGTGGTTTTAGAATGCTAATGTGGAACTTTTTCAATTCCGTTCCTAAGGCATTAGTCTAGTGATAATGTGGAGAGCACAGATCTCGAATTCGAATTCTCCTCTGGATGGTTGGATGACTTTTGAACCACGGTCCGGCTTAAAAAAAAATTAAAATTTTCTTTTTTCAATTGCAGAAATATAATAATCACGTTTGTGTGTATCTGTTGCGCTGGGCTGCCCAATTCGGTTCCTAAGGCACTAATCTAGTGGTAGTGTGGAGGGTGTCTGAGCACAGATCTTGAATTCGAATCCTGCTCGGAACGTCTGGATGACTTTGGATCACGGTCCGGCTTAAAAAAAACCCTCAAAAATAAAAAAAAGTAAAAAAAATTTTTTTTCAATTCCAGAAATATAATAATCACGTTTGTGTGTATCTGTTGCGCTGGGCTTCCCATGTTCAGGTCAGTCTTTATCTACTCAATAAATGAACTTATATCAACGTCAACTTGTATGTCCGCTTCTTACTATGTTCCTTTCCGCGAAGCTTCCTACATACTATAGACTCAACCGGATATTATGTCCTTACAGCCACTTTTTTCACTTATTAATTGTTAAGCTCTCTTTTATTTTGCTTCCTCACTCACCTATATTATTCCTCTCCCTTTATGTTATTCCTCTCCTTCTTGTCACAAATTCCTGCCTGCCTTCTGTTTTCCGCCACTGTTGTTGTTGTTACGATAGACTCGGTCAATTTTTCTCTATGATGTACAGAATTTTGTGTATACTGTATTGTATATCTTATTTTTAATTTAACTGATAACCACAAGATTCATTCGAGTTCGATTACGATAAATATTTTTATAATCTCCACTTTCCTCCTCATTGTATGATTTGTACATGTAATATTGTTGCAAAGACAAATTATTTCTTCATCAAATAACTATATTATTTCATTCATAAAAATTATCATGAATTTACATACGATAATAGTTTGAAGTATTTATTAATGTACATTTTGTTAGAATAAAATACGGGGTTAGTTACAGGATGAGATGGAAAAACAAAACAATAAACTAAATCCACAGTCCACTTCTAAAGTACGAATCAGATTTTTATAATAATGCTAAGATTACAGCCCACCATTTACAACTTTTCTACTACCCACTCTTTTCCCAGTGTTTTGATATGCCTACAAACAAATGCTTACAATCTCCTTATAGCCGCTACTTGTCGGACTTCGATTAGAGGAGGGGGATAAGTGGTGGAGTTGGGTGAAGTCCATGTAGCAGAAAGGTGAGAGGGGATGTGGAATCCGATGGGGGAGAGAGATTATAAGAATGTTGTAAGCATGTGGTTGTAGATTTAGCATTTTTTTCTCTCCCTATGACATGGTCCTATTGGACTCACCTCTCAACCCATGCCCAGTCCAAGGCCCAGATGTAGTTGGTCCTCTCTCGGGGTGCATGACAGATGTGAGATCCGACGGACCAGATCACATCAAGTCTGACATAACAGCTATGTTAGCTACTCGTTTTCAACCGACTTCCTTTCCAAATTATATACTAAATTTATTATACGAGAATTTGTAAATGTACTCGTATTATGTCATGCAATTGATGGCATTGAATGAGTCCGACACAATAGAATAATTTCTCCCGACTCGGACCCGCTTCAACTCTGCAGTTTCCTATTTCTTTCCTTACTTGCTTCACATGTAAACAAACAAAAAGTAAACACATAGGCTCTAATCTCTATAAAGAGCAAACGTACCACTCGCTCTTCTCGATCAAGAAACTGAGTGTGAGAGAGAGAGAGAGAAGAAGAAGAAGAAGAAGAAGAAGAATGGGGAAGGACAAGACGATCGGAGTGGCTCTGGACTTCTCGAAGAGCAGCAAGAGGGCTCTGGAGTGGGCGATCGACAACCTCCTCGACAATGGCGACACCCTCGTCGTCATCCACACCACGAACCACAAGGGAAACGAGAGCAAGAGCGCACTCTGGTCCAAATCTGGATCTCGTAAATTTCTTCCTCCCTCCCCTCCCTTTAACCTTCAATTTCTAATTTCTAATTAATCGATCGATCGATCGATCTATAAACGAAATTGATGTTTTTTCCCCTTCTTCTTCTGAAGCACTGATCCCTTTGTCGGAGTTCCGGGAGCCGGAGGCGATGAAGCGATACGACTTGGAAACCGACGCGGAGGTCCTCGACCTGCTCGACACCACTTCCAGGCTCAAGAAGGTTTACTAGTAGTTTCTGTTGTGTTTTTTTATATATCGATGGATGGGATCTGGTTTGATTTGATTCGATTTGATTTAGGTGACGATCGTGACGAAGATCTACTGGGGAGACGCTAGGGAGAAGCTGTGCGAAGCAGTGCTGGATCTGAAGCTCGACTCGCTCGTCATGGGAAGCAGAGGTCTCGGCCAAATCCAGAGGTACCCAAATCTTCATTCAAATTAAGATCGAACCAACGCTACTATTGTTTTGTTCATTTTCTTTTTTATTTTCCAGATTAAGATTAAATTTGCTGTATTTTATTCGTTACTTAGTAGAAACTCGTTCACTTATTAGTTGCACCATGTTCTGAATTGTTACATGATGATAATGATGATATCGGCATTTCTTTATTTGAGGAGTCTGTTTGGTTTGCGTCTCGAATCTGGTTGCATGTTGGTGTAAAAGGGTGTTAGATAAGAGTTGGTCCCATATCGTCTATACTCTTTATAAAGTGGCTTGAAAACAGCTCAAAATGTGCCATTTAAATCGTATGTATATCCTCACGTAATTATTTACTCTTTACTAAAAAGGCTCGAAAACAGCTCAAAATGAGCCATTTAAGCCGTGTATATTTTTTTTTGGGAGGTGTCCTTTCTCCAAGCCGAGCTGTGGCCCAAAGCCACCCAGCCGCCCGAGGGAGGATTCGAACCCGAGACCTATGCTCGGGCGGCCTCCCGCACTACCACTAGGCTAGTGTATATATATATATATATATATATATATATATATACACATATTATCCTTACGTAATTAAAAGTTAATAAACAAATAAATTCTAACTAATTGTTTAACTACCTTATATTACCTAACTATAGCCAAACACCTCTAACTCATGTGGTTAAAGTGTGAGACATTCTCCCTGGATGGATGGGTTCGATCCTATAGGACAACGTTATCTATAACATATTTAAATTTAAATTATTTTTCAACAAATTTTTTACGTGCGTGCAGTGCACGCGCATGTTACTAGTATAATTTAGTGGAGCAAGAGGCATAGATGTCACATCCTATGGGTCAACTTCTCTTTGGGTCCAACCATGTTCCTAACATAGCCCACATGTTTCACTATAACGCAATTAGTATCGGAGTATTGTTTGGCCAACATGTTCCAATAAAATCTTATGTCTGAAGACGGAAAGTCTTTCATCTTTTGGATCTTGCTTTGGAAGTAAGAAAATGAATTAGGAAAAATAATGTGCCACTATTCATAATCTAGAATCCATGCAAAGGAAAACAGACTATCATAGTTAAAATTTAACATGGGTTTTTACCAATCAAATTTATGGTCCACCCCCATCAAGTAGAGGCAGGGCAGGTTCATAGACAACTGGACAGGCTTAATATCCTTTTTTGAATTTCCTAATCCTGGTCAAAATAACCCTTCTATATATTTCAGTCTAATAGACCCCAAAACTCTCTTAATTTTTAATCAACAAATTTCTTGGTACCAATCCACAATTTTGTTATACCAACCCTTTTGGTGGTCAACATCATGGAGCAAATGTGTCTATTCTTTCCTTTTCTTTTGATTTGTTTCTGTTGTGACTATAGCTAAGAATAATCAAACAAATTTGTTTAACAATTGGGGAGTGGCACTATCAAGGTAAGCCCTTAAATATAAAAAAAATGGTTCTAATACACAAAATTAACAAAATGAGATCAATATTTTCCTCTAACTTCCGATATCGTTAGTCCATTGAGCCTAGATTTTTTGTGACCACGGAGAAGCTGTTATGCTGAACTATGCCAATACATGAAAACGCCTATGTTGTGGCATCATTAGTTCATTAGGCGGTAGGATTGTTCTGAATATTTTTTCTAGATACACTTTAAGGGAATGGTTATTCATTAGAGCTTGATATAATATATACATAACTCACTTCTTCGTCTTCGACCTGCTCTAGTTTGTAAGGGATAATTATTTCTCCAGCAATGTGTGACTCCATAAAATTGTTGACATCCCAGTGCACATGAATTTGGTTTCAAGTCCTACTTAAATATCTTTTAGAATTTATTATACTAAACCTGAAGCTGTATGCGACTTGTGTGCACACTCCATAAATCCTGCTATCGAATTGTGACTCTATATGACTATGGAAAGTTGAAAATAGTGATGAAGCTTTTCATTCTATTATTTCTATACACCTAAGGAAGCGGCCTTATATTGGCTACCACCAATTAACGTTGCTTTTTGCTGATGCGTCTCGAGTTCCAACAATTACGAAATGCAATCTCTCTCACTCACTTTTCTCTCCTGCAAGGTGAGTCTGGTTTATTGGTTTTCTTGGCCCTTCTATGTAATTAGTTGTCATGTTTCACTTTGTCTACTCAAAGTTGCGTCTCAGTCATTTGGACTAAAGGGCCAAAGGTTGTTCTTCCATGGATTATTTTGGCATTCCCTTCAAGTTATCTAGTAAATTATGTGGTTGATGCCACCAACATGAACACTTGATAACCTCTTTGGCTGGTCGAATAATTCAGCAAGAAGTATGCTAATAAGTGACTGCATGAGGATATGATCTATATCTTGTTATGTTTAATACAAAATAAGTTGACATTTGACAGGCTTGCAGATGCAAATTGTCAAATTTAATAACTCCCCTAAACACCTACAGGTTTTTGAATTTAGTACATAACAAATAGCATAGACGCAAAACGTCAACATGTTACACTTAAAGACAATTTTTTTTCCATTAAAGTATGTAGCATATTATAATTTAGTTTCAGAGACTAGTAAAATCCATTTGACCCGCCATGAAGCGCAAGATCTCATATTTGTACAACAGTCTTTATAGATGCTTCCACAACTCTAGATGAATCAATCGACAACAGTCAGTACCCTTACCTTATGTATTTGTTGGTTAATTAATGTTCGGTGTAAAATGATTCACAAGAAGCTGTTACCGTTCAAACAACGATCTTATATGTATATAGCTGGTTCTCCAGTTTGATGATAATATGCTAGTGCTGAAATAAAACATTTAACCCTATACCTCCCCATCTCTCTAGAGTTTTGGTGTAGTGGCAGGGGACCGCCGCTCTGATACCAACTTTAAGTCTGCGCCAAAACTCCAGAGTCATGGGGAGGGTAGAGGTTAATTTATATTGTTTCAACGACCACATGGAAATAAATTGTGTATGGAGGCATTTGTTTGGAAAAGATTATTTAGTCCTTCGATTTTAACTGCCATTTTATTTTCTTTTTTGGTTCTTTTGCAGGATTTTGCTCGGGAGCGTGACAAATTATGTATTGTCAAGTGCAGCTTGCCCGGTCACAGTTGTCAAGGACCCTAACTTCAAGCACTGATAGATTAGTAGCTGCATCTCTGATCTATTTCCAGCTTTAAGAAATCCCAGTGATGAGAGCAATCAGTTTATGATGAATATGGGCTTAAAATAATAGAAAGTTGGTTGAAGAACTTGTGAACTATAAACTTGAAAATGTTTCTTAAATTCTGTTTTCGTTGACATATGCTAGTGTGAGAATAAGTTCCTATGAATATCTATTAGCTTCTTAGGAAGCCTTTATTTTTGGAAGTAGCTTCAGACTGTTTCTAATTTTTCTCTCTTATAGGTAAAGCAACCATGATTTTCCTTCTAATTACAGACTGCATTTTGCGTGTTTTTTTTTTTTCTTCTTCCGCCATTCCAAGTCTAGTTTGGTTGCTTGGATGGTTGTGTTCAGCTTACTTCCTACTCTACTGGTTTGGTTGATTGCATTATTAATTTTCGGTCACCCCACCCCCACCCCCCCCCCCCCCCCCCCCCCCCCCCTTCCTTTTCTCTATTGGTTTTTGTTGCTTGTGTGGTAGAGTTCATCAATTTGTTTCCTTTTCTGCTGGTTTTGTTGCTTGCCAAGTAGTGTTCACCCTTTTTTTCCTGGTCACTATTGGTTTGGTCGATTGCGCGCTTGTGCTCAGCTTTTCTTCCTTGTGTATTGTTTTGGCTGCTTGTATGGTTGTGTTCAGGAAGCTAGTATATATGTCATCTGATTGATTTTTTTAAAAAAAAAAAACTAGGAAGTAAATTGCTCATGTCTAGCTACAGATTTTCTGTGTAGTTTGATCTTGTTTACCACTAATAAATTGTTGTTTTGCATCTCTTTATTACATAGAAGTAACTATGATATATGACCGATTTTGAATGAACCCATATCCATTCCTGTCCCTATCCAGCTTTCAGCTGTATCTCATCTTTTTTTAGCACATGACTGTGTTGGGTGTCATTCCTGACTATTAAAATCTATAGTTTTCACTGGAAGGTTTTTCCGGATTATATTAGTGATATCAGAAGCAGGCGGCAGTTGGTAGACATGCAGCATGTGCTTTCTTCTGATATCCGAGTAATTAAAAATACAAGGGCAGAGGTTAGATTTTATTTTACCGCGACTGAATTTAACACAAAAGATAAGTTACTTAATAATGAGTTAAATTAAACATTCAACACTTGATTTCTTAGAATGCCATCATAATTTAAACATGTAAATCAAATATTATTTTTCAAAAAGTTTTTAGGAAGGAACTAAAGCCTTGATTTTTCAAATAAGCCTTTAGTCCACTAACTTATGTTTTAGGCTCAAATTTTCAAGAATTGGATTTTTAGGAACTGAAGGTTTAACTTTTTTTATGGATTTTTAGGCTTGTGACAAAAATTAGACTTAGCGTTAGTGGACTAAAGTCTCTGTGGTCTAGTGGGCTAAGTATGCAGTGTTAATATTTTTTTTCTTTCACCTGGGCTGCATCCACCTTAGTCCACTAATGAGTCCATTTTTGTTCACCTACCAAAACTAGGATGTTTGTTCACTTTCCAACAAAAAATTGACACGTGTGAAATTAATTCAATATAAATTACTTTAAAAGTGGTTTTTCGTAAACATTAAAAGTGATTTTGACCAAATAATTTGACACGTGTCAATCTTTTATTGGAGGGTGAACAACCACTCTAGTTTTGGTGGGTGTAGAAAAATGGACTCGTCCACTAATAGTTCCGCCCTCGTATAAAAACGGCTTAGAATGAGTCATCTAAGCCGTATGTATATCCTTAAGATATATGAAAATTATAATAAATCTAGTTAATATATATTATCTAACTACTTGTATGTATATCTATAAAAAAAATTAATTAAAATATAAGATATCTATAACATTTTTTATTTTTTATTTATTTTCAACAATATCAGAGGAATGTGAATGCGACTACTATCTCTACGATTATAATGAGGTTAGAAAACGGCTTAAGAGTGAGTCATCTAAGCCGTATGTATATAATCACTTATTAATTTAATTTTTAAAATTTATGTAAAAAAATTATTGAATTCCTTTTTAAAATTTGTAACATATAACAACACGGGAAATCGAACTCGACAAAAAGAATACCTTCCATCTTAACAACATGAGTTAGAAGAGGTAGTTGACTATATTAGATAATATTATTATTTTACGTGCAACGCACATGCATTCACTATAATATATAGTAGGGTTGGGCCTGATGGGTTTTGGTATTCCATCTTTTATATATAGTAGTAGGGCTATATATATATATATATATATATATATATATATATATATATATATAGAGAGAGAGAGAGAGAGAGAGAGAGAGAGAGAGATCTGCATCCCTTTACTTTTGTAACATCCCATATATATATATATATATATATATATATATATATATATATATATATAGAGAGAGAGAGATCTGCATCCCTTTACTTTTGTAACATCCCATGCATAAAAAAAAAAATATATATATATATATAGAGAGAGAGAGAGAGAGATCTGCATCCCTTTACTTTTGTAACATCCCATGCATCCCCTCTTTCACATCCATTGGATCTTGTTTAAGTCATTTAATCTTAACCGTTGATTTTTCAACGGTTAAGATTAGATGACTTAAACAAGATCCAATGAGTGTTATCATGGAGATACATGGAGAACAAAAGTGAAGAGATACGGATCCCTCCTCGTATATATATATATATATATATATATATATATATATATATATATATATATATATATATTTTTGAAGCATTGGGTACTTGTGGCGAACTCGCCTCTACTGAGGCTCGAACTCCCAACCACTTGGGCCGCATGCATCTCTCTTAACCACTAGGCTAGAGGTCATTTGCCCCTCCTCATATATATATATATATATATATATATATATATATATATATATATATATATATATATATATATATATATATATATATATATATATATATATATATATATATCCAAGCAGCTTGGACTCAATTTTATTTACAAAAAATTTGTATAGGAAGCATCAAAGTTATATTTCTTGTGTAAAAGACACAAAGTTTCAATATTCTTTAAATTCAGTCCCAATACCCCCTAAAATAGGGCGTAAAATATATTTTGGTGATTGACGCTCTTCTTTTGAGCATATATTATATACTATTTATTTATTTATTTATTATTTTACGTCCTAAATTAGGAAGAAAAATTCATGAATGTTTGATTTACACCCTTCTCTTGTGTGAAAAATTGCTAGGTCCAAATTTCTTCTTTTTTTTGGCTTTGTTTGGTTTATCTTCTTGTTTGGTCTGGTTTAAAATTTTAGTTTGATTTAATCTATTTATTTATTTGATATTATTTTTAATATGGATAATAACAAATATATATTTATATATAATTTTATATTAACTAATTGATTTTATTATTACCCATATTAGTTAATATACAAATTAATACATATAAAAAATATATATATGTACTTATAGACAAATTAATTTTTATATATTTGTATATATATTTATTTGTATACAAATACAAATAAATGTCTTAGTATAGATAATAAAAAAATATTACACAAATTAATATATTAATATACAAATAAATATAGATAACAATAAATTAATTAAAAAAATAACAAATTAATATATACAAATATTAATATAAACAAATAAATATAAAAAATAGGTAATAACAAATAACATATACAATAAAATTAAATATATGCAAATTAATATACAAATTAGTAAAAAATAATAATTTGTATATTAACTAATAGATTTGTTATCATCCATACTAATTATCATAAAAATTAATATAGATAATAGTAAATTATATATATGTATATTAATTCATTACTTTTTCTATTAATTAATATGGATAGAAAAAAATCTATCACTTAATATACAAATTAATTTATTTGATCAATTTGTATATATTTATTTTTATTGTATATATTATTTGTTATTATCTATATATTAATATAAAATTATTATATATAAGTAAATATATAACTAATAAATTTTGTTATTATCCATAATATAAATACTATCAAATTAACAAATATATTAAAACCAAAGTAAAATTTTAAATCAAACCAACCAAAAGATATAACAAACAAACCAAAAAAAAAAAACTAATAGCAATTTACTCCCAGAAGAAGGGCGTAAATGAAACATCCAAGAATTTTACGCCATAGTTTAGGGCGTAAAATAATCTAGTATTAGAAAAACGTTAAGCGGGGGAGAGAGAATAAAAAAAAATACAATTTACGTCCATAAGAAGGGCATAAATACCAAAACATATTTTAATCATATTTTAGGACGTATTGTGGGTGAATTTATAAAATATCAAAACTGTGTCTTGTACACAATAAACATAAACTTTGATGCTTCCTAATAGGGGTGTGCATATTTGAACCAAACCGACAAAATCGAACCAAATCAAACCGAATCGATTGAATTTTAAACGAAGCAATTGCCCAGTCGGCTTAGTTTGACTGAACCTTTCAAAAGATCGACCAATTAGGTTTGGTTCACGGTTTGATCATCTTAAAACCGGTCAAAACCGAACCAAATCGGACCGGTGCATTACAATGTAAAATGAGTCTATTTTTGTTCACCCACAAAAACTATGGTGTTTGTTCACCATCCAATAAAGAGTTGACACGTGTCAAATTCATTCAAAATAAACCAATTTGGAAGTGGTTTTGTAGACATTCAAATTGGTTTTGACTAAATAATTTGACATATGTCAATCATTTATTGGAGGGTGAACAAACACCATAGTTTTAGTAAGAGCATCATTAGTAAGGCCCATCCCATTTTATAGATTCTAGATTTAGAATGTAGGAGCTCATTTTGTAGAATAGTATGTCTCATTCATAGTCCCAATTTTTACAATTTTGGTCACATCCCACCCATAGGTGCATTTTTTTTTGTTTGGTATGAAAGAAAAAGTAGAAGGAAAGAAAGTAAAAAATATAGGGTTTACCAATTCTACCTCAACTAAAAACACTTATTTACCATTTGACTTCATAAATAATTTCTAAATAATACATTCATATGGGAGTATAATTGTTAATTAATACATGCCTCCACTTTTTCTTCCACTTTTCCTCCCACTTTTGGGGGGATTGGATTTCTTAGGTTATGAAGGAAAAGTAATCCCTCAGACTTTTTCTTCCTTCCTATTTTTCTTCCATACCAAACAAGAGAAAATGAATCTTTTCCTTCACTTTTTCCTCCTCTATTTTTCTTCCTCCCACGTTTCCCTCGTACCAAACACACCCTGGCCTCGTTTGGTTCACGGATTCAAGGAATCCGGAAAGGAAACTTGTTCCTTTCCTTTGTTTGGTAGCCACAAATTTGGGAAATACTTTCCTGACATGGGAGAAAATAGGAGGAAAAATGGTTCCTCTCATGACCCATAGGATTCATTATCCCTCCTCCTTTCCCAACATTAATTACCAAGCATTATGACAAAAGTAGCCTTGATTTATTACCTATTTACCAATTAACTCTTTATTATAATTATGTTGACATTGGATATTGTTGGAACAATGATATATTTCTTTCTTTCATTTCCTACACCAACCAAACATAGAAAAGAAAATTTGATAGGAATTCTACTTTTCCATCCCCATGGAAAATACATGAGAATTGATTTACTTTCCGTGAACCAAACGAGGCCTAAGGGTTGGGCCTCCCAATTTATATATTCTAGATTGCAGGAACTCGTTTTGTAGAATAGTAAGTTCCAATTTGGAGTCCAACTTTCTAGATTCTAGACTTTATATTATTTTTTTTCTACATCAATTTTTTGACCACACAATCTTTGGGAGCGGAATTCACTTTATCATTTTCTACTATTTTCATACAAATCCAACTCAATCTACGTTTATCTTTTTTTTTTTTTTTTTTTTTTTTAATTTGGGTCCCAAATTTTATTTGAGAGTCCCAACTACTAATGATGCTCTTAGGCCTCGTTTGGTTCACGGATTCAAGGAATCCGGAAAGGAAACTTGTTCCTTTCCTTTGTTTGGTAGCCACAAATTTGAGAAATACTTTCCTAACATGGAGGAAAATAGGAGTGAAAATAATTTCTCTCATGACCCATGGGATTTATTTTTCTTCCTCCTTTCACAACATTAATTACCAAACATTATGACAAAAGTAGCCTTGATTTATTACATATTTTACCAATTAACTCTTCATTATAATTATGTTGACATTGGATATTGTTGAAACAATGATATATTTTTTCTTTCATTTCCTACACCAACCAAACATAGGAAAGAAAATTTGATAGGAATTCTACTTTTCTATCCCCATGAAAAATACATGAGAATTGATTTCCTTTCCGTGAACCAAACGAGGCCTTAGAGCATCTCCAACCCTATTGTGATTTTGAAAAAAAGTTAATGCCACATAGAAATGACAAAATTTTATTCAAAAGTTCTTCTCCAATGCAATTGTCAAGTCAATTGTGAAGCTTATGTGGCAAAAATTAAAGAAAACATTGTGAAGTTGATTGTCTTGTTCTAGACAATGCACTTGACAATATCTTCTCTTCCATGTCATCAATTATGAATAAAAAATATTAGAAAAAAGAAAGAAGCTGAGTAGTTGTCTTAAAAGTTGCATTGGAAGTAGGAAAAAATACTTTTTATTGTCTTCTCAACACTTTTGCATTGGAGAGAAGTTTTTCTATCTCATTGTCTTTTGAGATATAATTTTGCCACACAAACAAGACATTGTCTTGTGGCTCATGCCACATAGGAGCCACCTAAGACTCACAACACTTAACAAGACAATAGGGTTGGAGATGCTTAGGGTTAGGACTTAGAGCATCATTAGTAAGGCCCATCCCATTTTCTAGATTCTAGATTTAGAATGTAGGAGCTCATTTTGTAGAATAATAAGTCTCATCCCTAGTTCCAATTTCTACAATTTCAGTCCCAACCCATCCATGAGTGCTAGGGGTTGGGCCTCCCAATTTCTAGATTTTAGATTGTAGAAACTCGTTTTGTAGAATAGTAAGTTTCAATTTGGAGTCCAACTTTCTAGATTCTAAACTTTATATTATTTTTTTCCTACATTAATTTTTGATCACACAATTTTTGGGACCGGAGCTAACTTTATCATTTCCTACTATTCTCATACAAACCCAATCCATTCTACATTTACCTTTTTTTTTGAATTTTTGGGCCCCAAATTGTATTGGAGAGTCCCAACCACTAATGATGCTCTTAGGAGTATGGTTCAAATTATTTGGAATTTTAGATGGAGGAGCGGCGACTGCTCATTCATTAGTCCCCTCTCTCTCTCTCTCTCTCTCTCCAGACATCGTTTGTTTCCTTCTCTCCCCGTAACTCTCCTTCTCCCTCGAGTTCTAGGCTCCGCCCGTCTCTTCCTCTCCGCCCGGCACTCGGCTTTGAGTAATCTCGACTCTCCAATCTCCTCTCCCTCGAGACTCAAGTGTCAAGACTGGTAAGTGCCCGTCTCTTCCTCTCCCCGGTGGTAACATTAGAATTTAGACCTATATATAGATGATGTAGGGTTAGGATTTTACTGTCATAGAAGGATGACATTTATTCTACAACATTAGGGTTAGTTTTTTTTCTTCCATATGCTTTTACAGTTTTACTTAGGGTCTGCTTGGCAATTGTAGGGGTAGCGGTTATGAGGTGTTTTTAGAGTACCGGTTATGAGCGGTTATGAGGTGTCCGGTTTTGGGTGGTTTTTAAGTAGCGGCTTTTAAACCAGTCCAATCCATGCTTGGTAATTCACTAACGAGCGGTTCTGAAAGTTTTTTACACAAATAGATTAAATAGGGAAGGGTATCAGTAGTTATAATTATATATATTTTGTGAGGATATAAATGGAATAAAAAAATAGAGCCGCTCAAAATCCACCGATTTGGGGTGTTTATAAAGCCACCCAAAAATACATTACACCGGTTTTGGGAGGTTTTTGAGCCGACCAAAACCAGTGCCTCAAAAAAATTAACAAGCAGGGGTTTTCATAAACGGTCGGTTCAAAAACACCTCAAAACCGGTGAAAATACCGTTACCAAGCAGACCCTTAGGGTTTTTCTCTATTTATTCTACAACATTAGTATGTTAATTTCCGCCCCCCCTCGAAACTGGAACAAACACACCATGTTTATGCTTTATATGTTAGTTTATTTGTATCTGATGAAGGTGTATATGTTAATTTTGAAACACGAACAAGCACAATGTTTATATGTTAATTTTTTTTCTCTGTCAGTTTATTTTCTGCTCAATTTTCTTTTGAATATGTTTTGAACAAACACCATATGCAAGTGATTTTTTTTTCTTTATCAGTTTATTTTCTTCTAATTTTCTTCTAAATATTTTAAGGTAACATATTTACATACTAATATGCTACGCAGCTACAGGGGCAAGTTTATTTTTTTGAGATCAGTGGCTGCTTATTTTTATAAAAAAAATTGTCTTATCAAAACCGATCAGCCAAGCCGAGCCAAACTGAAAGCCGGTCGGTTTCAAAACCGAACCGACCAATTGGTTGGTTGATTATTTCCAAACCGATTAACTTCGATTGTAAACAAATAGGTCGACCACCGATCAATCGATGTACACCCCTACTTCCTATACAATTTTCTGTTTATTTTATCCCAGCGGCCCAGCCCTACTAAATCCAGATTGGCCACAGGCCCACCCATCATAGTCTCTAGTCAGCAAGACAAGGGCGGGAAAAGAACACATTGGGGAAAGAAGTATTCTAGGGTTCCCACTTCCACCAACCACCTTCCTCTTCTTCTTCTTCAGGTTTCTTCGGAACCCTTCTTTTCTCCCTAAACGAAAAAGAAAATGAGAGAGAACTATTTTGTGATTTGAAGAGTGTGTCGTCTTTTATGATATACTTAACATTGTTTGTTTGTTTGGTGTAGAGAAAACATTGTTTGTTTGTTTGTTTGGTGTAAAGATGTACGGGAGACGAGCAGCGCAGCTGGTGAGAGAGGTGGGCTCGTGTGAAAAGGGCCAACTCACAAACTACAATGTCAGTCCATTTCCCCCTTCTCCTCTCGAACTCATCCTTAATTCTCTTTATGTTATTTCTTAATAGGACATGCCCAAATGTGTCATGTCTGTGTCGTCGTGTTGTCGTGTCCTCACCATGTCGTGTCCGTGTAACAAAGTATCTAACTAGAAGAATAGCCAAAGCTTGGGCAACCCAATGTTTTTTTTCCCCCCTTTGGTAGGGAAGGAGACTGCAGGTCTTGTAACTATTTAATCAATACTCGCTAACTTATTCATTTATATGACATCCAAATCAACACATCTAGATGGCGGTTTTGAACTTTCTTTTATGTCTTCCAGTCCAGACCGTGTTATTCTTCATGAAGTGGAACGAGCCGGCAGTGTCTTGACTTGTCTCGATTCCTTTAATGCATTTCATTAGCTAATGAATGGAGCCAGGTGGTCTCAAAAATGAATATGATCTCCTGATCTATGTAATGTCCTAATGTTATCTAATCGAAGATGATCTTCTAATTTTGCTATCATTTGATACTTTATCCTATTGTTCTTGGCATCTGATATTTTCAAAATTAACTAATGTAGCAGTCAGTTAAGAGACTTTTATGCCACCTCAAACTGTTACAACTTTCCATGCCAGTGACTGGTTTCACGATTTACATTCAGCATCTTCATTGCCGACTCGTTTGTTACTCGAGTAGTTTTTGTAGCATCCTTACCATCGGATTAATTAATGTCAGGGAAAAGGGCTCGTTACTGATTTCATTCCATATATTTTCAGAACTATATAATCTAGAGATAAAAGTGTGAACACTGCGATGGGGAAAAGAGTCAAACACTTGAACTTCAATCGAATTCCCAACTAGAAAGGATCTTGTTTCCCCGTCTTCCTATGCTTTAACCAGCTTAGGTTCTCACATAGCCAACTTTTAGGTTTTAACTCTAGGAAGATGAATGTATTTCTTCTTTTCCTTGACCGTAGGAGTTACAGGAAACAATGTCCTCTAGTACTCATGATGCTCGGGTTTTTTTAGGTAGCATATTGAACTCACACCTTGAAGATGGTTGAACATAGAGAAAATTGTCAACAGAACTCCACTTTCAAAAATAGTTCAACCTTTTTAGCTCCTCCCACTTGCCCAATAAAAATACTGAGAACCCAGAATTAAGAATTTCTGGAGTATCCTAACATACTGAAAAAAATTCTGCTTGATAAATGAGGATTCGTGATTGGACCCTCATCAGAGAAAGTATGACAAGACAATAGAGAGTTCAAGTATATCGGAAATTGATAAATCCGTTGTGCCATTTGCATATGTTGAAGACAAATACCACCCTACATTTCGTCCACAATATCCACTTCATGTTGTTAAGGTTGATCTTCTGCTGCATGTTATAATATATATTGTTTGATTATCTCATAAGTTTCTTTAAAATCTATTTGTTTCGAAGATTGATATTTTATTTAAATGTGAACTCTACAGAACTTGTAGAACCACATGTTTGGTTATGTTTCCTGCTCATTATTTCTTCAGTTTTGTTATTTCTCCTTGGTTTTATCATATGCTACTTGCTATTCCTGCATTATTATATTATGAGATTTATCTAATTTGGAGGAAATATTTACTTCTTCGCTTGTACATATTTTATTTGTCACCAAAACCTACAAGAGTGCTGCTAATGATTCCTTAAAGGCTCTCTGAGACAAAATCATGAAATAACAAGTCATGTGAAAAAAGTATTCCTTAGTTGATTTTAGTTTACTAGAGCATTTGCTGTCTCAAAACTCAGCAAAAATAATATGTGTGAAAGGTTCACAGTATCGGTATCGGACTATTCCTACGAGTATTGGTATCGGCTATATCGGTAGTATCGGCGGTTTCGGATCGGAGTATCGAATTTTTTTGGTATCAGAAAACAAATAATTATTAATAAATTATTTACATTTAAAAACATATACTTTATACATTTAGGCATAATTTTAAGTATTTTCAGTGTTATTTCTTAATAGTTTTGAAATTAAATGAAATAGTAGTCACCCTTACCGATTGGTTTACATATAATAGATTAATTTTCTTCTTTTACATGCTTTTACAACCTCATTATGCTTTAAACCCTTGCTTATTTGTCTTTTTCGTTTAATTTTCTTTGCTGAATTGACCGAAAAAGAGAGCCCCAATGTCGGTATCAGTCAGTATCGGGTATCGGTCGGTATCGGATCGGGACATGCCAAACCGTATCGGTATCGTCCGTATCGGAACGGTGTCGGCCGATACTTTAAACCATGCTATGAATCTATTGCATTGAGATGCAAAATATCTTGGTTCATTACTTGTCTATCACTCTATGTAGGTATTCCCATGGGGTTTCAACGGATAAATGGAAAATAAGCTCTTGCCAAACTCTTTAAAGTATTTGTTTAATTTTTGCTGCTTTGGGGCATAACATGTACTTTTTTGAGCCTATATTAGATCATAGTCCCATTACCATTACTGAATAAGTGTAAAGTTGTAATATTTGTGGAAAACTAGATATCCAAGTTCAAACAGACCAGACGTCAATTATAGGGAAGCCAGACTTGATTTTCCTCCTCTTTTATGTTTTATTCTCTTTGTCATTTCTGGTGAACCACAAAAAACAATGAACTCACGAATATTAAGTAAGTTTGAGAAACTGGAAAAGCTTAATTCCATAATTATTTCCATCGACTGTTTGTTGTTTTTGTAGAGTGATACATTTGATCAAGTCATCAAAGAATGCAATGAGCACAACACGCAGCTCCAATCCTTGGTTAGGTACATACAAACTTACCTATATGTCTCCTTTGTGTTAAAATTTAAGTTTTGCAGTGCATGTCTTGAATATCAAGTTGCATCTTTATCGTTACCTGGTTTCTTAATTGACAACCTGTTACATCTTATAACACTATTTTCTACTAACTCCTTGCTACGCTTACTGTTGAACAGGAAAATTGAGAATGAGAATCTGGACATCCAAACAACTAGAAATGAAGATCACTTTGGTGCTGTTATACATCACCTTTCTGTAATCCGCAACAAACGCTGTCTCATGGCCTACATGTATAGCATCTAATACGTTTTAATAATATAATCTTGCTTCTAGTCTAATATATTGAAATGATTTTATGTACAGGCTTGATATCTGTGACAAATCTTTTCGTTCTTCTGCTAAATTGGAGTCATTAATGAAACAGGTACAACAGGGCAGAAACCATTCGGAGCTTGAGATGGAAAGTTGGTCGTGTCCTTCCCCAAGAAATTCAAGAAAAGTTCAATTATTCAGAAGAAGAGTATTTTAAAAATTACAACGCAGCTGTCGATTCCTATATGTCTGAGATGGACTTAGATTTGACCTTGGTATCTCCTCTACAGTCTTGTCCATATAAATCCACAAATGATTCTATTATATAGTTACCTTTCTTACTGCTTAATTACTTTGCAATTCCAGGATATGGTTCCTCCCAAGGATCCTTACATTCGAGTTAAGGTTCTTAGTGACATTGGTGAAGTTCTTTTTGGAGATCATCCCATTTCTCTCACACAGCACTCTCTGCATTTTCTTAAGCGTACTGATGCCGAGCAATTCATTTCTCAGGTTTGTCATTCTACAATTTCGAAGAACCTGTTCTGATTTATACTTTGCTTATTTGTAACACTGGTGCTTTTACTAATTTTAGGGGCTGATGGAAGAGTTTATGGAGTAATGTACAAGTTATCGGCAGGATTTTACGTCTCTATGTTGTATTCTGATACTCCTAATGTTGCTTACTGCATATGTGGCTATGTATCTTTTCTTTGACTAGTGGAAAATATCACCATGTTTCCTAATGAGGGTGTATGAATTTATAGTGATATTTGTTCCAACCATTTCAATTAAGTATTCTAACTTCAATTAAGTTCAGTTCTAGTCTTGAGATTGACAGTTTGAGGACTCTGGCTGTCCTTTGATTTTAGTGTCGGTAATTATTGGATCTTAGATTGGGTGCGAGTTGATCCAGTAGTTGCAAATTTCTAAACTGTAATGCAACAGGTCTTTTGACCGTGACATATCAATATGTGAGCCTACTAATGATGCCAACAAAAGTCTAAAAGTCTGATCTGAACCAAAGGCTTTGTGATAACTCTCATCTTGACCGAAAGATGAGTTCAGTGTTAGCAAGTTCTGAAACTACATGATTAGGATTAGCAAAATTGTATTTAATCCTGACTTACTAATCGTCCTGCTTCACCTCCGCTTCCCTGACCTCCAATAACAGTACTGATACTCCAACATCCTAGCACTCCAATGACGGTAGCCAGCAATAGTACTGATACTTGCACTTTTCTTTTCCCTCCAACAACAGTATAGGTGTTGAGTGGGCCAGGCTAGGCCCGACTTTGAACGGGTTTCACTGGGCCTAGGTTGGGCCGGTCCAACCCGGTTAAAAAGTCCGGGCCGGACCGGGCTCAAAGATTAAAACCCAAATCCAGCATTGCTCACTACCCGGAAAAAAATCGGGCTCAGCTAAACATGGTTGGGCCTGGGCTGGGCCGAGTCCAAGTTGGCCTGGTTTTATTTTTAAAAAAAACAAAAGAAAAGTTTGGACGATATCGACTTTGAGTCTTTGATTATATTATTTTGTTACATAGGTGTTTGTTGAAACGAATTATGTTTGCGTTTATGCTTTCAACCTCTCTTCACCCTTCTATTGTCGTACCACAAATAAAGCTTTCAAAAAGGTTGAAAGTCGAAACGCAAAACATAAATCACATAAAAAAAATATAGTACATATCTAACAATAATATCATATATTGAAAAAAATGATACTTGATAGTTGCGCAAAACCGGGTTGGGTTGACTGGTTTTTAATGGCTAAGCTCGACTCGCACCTGTGGGGGAGCCAGGCTGGACCCGACTTCACGAAACCTAATCCCGATCCAACCTGTAGAGAAGGATGGGTCGTCCCCTTGATTGAGTTTGACTGTGTCGGGCCCAGAGTGGGTTTCAGGTCGTCCGACCCACTAAACACCTCGAAAACAATAGTGGCCAGCAACAGTAGTGATGACCGGGTGCTGGGTTTGGGATGATTTATTAGAGATTACTTATGCCTTTTTTTGGAAAATGATCCAAAGCTATTTGGTAACAACAATTTATCTAAAATTTTAGAAAAGGTTGATTCAATTTTTGAGTCAATTTTCACTTGAAGCTGTCAAGTTTTAAAAAGTAGCAACAATCCTAAACCAAGCCTAATATAGATTACACTTGCTCTTATATATATATATATATATATATATATATATATATATATATATATATATATATATATATATATACAGGAAAATTCTACAATACATTCACCCTTTTTGGATGTATCGATACATCCGAAATCTGGACCGTTAGATGTTAATCTAACGGTTCAGATAAAATTCAGATGAAATAATGCAGGAGACATCATTTAATACTGTTTTTGACTTTTGACCTCTTGTTAACTTGCTATAGCAGGTCATTCTTCAATGCAATTTTTTAATGAACACCCTAAATTAACTCATATTTACTTTCTCTTTCGTCCATGTAATTTAATATTTTGTGCAACTACGTATATAAAACAATAATTGTGTGTCGGCCGGAAAGGAAGGACACAGTGTGTCCAGGTCTGTAGGCTATGTAGACGACGATACCACCGTCGCTGGCGATCTAGATGGTGACACCGACGACGAATGGTACATTTAGAACGGAGAATGGTACATTTAGGAAGCCGATAAAAGCTCGTTATCTCAAATATCTTCTTTGTGTAAATTAAATCCAAGGAGGACACAATCCCTAAGGACACAGTGTGTCCAGGTCTGTAGACGATGTAGACGACACCACCGTCGCTGGCGATCTAGATGATGACACCGACAACGAATGGTACATTTAGGACGAAGAATGGTACATTTAGGACGGAAAATGGTACATTTAGGAAGCCGATAAAAGCTCGTTCTCTCAAATCTCTTCTTTGTGTAAATTAAATCCAAGGAGAACACAATCCCTAAGGACACAGTGTGTCCAGGTCTGTAGGCGATGTAGACGACACCACCGTCGCTGGCGATCTAGATGATGACACCGACGACGAATGGTACATTTAGGACGGAGAATGGTACATTTAGGACGGAAAATGGTACATTTAGGAAGCCGATAAAAGCTCGTTCTCTCAAATCTCTTCTTTGTGTAAATTAAATCCAAGGAGGACACAATCCCTAATTTTAGTTATTGCTTAGCAGAGTCTGCTTAGTTGTTGTAAAATTGTGGTATTGCTTCTATGACACTTTCATCTTTAATCTCATGTTTTCTATGAATATGTGTTCTGTTTGATTTTGATTTAGTAATCTTTCCGTAATTAGTTTTTTTGTTTCATCTAACAATTTAATATTTTTGTTATAAAGCTACAGGCCATGGTGGTGGCGGCGGAAGGAGAAACGGAGATGAAAAAGGAAAGAAGAAGTTCCGGTTCGCGGCGGACTTAGTCGAGTTCCTCAATCAAACGGAATTAAACCTCTTATAGAGTTCCTTAATTGAAGTTGATCATGATAACCTTTTGTACTTTTCAAACGGCTAGTAGAATCTTTCTCGAGCCCTCCTCAATCAAACGGCTAGTAGATTGTTTACTAGTCTCGAAATTTATTTGTCTTTCCATCTTCCTCACTTTTTGTACTTCTCTTGCTATATATACAATAGTTTTCTTGTTTCATAGTACTATTATTCATTCTAAAATACATAGAATAGTTGTCTGAAATACAATAGTTTTCTTGTTCTCAAGATGTCTACTTGTGTGGTAGGAAATGTAGAAGACGTAGAAGATTGGTTGCCAGCTCCAAATGAAACTTTCATTCCGCATATGTTGCGCAGGATTGAACAACAACTGTCGACGATTTCAGCTGATGTTGCATCGATCAATTCTAAGCTTTGTTCAATACAAATTGAACAAATGAATTTCTCTCGGCGTTTGGAGAAGATTGAAGAATCTCCAGCTTTGAAGGAGGCATCTTCGTCTGGAGTATTTAATAATGTGAAGGTGGTTTCCGTTGAATCTTTCGATGAGGAGGACATGGCTGGCATACAGAATCGTAGTAAAGCATTGGACCGAATTCTCGTATTGTGTCATACAGAAGAAACTGACTTTAGCAGTTCTTCGAAAAGAATGCGTGGAAATTTAGATCCGGTCACACAATCGAAAAGTTTAACAAGGGGTTCAACCTCGAAGACTAGCAATTGTACTAGTGGTTCTTCGAGTTATTACGACTATATTTTTGCCGATGATAGACCTGACGAGTAAGTAATATGAGTTTTGATTTAATTCCAACAGTTTTTTTTTTAATTTATTCGTTTCTTTTCTTAGAGAAATAATATCATCTTGCAACAAAATCTTTGTGTCTCGGTTTGAGATGAAGACCTTAGCTCCTTTAACGAGAATTAAAATTGGGGTATGTATAGATAATATATTTCTTTTTAGATGTCATCTATGTTTACTTCGATTCCATCGCTGACATTTTTAATGATTTATTCAGATTGTAGGCATTGTCTCTGCTCTTCTCACCGCGGAGGAACGAAAAAGAACCTCCAATAAAGCTAATGTATGATTTTTACCAATAAGGATATCGGTGAGTGAGCATTTTATTCTTCAATGCATATGCATTAACAATTTTCTCGTTTGTTTGTCCTTCGTAATGTATTAATTGATGTGTATGTAGAAAGAAACGTTACCTACATCCGACAAAAAACTTCATAAAATATGAAAGAAGTACAAATATTTTCAGGATTATATGGGATCTTTAAGCACTTGTAACAAGGTATTAATATATTTCTGTTTAAATATTAATCCTAATTTTCTGAAAATTTACTAATTTGTTTTACCTAATTAATCCTGATTCAGATATACATACCCATTCTTTTGGACGGACACTATAATCTTACAAGAGTTCTGGTTAAAACAAGGACTGTTAAAATTTGAGACTCACTTGCATCTAAAGATGATCTGATTCAAAACAAAACAGTCATAAAAGAAATAGTAAGCTCATATTCATCAATTTTTATGAATTGGGTACAAGATACGCGGTATACTAATACATATTGTATTCTGGTAATTGTAGCTTTCAAATTTAGATCTCTTTCTCGAAGAAGGGATTTTGAAGTTGAGAGATGCTAGGTTCAGCTTTTCTACTTTTGCAATAAAATGTCGTTCTTATGTTCCCCGCCAAGACAATTTTGTTGATTGTGGGATTTTAGTAATTGCATTCATGAAAGACCGATGTAGTCTAGACTACCGTTCTCTCAATGTAAGTCTGAAAATATGTCGTCAAAAACTTATACTTTTTAGAGCAATATTTTTGATGTTATGTTTGTTATATGCAGTTTGATGCGGGAATGGAAAGACGCAAAGCTGCTGAATGGATTACAACTTCAGAGCACAATGAAGTACTAAAAGGAGTCAAATTTGAAATGATTGAATATGGAAGACGATAATTTTTCTTCTTCTTCTTTTATATCTAATATATTATGTTCATTTGTTTTGTTGAGTTGTAATGACATTTTTTCCAAACGGCTTCGATTCTTTTTGATTAAGCAGAATCATTTTTGTCCTTCAAATTAATATAATTAAGCAGAAAGGAGTCCAAACGGTTTCGATTCTTTTTACCCTTCCATCGAATGACATTTTTGCCCTTCTAATTAATTCAAAACACCCCCGAACACTTTTATTACAAAAAAAAAATGTTTCGATTCTTCCTCTTCTTCCATACTCCACTCTGTACTCAAACCTAGGTCATTCTTCTCCAAAATCTTCAAACCTTCCTCTCCGCGATCTTCACACCATGTCGGCATCAGCGGCAGAATCATCACCGACAGCATCACCAATTAGAGAAGATGCACCAGTTACAGAAAATCCAAAAGAGAAAGACGGAGAACAACCGAAACCCTATTCTAAGAAAGTTTCACAGAAGAAAAAGGAAAAAGTTGCTAAACAAAAAGAAGTGCAAGAAGAAGTGCAAACAGAAGGTATAACTTTGAGTTTATGTTCGCAAATTCTGTATATATTACACGGAGAATGACATTCTCCGTCATAAAACGCATTTGAATGTTCATTCCCCCTGTCAAATTACACTTGGAATGCCATTCTCCGTCTAAATTAAATCAATAATATCATTCTCCGTTTACTTTAACGGAGAATGACATTCTCAGTGTTAAAACACATGAGAATGTTATTCTCCGTGTTAATTTAAACGGAGAATGCTATTCTCCGTTTAATTTGAAACGAAGAATTCTATTCTCCGTGTTAAATTAAACGTAATATGACATTACAAGAGTTAAAACGAAAGATAATGCTATTCTTCGTGTTTTTACAAACGGAGAATAGCATTCTCCGTTTCTAATTACACGGAGAATAGTATTTCCAGTGTTAAAATGATTGAGGATTCTATTTGCCGTTTAATTTGGAACGGAGAATGGAATTCTCCATCTAACTTGAAACGGAGAATAGCATTCCCAGTGTTAAAACACATTAGAATGTTCATTCTCCGTTTTATTTTAAACGGAGAATGACATTCTCCGTGTCATTTGAAACAGAGAATGACATTCTCCATATTAGTTTACACGGAGAATGTCATTCCCAGTGTTAAAACCCATAAGAATGACCATTCTCCGACCTAATTTTTTGTTTTTTTTATTTTGTAGAAAAAAATCTGTTAGGAATAAGGATTCAAGACTTTTCCGTTCTACCTTCAAGCCAATGCTAAATCTTATGGAGGAGGTCAATCAAGATGTTGGCCGTTTACCTGAGCCAGTTATTGATTCCTTGAAGAATACCGGTTTCTAGAATTTTGTCGAGATTTTCTACCAAAATAGACTCCACGTCTCCGAATTGGCCAAGGTAACGGAAGGGCTTGAAAATTTAATTGCAAGTTACACAGAAGAAGAAGATGGCGTCGGTTGCTTTGAATTGAGCACCACTGTTAAAATCGCGCCAAGCGTCGACGATATGACAGTCATCTTCGGTCTACTGCCGAATGAAGAAAGCGATAATGATGTTTTTTACAGAAGATTGATAAAGGAAAAATAACAGCAGCCCACACCACCAGCATCATTGAGCCTGTGTAGAGATCACTTCACAAGATTGCTGGCTAATTCTAAGGGCAAACACGCAGAAGTCACGAATAAGGAAGTGAGAGACAAGTTCTTTGAATTGTTAGGACGGCTTCGTGACGGAGATAACGCTGTTAATCCAGATGATTTGGCCAAGCTAATAATCTTCTACTTGTGCCAAATAGTATTCTTCATAAAGTCTGGCGGTTCAAATTTGCCGTACAGATTCTTGGCCTTGGTAGACAGTGTGGACGTCATCAACAGTATATGCTGGCCAAGGTTAATCCTGGCATATGTAATGGATAACATAAAGAGGAGTAGAAGCAAAACTGAACGGGAGGATTACTCAATGGCTTTCCACAAATTGGAAGGTTGTACAATATACTTCCTCTATTGGTTTGCGGAACATAGTAAACAGCTTCCAAACTTCCAAACTTTGGAAGCTCAATGGCTTTCCACAAATTGGAAGCCGAACATTACCTCCTCTATACTTCCTCTATTACTTCCTCTATTACTCTATTACTCAATGGCTTTCCACAAATTTCCAAACTTCCAAACTTTGCATAATATACTTCCTCTATTACTCAATGGCTTTCCACAAATTGGAAGCCGAGCATTACCTCCTCTTGAACGCTAAGGACTCCATGCCTCGGCACGTCCAAGCCGAGCCCCGCCTCGAGCCGAACATATCCTGAACTTGTCCACTACCGTGTCCCTGCGGCAGATACAATTAGACATAATCTTAACATAAATATAGTGATCATGCTCATCTTTGTCCCATTTCGCCTAGCCTGCAAGGTTAGAACTTTACATAAGAAATCATATCATTTCACTCAACCAACCAACCGTAAACTTAAATATATGCATAAGGGTGGCAGGCCCTGCCCCTGCACCCAGCCCTAATCTCAGCCCACCGGCCCTATCTATATGAAGGTCAGTACGGTGTTTCGTACCGTAATGCATCTTTGGCATCCTTATGTGTAAGCCTATGATCACTTCGATACGGGTTGCTAGCCCAATATCCGAAGGATCCCAAACTTACTGATATCATAGCTTATCACAATACTGGACGGTCGTAACCCGTCCTAATGATGTGCACCATAAATACCATACATAATTCCCTCCTTTGAACTACTCGGTTGATTTGGCCTACCGCTCCCATTCCACACTCCGTTGTAAGGCGACGATTTGGTTTTACGGACACTTTACTAAATAAGGCAAAATGTCGACCTCTTATCGTCTAGCGTAAAAGCATAGCCTGCACACCAGATTAACTAAAATCAGCACTTAGACAAACGGGACTTATCCTTTGCATCGATTCGATTCATAGATTCTAATCGATTCAAAGCCTACATTTGGCCAACGTAACTCTTGCATCTTTGTCCCCAAACAGACTGGGAATGCCATCATCTGCCAGCCTCCCTACCGAAACCAAGTTGTAGCGCAAACTCGGTACATGGCGCAGTGTTTCCATCGCCCAAGTCATACTTTATATGACAAGCTTTGAGATTGTTGTAGTGCCCCGTCCCTACATCGACCCCCGTTTTCATCTACGGGGTGCGCCAGAAAGGAACAATGTCGCTACCGATTCGGTTGGGACCGATAGGTCGGAATCGGCCGGGTCGATCGAACGGGAACGGTTGAATTAAGATCCATTCCACGTTATGGAATGGCTTCTTTGGAACCAAGTCCCATATTCAGCGGGTTATAGGTGATCGCGTAGGCGACGTCAGCGCAGCCAACCAGTCGCTCGCTTGAAGCAAGTCTAAGGCGAGTGGCTGACCTTCTTCGCCTCGTCCCTCTACTTTAAAATCAATATGTGAAGTAAATGAATGCTTTTCATAATAGTGTAGAATCAAAGGAAACTCCGAACTTCTGCGACAGTGCTAGGTACTGGCCATTGACTCTATGGGCACTACCTTCTGGGGGTCCACTTCCACTCCACCTCTGGTGATGATGTGACCTAAGTACGAGATACGATCCAGCCAAAACTCGCACTTACTGAACTTCGCGTACAACTGGTGTTCCCTGAGTATCTAAAGAACTACACGAAGATGCTGCTACTCTGCCCCACTCTTGCTATAGACTAAGATGTCGTCTATGAACACTATCACGAACTGATCCAAATAGGGCATAAAGATACGATTCATGAGGTCCATGAATACGGCTGGCACATTGGTCGCTCCAAATGGCATAACAAGGAACTCCCAATGTCCATACCTCGATCTGATTGCTATCTTCGGGATGTCTTGCTCTCTGACTCTGATCTGATGGTACCATTACCGCAAGTCAATATTCGAGAATACAGCCGCTCCCTTGAGTTGATCAAATAAGTCATTAATGTACGATAATCAATACATAATCTTGACGTACCATCCTTCTTCTTTACAAGAAGCATCGGTGCTCCCCAAGGCGATCCACTAGCACGAATGAATCCCTTGGTTCTAAGTTCTTCAATCATCTTGTACAAGATTTTTAACTTTGAAGGTGCCATCCTGTAGACTCTTTTCGATACTAGAGCCGTCCCTGGAATCAAGTCGATGGTGAAAACTCTGCCTCATCGGAAAATAAAAATTCTGTCTCACCGGGAATACCAAAAATAATCCTGCCAATATGGCAGTCTATTCTTGTGTATTGCTCCTTCAACCAATCCATTCCTAGGCCAAGGGACCGATTCGGCCCGCCGCAAAAGGGTCGTCGTCTAACCCAGCTATAGTCCGTGATGGCTTGACATTGCTAGTGCCCTTCACACCCTTTCACTGCTTAACAAATGCACGTGACACAGGACGGTGCTTGCTATACTTCGATAGCCCAACAAAACTCTTTTCTAATGTGTTCGTGCAACGACTTGACAAGCAAGGGCTACGTCAAGCCTTGCATCGAGGGAACGTGCTGTGCACGCGTTTGACTTGAACAATCAAGTTCTTTGGGTGCATAGACTTAAGCAAGAAGTAGTGAAATACGACTTAAACTACGGGACAAGCGAATGTTAATATTAATTGTAGTTCCAATTACATTTTAAATAAAAAAGAATGCAATTTTAACTTTAACTAGTTTGAAGTAAATATTAAATAAAAAACTATTTTAAATTTTAGTACTAATATTAGTTTCAATAATATTGTAAATTTTAAATTAACAGGAATGTCACGGTATTAGAAACCTAGCGGATGTCACGTTGCTCGGGCTCGATTAATGTTCGTCTAAATTCGTACGTGCGAACTAGTTATTAGTAATAAAAACCAAAAATTGAATTTTAAGTTTAAAATCTAGTCGAGCTCGATCCTTTCTCTTTATCCCATCTCCCACACACACACACTCTCTCTCTCTCTCTCTCTCGGGTTCTCTCTCACAGGTTGTGTTCACTAATACCATATCATTAGAAATATTTACACAACAGATCATGTAGCATTAAATGCTGCTGCATGTGTTATCCTACACAATTAGAAGAGTAAAAATTGTCTTGGAAGTTGTAAAAATTACTTTGTATTGTCTTCTCAATACTTTTTTGCATTGGAGATGACTTTTTAAACTTATTGTCATTTGTGAATATAATCTTGCCGCCTATACAAGATATTGTCTTGTGCCTCATGTCACATAGGATACACAACACATAACAAGACAATAGGGTTGCGTAGCATTAAATGCTGCTGCATGCGTTATCCTACAGAAGAGGGCTACGTGGAGAATGCTGCTGCATGCTTCCTCATGCGTTATTAGCTACACAATTTAATAATACATGTATCCAGAAGACGAGAAAGTTGTGTTGTTAGAAGTTGTTTCCTTAAAATTATGCTTGCTCCTAGAATCACTCAAGATTTTCATGAGCCATCAAAAGAGGGCCATGTGGCGGAGGTACAACGAAGACAAAAAGGTTATGTTTGTAGAAGCATGGAAAATATTAAAGAAAATGACCCATGCGGCCGAAAGAACCCCATGCGGCTCAGAAAGTCCATGCGGCTCAAAGAGTCATGCGGCATAAGAGACTATGCGGCCCAAGACATCCCATGCGGCTCCGAAGACACGTGGCAGGATAGTCCTCTTCTCTGCCCCCTCGCATTAATTGATTGACGGCTGACAACTCTGAAAAAGTGACAGCCCTGACACAAAAAGAAGAAATTATGACTCTGTCATAATGACAGACTTCTAGGGAAGAGAGAGAGAGATCTCTGACGCAAATCCCCCAAGAGCCATAAAAAGGCCACGTGGCCTTGCCACGTGGGCGTTCGTATGCGGCTCGAGCAAAGACTTCCCATGCGGTTCAGAATGAAGCCGTCCTATGCGGCTCAGGCCAAGACAGCCTCATGCGGCTTGAGCAAAGACTTCTCATGCGGTTCAGAATGAATCCGTTCTATGCGGCTCAGGCCAAGACAGCCTCATGCGGCTCGAGCAAAGACTTCTCATGCGGTTCAAGAGGACCATTTCCATGCGGCTCAGGTGGATGTATCCCTATGCGGCTTACAATGATTACCTCCCTGTGGTTTAAAGGCTCAAGAGAGGGCCACTACCCAGGCAGCCCTGACACGTGGCCCTAACCATATACGGCCCAAAATCATATGCGGCTCACTCGTCATGCGGTTCAGATCCCCCCAATGGCTCCTAGGACACGTGTCCTAAGCCGATCAATTCCTCAGATTTATTGCAATCAAAGATTGGGTCAAATCTCCAAAAATCTGGGACACGTGGCAGGAAAATAAATCTAATTTATTCGCAGACATCAGAAGATCATTATGAGGAAGATTTTATTCCAATCAGCATTAATTGCTGATGGAATTTGGTGTAATCTACACTCAATGGCTCGGATTCGTCGTAATCAAAAGCGAACGGCCTAGATTGACCAATCCACAGGCCGCCGCCATCTCCAAGAGGCAATCATTGGCAACCCTAATGAGAACATCCCACTATTATAAATAGCAAGGTGCCATTCCCTTGTAAGATATACACTATAAGAGAGAGATACACATACACAGAGAGCTCCCTCCTAATAAACAGAGAGAAAATACACAGAGAGAGAGAGAAGCCAGAAGAGCAACACGAGGAGAGCAAGAAGGGCATTTCTTCGTCAACGCCAAGCAGATCTTCCCCGAGCCAAGGCTGCATACCGATCGTCCAAGGAGTAAGGCAGGACTGTCGTCGCCTTCCCGAGCCTCTATCGTCACCCCCCAGAATCTAAAATAAACAATTGTACTTAGACTGCTATACCTAGGTTTTCGTCCCTAGGCTTTCTTTGTACAAGCGAGTTTGTAACGTGAAGTAAAAGTCCGGTCCTCCAATAATTGTTCTGTTCTTTTATATTTTATGGCAAACAATGTTGTTGCCTTGCTGGAAGTTATTTCTTTCTGAATAATGTTTTTTGCACCTCCAAATTGTACTTTCAAACTGTCCATCCTTACGTGGTAGCTGACGTGATATGTTGATCTGGTAGCTGACGTAGCAAAATTTTTTTAAAATAAAAATAAAAATAAAAATAAACATTAAAATTAACGTTAACATTAACATTAAAATTAATATTATCGTTAACATTAACAATAATATTAATATTAATATTAATATTAACATTAACATTAATATTAATATTAACATAAATTAATATTAACATTAAATTAACATTGATATTAACGTTAACTTATTATGGAGAAAATTGGGTAGTTGACTTTTTGGATTAAAATTTGCCATGTCATCAGTCATGTCAGATAACACACAATATTATTTAACATGCCACATCAGATGGGAGGGCTATATATTAGAGGGATAATTTGGAGGTACGAATAACATTACTCTTTCTTCTTGTATTGTTTCTTGTCCTTCGTTTCTTCTGTTGGTTTCTAACACACTCTATTTTCTTCAATGTCGACTTCACATGAAGAAACTGATCGTCGTGTGGAAGATTTAGTCGATGAAGAAAGCTTCGTTTCAAGAGCAGTGTCAGATGATTTGGATGATGATCAAAGTTTGGAAGCTGTTAACTTAGGAGACAACAAAGAACAAGATGAAGAAAACAACGGAAGAATGCATCATAATGATGACGACGACATCAACGCAAACAACAAAATGTTATTTTGCATCACCATTTCTAATGGATTTAAGAAATGTATTATATTTTTACATTTATTTTGTAAGCCCCTGATTTTTCAAATTCATTTTAATTAGTGCAAATTAATTTTTAATGTCATTTATAGCCTTAAAATATTTATTAGGATTTTTAGGAAATTTTCTAGAATTTTTAAATGATTTTTAGATGAGTTTTAAATACAAAAATATCATTTTGCAAATATTAGAATTGTTTTAAATATGGTTTTGCAAATATTAGAATTGTTTTTATATTGATTTGTAATTAATGAATTGTTTATGCAAATTATATTTGCATTCAGTTAGGGTTGGGACCTTAATGTAAATTCCTAAAGCCTAGGGGTTTTCCTATAATTTTCCCTACCCACCCCCGACGACTGCCCCGGCTGCCCCGACGACCGACCTACGCTGCCCCCACCATTTCCGGCCAGCGCGACAGCCCCCCACCGCCATCGAACCCCTATAAAGGATCCCCTCACCCCCCCTGAACGAAACCCTAACCCTAAAACTCCCCCACGACCCCCTTTCTTCCCCGACGAACCCCAAACCCTATCTCTACTCCGGCGACCCCCGTTCGACGACCACCGCTCGACGTCATCGACCACCACCACCCTCAACGAGTTCGCCACGCCGAGCTAGGTCGATCGCCACCCGAGCGCCTCGACCACGACGCCCCCAGCCGCCGTTCGCCTCCTCGACTTCCACCCCCCCCCCCCCGCCGGACACGTGGGTAACATTCTTTCCTCTGTGTCGTACGTGTCTCAAACTGAGACACGAGACTCGCCTAGACACGGGGGACTCAACTGTGGTGCTGGACACGTGTTAGACGAGTCGTACGTGTCGTGCTGGGCACGGACACGTCGACTCTGTGTCAGATTCGACTTCTCGTGTCCTGGACTGTATGGACACGAGACAAACTGTAAAATAGACTAACGGGTTGGGCTTTGATTAACGGGTAAAAACCCATTTAATTTCTAACCTAAATAAATGTTAACTAAAACCTAACCCTAACAGACTTAGCGGGCTGACCCACTGGCCAGCCCGAACAAATTAAAACCCCCCCCCCCCCCCGCGCGCTTCTCTGGACAGGGTTCGAGCCCCCCCTGTTTCAGTTTCTTTTTCTTTTTCTTTTTCTTTTTCTTTTCTTTTTCTTTTACTGTTTATATATATATATATATATATATATATATATATATATATATATATATATATTTTATATATATATATATATATATATATATATATATATATATATATGTATATATATATATATATATATATATATATATGTATATATATATATGTATATATTAGTATATATGTATATATATACTGTTTTAACAGTATGTATGTATATATGTATATATTTTTATGGTTAGTAAATTATATGTATATATGTTAGTATTTATATATATATATATATATATATATATATATATATATATATATATATATATATATATATATATATATATATATATATGTACACATATGTATATATATATATATATATATTTTCTTGTATATGTATATATATTATTATATATATATATATACTTTATAAATTAAGTATTTTCTTGTGTATATATATGTACTTTTTGCATAGGTATGTAAATATTCTTTTGTATAAATTTACCTTATTAAAATAATAATATTTATTTTGACTATTACCAACTTGTATTTTTATTGTATTTAAATTACTGCAACCATTTGGTGTCCAAGCCTAGCATGGGTATTTGGGCTCAAATGTGTTTTCACACATTCAAGACCTGTTCAAGTCATATTGGACTTGATTCATGGCCTTGGGTCCTGTATTTGAACCTTGGTTCAAATTATATACATGGACAAAATACGCAGATAATTAATTATTATGTACAATGTTGTTTTTGATTTTCTAAAAATACTTAAAGTATTGCTAAAATTATGGAAAAATAGGTTTTAGATACTTTATTAAGTTGGCTAATTTAGTATAATTTTTGTAGTATTTAATTTACTGTTTTGCCACTAGTTTGGCATATGAAACCAAAACTCACTTTCTGTATACTTAGGAAAACTGATTTTTATAAAATACTTGTACTGGTTAATAAATTCCAGAAAAATTATAATAAATTTCTATGATTAACAAGGATCACTTTGATACTTTATTTTAAGAAAAACTAGACTTTTTGCCTATCTCTAAAATTGTTAGAACACAATGGTCTTTTGATTTATTTATTGATTAATTACGACTTGTAGCTTTTTATGTTATTTGCAGTTTTAGTCGTGTTGAACCCCATCCCTCACTAGTGTAAAGACCCTAGAAAGTTAGCTAACATAGTGTGTCACCCCACATTGGTCTCCTATGCCAAAATCATCATTTTGGCTAAGTGCCCAATCACAAGTCGTATTTCACCAATTAGTGTCCTAGTGTTTTAGCTTAGTGTAAAAACTAAGTTATTGTATTTACTTCTACAGCGACGAGTTACCGGACATCCATAGCATTGTTATCGCAGCTTGTTTTGTTTTACTTTGCTAGAGGCAAGTACTTTCTACAAACTTTACATGTTGTTACATAAATGAACGGCAAAACTCACCATGTTAAAATGCTGATCCTTGGGGTAGCAAGTTAAAACGTTACATGTTGTACTTTCTATTACTACTATGTTTAGAACCATCTTGATGTATCTCTCACATGATAGAATATGGGTTATGGGGAAACTAGTAGCCGAGTACGTGATCATGCCCCTTTATATGTATCGAGCAAAGTATCATTTTACATGTTACTGCGCCGTAGGCCATTACCCGGCATTTCTGTACGGAGGTACACCTATGCTTGTAGACTTGTACGTATGTACATTTTATTTATATTGTGCCTCAGTACATTGTACACCTATTGACCGATCACGTACCTGCTACAGTTTTAAACATTACATATGCATCTGTCTCTATGACATATGTGTCCTTGTCATGATAGACTATGTGATGCCATGCTTTCCAGTTATTTCTCACATGTTCATTCTCATGTTCATTTCCATGTTTCATATGCTAGTTTGCTAGATTTAGTACTTGCTCCCGTCCTGACAGGATAACGTTGTAGGTGTCCTTACTGAGGAGGAGTTACTCTGCGACTCATACTATGGAGTCACTGCCGAGGACCCGGCTCTGCTTTACGAGGATGTTCCTGCGGGGAACCTTGCCTAGTTGTCCTTGTTTACTTAGACTTTTGAGAGTAGACATGTATTAGACTATATCATTTTGTAACTGGACATGTATCCAGTTTTACATTTCAGTTTACTTGTATTTGGACATCTTACTATATACGACGACTTTTGTGTTTGGAGCATTTATGATTCTTCTTCACTTATAGAACTGTTAGCACATTTTAGTCTTATCCTGTTGTCTTTAGAACAGCTTACTACGTTTTATCTCAGCGTAGGCTGGGCATGCCTCGGCCTGGCCCAACAATTTGGGTAGCGGGTCGTGACATGTTTTTAGTGGTGGCCCATGCAGGTCCTGACTAAACTGTTTGGTTACGTTATTGTACCAAGCATACCTGCAATTAGAAACTTAAGGTAATTAGACAACATTAGGAAAGACGCTTAGTACACCTAGAGGAATGCTAGGATTGCAACATAGGAAATACAACACATGTTTGCTATTATAATTAGACTTTCTTGCATATGATTGCTTACTTTAAATAAGTCCTTATAAGTCTTTTATGTGTAATTTAGATGGTGCTTACTCGTTCGTCCCAGCATGTTACCCCCGAGAATGGGGCCCTCCGTATCCAGTCAGCCGACCAGTTGACTGATGCACCTCCACCTACCACATTCTCCCACTCCACAGATCCACAGACCCAGATACCACCTTCCACATCCCAGGCCCGGCAGGACCCGATACTTCCACCACCCCCTATCACTATACCCACCCAGGCTTCCGTCACACTCGACGGGAACCAGCTGCTCACACTGATCCAGGGGTTCCTAACAACCCATCAGGAGCAGACTACCCTACTCCGCCAGAGCATGGAGCGTTCTGAGGGACGTCCCGTGGTCCCACCATATGTAGAGCCACGGCAGAGAGCGGGGACAGTTAAGGACTTCATGGGTCTGAATCCCAAGGAGTTTTCAGGGACCGAGGGCATAGTAGTAGCTGATGACTGGCTAGATTCTGTAGAGAGGAAGCTTCTGGGAGTTAGGATGCCGGATGACCTTCAGGTCGAGGCAGCAGGATTTCTGCTGATAGACTTAGCCGGGGTCTGGTTCAGGAATGAGCCGTTGTTCGCGAGAGGTAGAGCCACCTGGGACCAGTTCAAGACCCAATTCAAGAAGAAGTTCTTCTCGACCGCTGCTAGAGTAGCCATGGGGCTACGATTCCAGAACGTCCAGCAGGGGAACCGTTCTGTTGATGACTATGCGGGAGAGTTTAGTCGCCTGAGCCGTTTTGCTCCTAGTCTGGTTGCTGATCCAGAGGAGATGACCCGTAGGTTTTGCCATGGTCTAGTTCCAGACATTGGCATTCTTATAGTGGCAAACGGTACGACTGACTACTACCAGAGCCTAGAGTTAGCCCGGAGCATTGAGGAGCGTCTTCTGTCTAGCAAGAGGCCGGCTCCTGTACATCATGAGGGACCGTCCAAGCGTCAGGCTTTCCAGCAGAGAGCGCCGACGCCACCCCAGCAGACTTACCGTCCCTCTACACCACATCATCAGACCCCGCCAGTTCGAGTCCCGGGACCCCGACAGCAGCCGAAGGGAGCTTTGTGTGGATTCTGTAAAAGGCCTGGGCATGATTACTCCGTCTGCAGGAAGAGGTTGGGGCAGTGTTTAGCTTGTGGGTCTGCCACCCATCAGTATCGGGAGTGCCCAGTAGCGAAGACTAGAGGACCGCTCCCGACTCAGCAGCAGAGGTTCGGGCAGCATCTGCAGCAGCAGAAGGGACCTCAGGGGAGAGTTTATAGTCTAGCCGTTGAGCCGGAGCCGGAGCAGGTTTCGGAGCCGGATTACTTAGCTGACGTCATTACATGTCATATTTATTTGCATACTTTTCTAGCTCTATGTTTGTTTGATTCTGGTGCATCTCATAGCTTCCTATCATTAGAGTTTATGCAAGAACATCATTTAGTATCTACACCTACGACGGAGATTAGTAGAGTAATGACGGGAGGAGGACCAGTGCCTATTAGAGCTAGCTATAGGTGCTCTATTCTGATAGCCGGGAGAGAGTTTGAGGGGCGATTCTTTGTGATGCCACTCCCCGGTTATGATATCATATTGGGGATGGACTGGCTTAGCTATGCCCATGCATCTATAGATTGTCATGAGGGTAGTGTTTTGTTCAGTCCCCCAGGCACAGCACCGTTCAGAGTCAGTAGGACGGGGCCGGAGATCAGCCTAGAGCCGAACTGTTGTGCGACAGTTGGGGACGCAGCACCGCCACATCCTATCATTAGGGAGTTTATGGATGTATTCCCAGAGGATCTTCCAGGACTTCCGCCAGACAGAGATGTGGAGTTCACTATAGATTTGGTGCCGGGTTCATCACCAGTATCCCGGGCTTGCTATAGAGTGAATCCCAAGGAGGCCATAGAGATGAAAGAGCAGATTGATGACCTGTTGAAAAAGGGTTTCATTCGATCCAGTGCTTCTCCATGGGGAGCGCCAGTGCTCTTTGTGCCTAAAAAGGATGGTACAGTCCGGTTGTGTATTGACTATCGGGCCTTGAATGCCATCACTATCAAGAACAAATATCCTCTGCCCAGGATAGATGATTTGTTCGACCAGTTGAGCGGGGCGAAGGTGTTTTCCAGGATAGACTTGAGATCCGGGTACCACCAGGTGAAGGTTAGGCCAGCAGACATCCAGAAGACGGCGTTCAACACGAAGTACGGGCAGTACGAGTTTCTGGTGATGCCATTTGGTCTCACAAATGTGCCAGCTGTCTTTATGAACTTGATGAATAAGACATTTCACCAGTATCTGGATAAGTTCGTCGTGGTGTTTATCGACGACATCCTGATATACTCGAAGATGCCGGAGGAGCATGCAGAGCACTTACGGATAGTTTTGGGGATACTGAGGCAGGAGAGATTGTTTGCCAAACTGCCGAAGTGCGAGTTCTTTTTAGACCGAGTGGAGTTTCTCGGCCATGTGGTCACTGGAGATGGAATCTCGGTGGATCCCAGGAAGATTGCTGCAGTTGAGACGTGGAAGGCTCCGACGTCAGTTTCAGAGATCAGGAGTTTTCTGGGTTTAGCAGACTATTATAGAAAGTTCGTCCAGGACTTTGCTAGGATAGCTGAACCCATGACGAAGCTGACGCGGAAGGACGCAGAGTACATTTGGTCTGAGGACTGCCAGACAGCATTTGAGGAGCTGAAGAGGAGGCTGACGACCGCTCCAGTTCTGACTTTACCTTCAGGTTCTGGAGGTTTCACCATATACAGTGATGCTTCTGGGAAGGGGCTAGGATGTGTTCTACAGCAGCATGGAAAAGTAATTGCTTATGCATCTAGGCAATTGCGGACTCATAAGAGGAATTATCCTACCCATGACCTCGAGTTAGCTGCGGTGATCTTTGCACTCAAGTTATGGAAATATTACTTATACGGAGAGCGTGTGGAAATCTTTACTGACCACAAAAGCTTGAAGTATGTGTTCACGCAGAAAGAGCTGAACATGAGGCAAAGACGATGGTTGGAGTTGATGAAGGACTTCGACATCGATTTACAGTATCACCCCGGGAAGGCAAATGTAGTGGCGGATGCGCTGAGCAGGCATCCGATGGCATGGTATCTGATGATTGATCGACATTTGCGGGAGGATCTGGAGAAGCTCGGTATCGAGCTAGTTCGGCCAGGATCAGTGATACAGATGATGGCACTTGACATTCAGTCAGGTTTGATGGAGCAGATCAGGGAGGCACAATCTACAGATGAGAGCCTTCGCAGACTTCGACCCCAGGCACTAGCTGGATTGCTGGATGACTTCACTATAGCAGAGGATGGATCCTTGAGGCGTGGCAGTCGATTGTGCGTACCGAGAGGAGAGATAGTAGAGGCAGTTTTGCAGGAGGCGTACCGATCGAGATATTCTATTCACCCTGGTGCTAACAAGATGTACCGTGACTTGCGGGAACATCTTTGGTGGCACGGGATGAAGAGGGATGTATCACGCTTCATTTCGAGATGTCTAGTTTGCCAGCAGGTCAAGGCGGAGCGCCAGAGGCCAGCTGGTTTGTTGCAGCCATTACCCATTCCCGAGTGGAAGTGGGAACATGTTACGATGGACTTCGTTTCAGGGCTTCCTCGTTCCCAAGGAGGGAAGGATGCCATCTGGGTCATTGTAGACAGGCTGACGAAGTGTGCGCACTTCATACCCTTCAAGGTGGGGCTTTCCACCGAGAAGTTGGCGGAGCTATACATGCAGCAGATAGTTCGCCTACACGGAGTGCTGGTGAGCATCGTGTCAGACAGAGACAGCAGATTCACATCCCACTACTGGAGGAGCTTGCAGGAGGAGTTGGGCAGTAGGCTCAAGTTCAGTACGGCGTACCACCTGCAGACAGATGGGCAGTCCGAGAGGACGATACAGACACTGGAGGATATGCTGAGGACTTGCGTGCTGGACTTCGAAGGATCATGGGAGAGCCATCTGCACTTGGTAGAGTTTTCATACAACAACAGCTACCAGGCCAGTATTGGTATGTCTCCTTTCGAGGTGCTATATGGACGACGATGCCGGACACCGCTCTTTTGGGATGATGTCGGAGACAGAGTCATGCTTGGACCAGAGATGATCGCGGATGCAGCAGAGAAAGTCGGGATGATCAGGGACAGGCTCAGAGTAGCTCAGGACAGGCAGAAACACTGGGCTGATGCTAGTCGCAGGCCGATGGAGTTCGCAGACGGTGATATGGTGCTAGTGAAGATATCACCTACTCGAGGGACGATCCGGTTCGGACGAGGAGGGAAGCTGAGCCCCAGATACATCGGGCCGTTCGAGGTGCTTAGCAGGATCGGAGAGGTAGCTTACAGGGTTGCACTTCCACCCAACCTAGCAGGAATTCACGACGTCTTTCACGTATCTCAGCTGAGGAGATATGTTCCAGACCCCAGTCATGTGCTAGATCATTCAGAGTTGGAGGTCGGACCGAGTCTTACAGTCTCTGAGCAGCCAGTGGAGATATTAGACAGGAGAGAGAAGAGGCTGAGGAACAAGGTTATATCCCTAGTACGTGTAGCTTGGAGCCGTCACTCCCCAGGTGAATCTACTTGGGAGAGGGAGTCGGACATGAGGGAGAGATTCCCTTACTTGTTCGATCCAACCGCTGCGGGGGAACCACCCGTTCCTGCTTGATACCTTAGAGGTTAGTTTCGATTGCAGCCTTAGTCTTTTTATTGCGTTGCTTGCTATGTTAGAATATTGTAGGGTCTTCAATCCTTGTGAATTTCGAGGACAAAATTTTTCAAGGAGGGAAGACTTGTAAGCCCCTGATTTTTCAAATTCATTTTAATTAGTGCAAATTAATTTTTAATGTCATTTATAGCCTTAAAATATTTATTAGGATTTTTAGGAAATTTTTTAGAATTTTTAAATGATTTTTAGATGAGTTTTAAATACAAAAATATCATTTTACAAATATTAGAATTGTTTTAAATATGGTTTTGCAAATATTAGAATTATTTTTATATTGATTTGTAATTAATGAATTGTTTATGCAAATTATATTTGCATTCAGTTAGGGTTGGGACCTTAATGTAAATTCCTAAAGCCTAGGGGTTTTCCTATAATTTTTCCTACCCACCCCCGACGACTGCCCCGGCTGCCCCGACGACCGACCTACGCTGCCCCCGCCATTTCCGGCCAGCGCGACAGCCCCCCACCGCCATCGAACCCCTATAAAGGATCCCCTCACCCACCTGAACGAAACCCTAACCCTAAAACTCCCCCACGACCCCCTTTCTTCCCCGACGAACCCCAAACCCTATCTCTACTCCGGCGACCCCCGTTCGACGACCACCGCTCGACGTCATCGACCACCACCACCCTCAACGAGTTCGCCACGCCGAGCTAGGTCGATCGCCACCCGAGCGCCTCGACCACGACGCCCCCAGCCGCCGTTCGCCTCCTCGACTTCCACCCCCCCCCCCCGCCGGACACGTGGGTAACATTCTTTCCTCTGTGTCGTACGTGTCTCAAACTGAGACACGAGACTCGCCTAGACACGGGGGACTCAACTGTGGTGCTGGACACGTGTTAGACGAGTCGTACGTGTCGTGCTGGGCACGGACACGTCGACTCTGTGTCAGATTCGACTTCTCGTGTCCTGGACTGTATGGACACGAGACAAACTGTGAAATAGACTAACGGGTTGGGCTTTGATTAACGGGTAAAAACCCATTTAATTTCTAACCTAAATAAATGTTAACTAAAACCTAACCCTAACAGACTTAGCGGGCTGACCCACTGGCCAGCCCGAACAAATTAAACCCCCCCCCCGCGCGCTTCTCTGGACAGGGTTCGAGCCCCCCCTGTTTCAGTTTCTTTTTCTTTTTCTTTTTCTTTTTCTTTTCTTTTTCTTTTACTGTTTATATATATATATATATATATATATATATATATATATATATATATATATATATATGTATATATATATATATGTATATATTAGTATATATGTATATATATACTGTTTTAACAGTATGTATGTATATATGTATATATTTTTATGGTTAGTAAATTATATGTATATGTTAGTATTTATATATATATATATTTTTTTTTTTGTTTTTTTTGTTTTAGTATTTATATATATATATATATATATATATATATATATATATATATATATATATATATATATATATGTACACATATGTATATATATATATATATATATATATATATATATATATATATATATATATATATATATATATATATATATTTTCTTGTATATGTATATATATTATTATATATATATATATATATATATATACTTTATAAATTAAGTATTTTCTTGTGTATATATATATGTACTTTTGCATAGGTATGTAAATATTCTTTTGTATAAATTTACCTTATTAAAATAATAATATTTATTTTGACTATTACCAACTTGTATTTTTATTGTATTTAAATTACTGCAACCATTTGGTGTCCAAGCCTAGCATGGGTATTTGGGCTCAAATGTGTTTTCACACATTCAAGACCTGTTCAAGTCATATTGGACTTGATTCATGGCCTTGGGTCCTGTATTTGAACCTTGGTTCAAATTATATACATGGACAAAATACGCAGATAATTAATTATTATGTACAATGTTGTTTTTGATTTTCTAAAAATACTTAAAGTATTGCTAAAATTATGGAAAAATAGTTTTTAGATACTTTATTAAGTTGGCTAATTTAGTATAATTTTTGTAGTATTTAATTTACTGTTTTGCCACTAGTTTGGCATATGAAACCAAAACTCACTTTCTGTATACTTAGGAAAACTGATTTTTATAAAATACTTGTACTGGTTAATAAATTCCAGAAAAATTATAATAAATTTCTATGATTAACAAGGATCACTTTGATACTTTACTTTAAGAAAAACTAGACTTTTTGCATATCTCTAAAATTGTTAGAACACAATGGTCTTTTGATTTATTTATTGATTAATTACGACTTGTAGCTTTTTATGTTATTTGCAGTTTTAGTCGTGTTGAACCCCATCCCTCACTAGTGTAAAGACCCTAGAAAGTTAGCTAACATAGTGTGTCACCCCACATTGGTCTTCTATGCCAAAATCATCATTTTGGCTAAGTGCCCAATCACAAGTCGTATTTCACCAATTAGTGTCCTAGTGTTTTAGCTTAGTGTAAAAACTAAGTTATTGTATTTACTTCTACAGCGACGAGTTACCGGACATCCATAGCATTGTTATCGCAGCTTGTTTTGTTTTACTTTGCTAGAGGCAAGTACTTTCTACAAACTTTACATGTTGTTACATAAATGAACGGCAAAACTCACCATGTTAAAATGCTGATCCTTGGGGTAGCAAGTTAAAACGTTACATGTTGTACTTTCCATTACTACTATGTTTAGAACCATCTTGATGTATCTCTCACATGATGGAATATGGGTTATGGGGAAACTAGTAGCCGAGTACGTGATCATGCCCCTTTATATGTATCGAGCAAAGTATCATTTTACATGTTACTGCGCCGTAGGCCATTACCCGGCATTTCTGTACGGAGGTACACCTATGCTTGTAGACTTGTACGTATGTACATTTTATTTACATTGTGCCTCAGTACATTGTACACCTATTGACCGATCACGTACCTGCTACAGTTTTAAACATTACATATGCATCTGTCTCTATGACATATGTGTCCTTGCCATGATAGACTATGTGATGCCATGCTTTCCAGTTATTTCTCACATGTTCATTCTCATATTCATTTCCATGTTTCATATGCTAGTTTGCTAGATTTAGTACTTGCTCTCGTCCTGACAGGATAACGTTGTAGGTGTCCTTACTGAGGAGGAGTTACTCTGCGACTCATACTATGGAGTCACTGCCGAGGACCCGGCTCTGCTTTACGAGGATGTTCCTGCGGGGAACCTCGCCTAGTTGTCCTTGTTTACTTAGACTTTTGAGAGTAGACATGTATTAGACTATATCATTTTGTAACTGGACATGTATCCAGTTTTACATTTCAGTTTACTTGTATTTGGACATCTTACTATATACGACGACTTTTGTGTTTGGAGCATTTATGATTCTTCTTCACTTATAGAACTGTTAGCACATTTTAGTCTTATCCTGTTGTCTTTAGAACAGCTTACTACGTTTTATCTCAGCGTAGGCTGGGCATGCCTCGGCCTGGCCCAACAATTTGGGTAGCGGGTCGTGACATATTTCTCATATTTATTTTATTTTATTCTGTTCTTAGGGACGACGGTGAATCTCTATTGGATTTCGATGCAGCGACGATGAAAAAAATATTACAGTCTGCCAACATTAACAAAGATCCAAAACAACTCTTAGAAGAAGATATTGTTGGCTTACAGTTCAACTCTATTGAAGAAGCAGAGATATTCTACCGAATATATTCAAAAGCATATGGTTTCAGTATTAGAAAGAACGAAGTAAAGAAAAACAAATCTGGGATGGTGGTGGTCCGTAGTTGGTGTTGTTCGAATGCGGGATTCAGACACAAGAAATACAATGAAGCTCCTAACAGGGTTCGTGAGCCAAGAAGTGAAAGCAGAAGTGGTTGTAAAGCAATTTTTCGTATTGGGTACACCAATTCTATAAAGATGTGGGTCGTCAAAAAATTTCATGTACTTCACAACCATAGCCTGGCGAATGATTATGAAACAGTTTTTTTGAGATCCCATCGTAAGATATCACCCGCAGAGTTGGAAGAAGTTAAGCTTATGAAGCAATCAGGGATGGGGACTGGACAGATATGGAATTTAATTGTCCACAAGAAAGGTGGCTGGGATAAGGTTAGATGGACGAAAAAGGATTTATACAACGCTCTAGCTCAAGATAGTAGAGCACTAGACGATGTTGATGCTACGACAACACAGATTTCTTCAATCTAAGGAAAGCATTGACCCGGATTTCTTTTACGCGTACAAGCTAGACGAAGATTCCAGATTGACCCATCTCTTTTGGGCTGACGGTGCATGTCGTTTCTATTACGAATTATTTGGAGATTCACTAGCATTTGATTCAACATATAAAACAAATAGAAGTCAAATGTCGTTGGTGGTTCTAGTGGGTACAAACAATCATGCAATGACTTGTGTGTTTGGGTTTACAATGATCCATAATGAGACTGCAGAGACATATTCTTGGGTTTTAGAAAAATTTCAAGAGTGTATGAATAGCAAATTACCAGTGACAGTTCTCACGGATGGTTGCAGATCCATGAATAAGGCAATTAAGGATTTAATGTCCAGCGTAGTTCATCGAACGTGCTCATGACATATCCTAAACAATGCAGCCAAACATGTACACCGAGAGGGTTTTGTAAATAAATTGAGTCTTCTGATTAAAAGGTACATTGCACACTTGCTACTTTACTTTGAAGTATGTTGTTGTTACAATATTACAACTTTAGTTACTGTCCATATTTTCTAAACATGTACTATTCAGTCGAAGAATTTGAAAACCGTTGGCAGTAGATGCTAACGGATTATAATGTAGAGAATAATGAGTGGACCACTGCATTGTATAGAACGAGGCAGCGATGGGCGGACACATTCCTACGTGGAAATTATTTTCGTGGTTCTACTGCAACAAATAGATGTGAATCTATGAACGTATTTCTGAAAAGATTTTTGAATGAGAAGCTGCCACTATGGAAGGCCCTTCAAAATTATGACTACGGTTTGGCGGCCTTATGTTACGGCCAGATGAGTAAGCATGTCACTGATAAACTCTCAACACTAGTTGTGAATCAAACTAGCATGGCCGTGATAGAAGATAAATTTGCCGCAATTTACACTAAAACGGTGTTTATAGAGGTAAGGAAGGAAATCACACGTTCTGATGCATATAATGTTCTCCACCATCACATCATAAGAGAGGCAGAAGTTTGCACTATCCAAAAGTATATGTCGCCAAACAGTGTCAACCGGAAGGTTACATTTGATCGGGCCGACAACATCATAAAATGTGAATGCTTGTGGATGGAGACCAAGGGGATTCCTTGTAGGCATATTTTTTCAGCAATGAAGAGATTGCAAATTGGAGATATTCCAAAGAACTTGATAAAATCTCGCTGGCTCAAGGATTGCAAAGAGAGTTGTCTCTCCGGACCTGGCGCAGAAAGAAGATTAATCCACCCAGACATTATTGAGAGCAGAAGGTATGGTGGTATTAATGAACAAGTTAATCTGTTTACATACTGTTGTAAAAAATCAAACAAAATTCAATAGAGGGGAACGGAGTTGATGTCGTCTGTTCTGATGGAGTTGAAAGAAATGGTGACCGATATTGGTGAAGAAGAACAAATGGTAGCTGATGCAGTTCATGGAGTACATGAAGCTTTAAAAGAGCCAAATCCGGTAGCAACAAAAGGAAGGCCTTCTCAAGGAAAATCAAGCCAGCCTACAGTAGGTCAGACTATCCCGAAGCCTAGAACTTGCAGAGTTTGTAAAAAATTGGGTCACAATTTTTGTAATTGTAAAGTACGAAAGCGAAATAGCGACAAAGAGCAAATGGAATCAAATGAAACGTCGTTGACTTAAGACAATGTCTTTCCTATGTGGCAAGATGTCATTCACACAAGACAATTAGATAAAAAATATGTTCTCTAATGCAAAAGTCTGAGAAGACAATTAGATAAAAATGCATTTATTCAACTACAAAGACAACTTTTTTACTTTATCTTTTTTATATGTATAAAAGTCATTTTGAAGGGGCAGATGCTCACATTCTCAATCGTTTTAATACTGGGAACGACATTCTCCGTATAATTCAAAACGGAGAATAGCATTCCCCGTTTCAAATGACACAGAGAATATCATTCTCCGTTTAAATTAAAACGGAGAATGAACATTCTAATGTGTTTTTAACACTGGGAATGTTATTCTCCGTTTCAAGTTAGACGGATAATGCCATTCTCCGTTCCAAATTAAATGGCGAATAGAATCCTCAATCGTTTTAACATTGGGAATGCTATTCTCCGTGTAATTGGAAACGGAGAATGCTATTCTCCGTTTAATAAAACACAGAGAATAGCATTTTCTTTCGTTTTAACTCTTGTAATGCCATACTCCGTTTAATTGGCACAAAAAATGTGGTAGAAACATGTATAATTAACAAAATTTGACAACATATTTAAGAAAGAGAAGTTTCTAATCTCAATATTTCTATTTTTCGAATATTTAATTAAATTTTTGAACGTATTTTTTTTTTTGCAATGAGCCGTTCTATACTCGAAAAATTGAGAAGGGACAGATTTATTGGTATTAATTTTCGAATATTTGATTAATATTTAAGTAAAATTGAAACTCTCAAAGTTGGCAGAATTCGAAGGGGTAGATTCATTGGTATTAATGGCCTATAAATGGCAGTAGTTGGGAGAGTTTATTCTCGTCTTACTTAGCTTTACTTGAGAAGGGGCAGATGCATTGGTATTAATGCAAATTAATTGAATTGAATTCAAGTGACTGCCACTTGGCGCATGAGTCCGAGTTGTTCCTTGCCTATAAATGGCAGTAGTATAGGAAGAGTTTGTTCTCGTCTCATTTAGCTTTTCTTGTGGAGATGGACTCTACCGATCCCCTGCCTTGGCAAGACGCTTTCCTTTTGGTTGTCGATCTCCTCATTCGAAGAAGCTTTGGTGGTGAAGTCATGTGCCTAGTGGACTGTCCGTGTTCGTGCACTTCATCGACTGTGTGCCATGATGTTGGTTTCTGGAAGAGCCCCAGGGTTTGGATTGATTTCCAACCTACACTCTGTCGAAGCGCCTGCACGTTGATTCGCTCGGACTATGCACGGTGTTCCTTTGTCGCAAGGAGTTCCTTTGTTCAACATGTTCCATTGCTCCGACAATACACGACGAAGTGATTTGCCTCAAGGAATTCCTTTGCCTCAGGGCATTCTATTGCTCTGACGATACACGATGAAGTAAATTCCTTTGCAGGTCCTTTGCCTCAAGTAATTCCTTTGCAAGGTCCTTTGCTCTCAAGGAATTTCTTGGCACTCAAGGAGTTCCTTTGACTCCTTGATTGCATTCCAGTTTTTGTAATGCTGGAAGAGCCACAGGAACTCCTTTGCCTCAGTGAGTTCCTTTGCTCGGACGATGCACGATGAAGTGATTTGCCTCAAGGAGTCATCCAACGGTTCCTATGCTCTAACGATGCACGATGAAGTGATTTGCCTCAAGGAATTCCTTTGCCTCAATGTGTTCCATTGCTCTGACGATGCACGATGAACTGAATTCACTTCATCGTGCATCGTCGGAGCAATGGAACACCTTGAGGCAAAAAAATTCCTTGAGGCAAATCACTTCATCGTACATCGTCAGAGCAAGAGCAAGATGAATTCCTTGAGGCACATGAACAGAAGCAAAGGAATTCCTTGAGAGCAAAGGACCTTGCAAAGGAATTCCTTGAGGCAGAGCACCTTGCAAAGGAATTCACTTCATCCTGGAGATGGACTCTACCGATCCCCCGCCTTGGCAAGACTCTTTTCTGTTGGTTACTGGAAGAGCCACAGGGTTTGGGTTGAAGCGCTCGCACTTTGATTCGCTCTGACTATGCATGGAGTTCCTTTGTTCAGGGAGTTCTATTGCTCTGACGATGCACGATGAAGTGATTTGCATCAAGAAATTCCTTTGCCTCAAGGAGTTCCATTGCTTTGCGATGCCTGCACGCAGCTCACATTCAACTTTTTTCTTGATAGTAGGATTTTATGTAGTAGTTCAGACTTTCATATGTAAATAAAAGTCAAACTTTTCATGGTTTTCACAATGTAAATGTAACTCAAAAATAATTTTATTATAAAAGACAGAGCATAGTAGACATTATAAAAGACAGAAGTTCCTTACCCATTACATAATTACGTTATTATTTTACAATGTCATTGCTAGGTTGGTGGTGTTACATATTCTCTTGAAAGCAAATTCTTATCCCATACCAACCTCATCATTGTAGTCTTCTTAGCCCATACCAACCTCGTCATATTCTCATCAAGCTCATCTTCATTCTCCTTTTCAAACGAAACGGAGAATAACATTCTCCGTTTCAAAAGACATGGAGAACGTCATTCTCCGTTTAAATAAAAACAGAGAATGAACATTTTAATATGTTTTACCACTGGAAATGTTATTCTCTATTTCAAGTTAGATGGAGAATGTTATTCTTCGTTCCGAAATAAACGGTGAATAGAATCCTCAAACGTTTTAATTTAAACGGGAAAGTTATTCTCCGTTTATATAAACGGAGAATGTCATTCTCCGTTCCAAATAAAACGGAGAATATAATCCGAAGGGGCAGATTCATTGGTATTAATGGCATATAAATGGCAGAATTTATTGGTATTAATGGCATATAAATGACAGATTCATTGGTATTAATGGCATATTAATGGCATATAAAGGCCATTCTTCGTTCCAATTGGGCGCAACAGTACACGGAGAATGGTTTTCACTTGGCAGAATTCGAAGGGGCAGATTCATTGGTATTAATGGCATATAAATGGCAGTTATTGGGAGAGTTTGTTCTAGTCTTACTTAGCTTTACTTGAGAAGGGGCAGATGCATTGGTATTAATGCAAATTAATTGAATAAAATTCGAAGTGACTGCCACTTGGCGCATGAGTTCTAGTTGTTCCTTGCCTATAAATGGCAGTAGTTGGGAGAGTTTGTTCTCGTCTTACTTAGCTTTACTTGAGAAGGGACATATGTATTGGTATTGATGCAAATTAATTGAATTGAATTCGAAGTGACTGCCACTTGGCGCATGAGTCCGAGTTGTTCCTCCTTGCCTATAAATGGCAGTAGTGTAGGGAGAGTTTGTTCTCGTCTCACTTAGCTTTTCTTGTGGAGATGGACTCTACCGATCTCCCATTTTGGCAAGACGATTTTCTCTTGGTTGTCGATCTCCTCGTTCGAAGAAACTTTGGTGGTGAAGTCCTTCAGAAGACTGAGATGTGCCTAGTGGACTGTCCGTGTTCGTGCACTTCATCGACTGTGTGCCATGATGTTGGTTTCTGGAAGAGCTCCAGGGTTTGGGTTGATTGCCAACCCACACTCTGTCGAAGTGCCCGCACGTTGATTCGCTCGGACTATGCACGGTGTTTCTTTTCCTCAAGGAGTTCCTTTGCCTCAAGGAGTTCCTTCGTCTCAAGCTCCTCCTTGGTACGTTGACGATGAAGTGATTTGCTCTGACGATGCACGGTATTTCGTGTTCGTGCACTTCATCAGAAGTCTGAGATGTGCTGAGTTTTCGTGTTCGTGCACTTCATCGACTGTGTGCCATGATGTTGGTTACTGGGACCAGGATCGCCGTGGCCCAGTTTTTGTTATGCTCCGACGATGCACGATGAAGTGATTTGCCTCAAGGAGTCATCCAACGGTTCCTATGCTCTGACGATGCACGATGAAGTAATTTGCCTCAAGGAATTTCTTTGCCTCAAGGTGTTCCATTGCTCCGACGATGCACGATGAAGTGAATTCAGTTCATCGTGCATCGTCGGAGCAATGGAACTCCTTGAGGCAAAGGAATTCCTTGAGGCAAATTACTTCATCGTGCATCGTCAGAGCATAGGAACCGTTGGATGACTCCTTGAGGAAAATCACTTCATCGTGCATCGTCAGAGCAAGAGCAAGATGAATTCCTTGAGGCACAAGATGTAAATAGAAGTCAAACTTTTCCTGGTTTTGACAATGTAAATGTAATTCAAAAATGATTTTATTATAAAAGACAGAGCAGACTAGACGTTATAAAAGACAGAAGTTCCTTGCCCAAAAATGATTTTATTAGAAAAGACAGAGCAGACCAAACGAAAAATGTTTCTGTCAACTGTCCTCCATCGATATAAAAACGAGAATAGCCATTCTCCGTTTAATTTGAAACGGAGAATGATCATTCTCCGAGTTAATTAAAACGGAGAATGACCATTCTTATGGTTGGTAATGACATTCTCCGTGTAATTTAACACGGAGAATGTCATTCTCTGTTTCATATTAAACGAAGAATAGCATTACTCAATCGTTTTAATACTGGGAATGGTATTCTCCGTCTAATTCCACACGGAGAATAGCATTCGCCGTTTCAAATGACACGGAGAATGGAATTCTCCGTCTTATTCAACTTTTTCTTGGTTGTAGGATTTTATGTAGTAGTTCAGACTTTCATATGTAAATAAAAGTCAAACTTTTCGTAGTTTTGACAATGTAAATATAATTCAAAAATGATTTTATTATAAAAGCAGAGCTTATAAAAGACATAAGTTTCTTGCCCAATTACATAATTATATTGTTGTTTTATAATGTCATTGCTTGGTTCGTGTTACATATTTGCTTGAAAGCAATTTCTTAGCCCATACCAACCTCATCATTATAATCTCCTGGTGAGTGTCATCATCATTTCCTTCCGATATTTCGAAGGGAGTAGTCATCAACCTCTGCATATAATACGCCGTGTACAAGAGGCAGTTGGGTGCCTGTTGTTGTGGGCAATTTGGAGAACAATTCAGCACTTTGCTCTCATACTCCATCTTCGTCTGGCATCTCTCCCTCATCATATCAACTTTTCTTCTGACGATAGACTCTAAGGTCTTCTTCATTAATTCAGCATCCACCTTGCACTTTTCGTACGTGGTTTGCCTCAAGGAGTTGTAGTGTGTCCAGTCGTAGGAGATAAAGTTGAATGTGAGCAGAGTATAGTGTTTAATGGGTAAATTAAAGAGTGAGATGAATAGCAACTCTATGTCGTCCTCCTAACCCATGACGAAGTCTACTACATCTGTTTGGAAGTCTTCAAGGGCGCCGGATTTTGCGTATGGCTTAGTGGCACGTTCAACGATGTTCTGTTTCCCAAAAATAAAACACAATATCATGAGTAATTTTTTCTGTCATTTTTCATCGGTGTACACATGAATATGGATTTTTCTGTTTGGATTCTTACCAATGTGTGGGGCATCAAGAATGCAGACCACTTATGTTTCAATGTTTGGGAGCCGGCTTTTGCTTCTGGATCAATGGCACGTCCTTTGAACTAGACGGAGCACACCTTCTTTTAATGTCTTGAATTTCTCTCAGCTTCCTTATTATTAGGTTCAGTATGCCAGCTTCCATGTCTTCATAGTTGAGTATGTCTTGCAGGTCTATTGCCGACAGCTAGACTGTAACTTCATTTTTATCCTCTTTCGGCAAAAATAAGTATACAATATCACTGCACATAAATTTAGTTTAGATTAAATTAATAAAGATAGATTCTCATTACATAATTGTGAAAAAAGTCTAGAAAAATAAAAGAAAAAAAGGGTTCAGAATACATACTCTGGACACTTCTTTTTGGGAATTACGATGTCGATGTATTGCTTCTTCAGCTCTTCATCCGCATCTCTTCATCCGCATCTTTCCAAAGTAAGAGTTCATCGCATTCCCTTAGTATGACACGGTTCTTCTTTAATTCAGCCATTTTGGCGTCTCCTCCGAATTTCGGAGCGGCATTAATCTTCCGCTTTTTATTAGCCTCTCCAACTGTATTCTTTTCCAAGGGAGTAACATCTTCAACGGCTAATGGCGCTGATGGTTTTCTGAACCTCTTTCCCCCCGATCCTCCTCTTCTTTTGGCTTCTTTTGGAGCAGCAAGTTCAGCAGCTGCTTGAATCTTCTGATGCTGCAATGCTACAACCATGGCTTCGAGATCAACGATTTTCCCATCCTTTTCAATGGCTTTAATATTGAACGATTCAACTTTATTTTGAAGCTCCCTTTTTTCCTCAACGAGCCTTTTATTTGTTTCTCTGAGTTGCTCGGTTGTTTGCACTGAAATAAAACAAACAACAATAAAATGTATGATGTGAATCTAACACGGAGAATGATATTCTCCGTGTAATATAATACGGAGAATAGCATTCTCCGTTTAGAATTACACGGAGAATACCTTCCCAGTATCGAAATAATAGAGAATAGCAATTATCCGTTTCAAATAACACGGAGAATGCCATTCTCCGTGTTATAATACATGGAGAATAGCCATTCTCCTGGAAGATTACAAATCAGAAATTTAAAATAGAAAAAATTTTACCTTGTGCATGTAGCTCTGCAATAATAACATAATTCTGCTTTCTCAAATCCTCCCATTCATGCACAGAGCCCTCCATCACAACGTTGACTGCACGTTGTTGCGCTTCTTCTGCCTCGAGCTCTTTCAGCTTTTCTTTGAGTATGACATTCTCAAGGTTGGCTGCACGTAACTGCGCTCATTGTGCCCCCATCTCTTTTAACTTTTCTTTGAGTTCTTCATTCTGCGCAAGAATATCAGAATGATGTCTTCTCAAATCCTCCAGTTCATGTACAGAGCCCTCCATCACAACGTTGACTGCACGTCGTTGCGCTTCTTCTGCCTCGAGCTCCTTCAGCTTTTCTTTGAGTATGGCATTCTCAAGGTTGGCTGCACGTTACTGCGCTCCTTGTGCCTCCATCTCTTTTAACTTTTCTTTGAGTTCTTCATTCTGCCAAGAATATCAGAATGACGTCTTCTCAAATCCTCCAATTCCTTTGCTGAGTCGTCCATCACAGCGCCCATTTCATGATGCTGTGGTATCCGTTGTTCATCAAAATTATCCCCACCTGCTTCTTGGTGTTCTTCATCTTCCTCTTTTTCAACTTCTTCTATAGGTGGCTCATCTTCTTTGTGCCCTTCTTCTTCCCCAACAGGTATAACCAGATCTTCCAATATCATCTTCGATCTCATTTTGTTGTGATATTCGGCCTTGAAGAAGTTTGAAATTTCGTACCCATTCCATGTGAAAAATCTTGGGTAATCAGGAATTGGGGCCAACTTCCTTTCCACAAATTTACTATGTTCTGCAAACCAATAGAGGAAGTATATTGTGCAACGTTCCAATTTGTGGAAAGCCATTGAGTAATCCCCCCATTCAGTTTTGCTTCTACTCCTCTTTATGCTATCTATTACATATGCCAGGATTAACCATGGCCAGCATATACTGTTGATGACGTCCACACTGTCTACCAAGGCCAAGAATCTGTACGACAAATTTAAACCGCCAAACTTTGTGAACAATACTGTTTGGCACAAGTAGAAAATTATTAGCTTGGCCAAATCATCTGGATTAACAGCGTTATCTCCGCCACGAAGCCGTCATAACAATTCAAATTAAGAACTTGTCTCTCACTTTCTTATCTGTGACTTCTGCGTGTTTGCCCTTAGAATTAGCCAGCAATCTTGTGAAGTGATCTCTACACAGGCTCAATGATGCTGGTGGTGTGGACTGTTGTTGTTTTTCCTTTATCAATCTTCTGTAAAAGTATCATTATCGCTTTCTTCATTCAGCGGTAGGCCGAAGATGACTGCCATATCGTCGACGCTTGGAGCAATTTTAACAGTGGTGCTCAATTCAAAGCACCCGACGCCATCTTCTTCTTCTGTGTAACTTGCAATTAAATTCTCATGCCCTTCCGTTACCTTGGCCAATTCGGAGACGTAGACTCTGTTTTGGTAGAAAATATCGACAAAATTCCAGAAACCGGTATTCTTCAAGGAATCAATAACTGGCTCAGGTAAATGGCCAACAACTTGATTGACCTCCTCCATAAGATTTAGCATTGGCATGAAAGTAGAACGGAAAAGTCTTGAATCCTTATTCCTGACAGATTTTTTTTCTACAAAACAAAAAAAATAAAAAATTAGGTCGGAGAATGGCCGTTCTTATGGGTTTTAACACTGGAAATGACATTCTCCGTGTAAACTAACACGGAGAATGTCATTCTCCGTTTCAAATGACACGGAGAATGTCATTCTCCGTTTAAAATAAAACAGAGAATGAACATTCTAATGTGTTTTAACACTGGGAATGTTATTCTCCGTTTCAAGTTAGACGGAGAATTCCATTCTCCGTTTCAAGTTAGACGGAGAATTCCATTCTCCGTTCCAAATTAAACGACGAATAGAATCCTCAATCGTTTTAACACTGGGAATGTTATTCTCCGTGTAATTGGAAACGGAGAATGATATTCTCCGTTTGTAAAAACATGAAGAATAGCATTCTCTTTCATTTTAACCCTTGTAATGCCATACTATGTTTAATTTAACACGGAGAATAGAATTCTCCGTTTCAAATTAAACGGAGAATAGCATTCTCCGTTTAAATTAACACAGAGAATAGCATTCTCATGTGTTTGCTCATGTGTTTTAACACTGAGAATGCCATTCTCCGTTAAAGTAAACGGAGAATGATATTATTGATTTAATTTAGACGGAGAATGGCATTCCAAGTGTAATTTGACAGGGAGAATGAACATTTAAATGCGTTTTATGACGGAGAATGTCATTCTCCGTGTAATATATACAGAATTTGCGAACATAAACTCAAAGTTATACCTTCTGTTTGTACTTCTTCTTGCACTTCTTTTTGTTTAGCAACTTTTTCCTTTTTCTTCTATGAAACTTTTTTAGAATAGGGTTTCGGTTGTTCTCCGTCTTTCCCTTTTGGATTTTCTGTAACTGGTGCATCATCTCTAATTGGTGATGCTGCCGGTGATGATTCTGCCGCTGATGCTGACATGGTATGAAGATTGCGAATAGGGAGGAAGGTTTGAAGATTTTGGAGGAGAATGACCTAAGTTTGAGTACAGAGTGGAGTATGGAAAAAGAGGAAGAATCGAAACGGTTTTCTTTTTTTTGTAATAAAAGGGTTCGGGAGTGTTTTGAATTAATTAGAAGGACAAAAATGTCATTCGATGGAAGGGTAAAAAGAATCGAAACCGTTTGGACTCCTTTATGCTTAATTATATTAATTTGAAGGACAAAAATGATTCTGCTTAATAAAAAGAATCGAAGCCGTTTGGCAAAAATGTCATTACAACTCAACAAAACAAATGAACATAATACATTAGATATAAAAGAAGAAGAAAAAAAATCATCGTCTTCCATATTCAATCATTTCAGATTGGACTCCTTTTAGTACTTCATTGTGCTCTGAAGTTGTAATCCATTTAGCATCTTTGCGTCTTTTCATTCCCGCATCAAACTACATATAACAAACATAACATCAAAAATATTGCTCTAAAAAGTGTAAGTTTTTGACGACATATTTTTAGACTTACATTGAGAGAACGGTAGTCTAGACTACATCGGTCTTTCATGAATGCAATTATAAAAATCCCACAATCAACAAAATTGTCTTGGCGGGGAACATAAAAACGACGTTTTATTGCAAAAGTAGAAAAGCTGAACCTAGGATCTCTCAACTTTAAAATCTCTTCTTCGAGAAAGAGATCCAAATTTAAAAGCTATAATTACCAGAATACAATATGTATTAGTATACCGCGTATCTTGTACCCAATTCATAAAAATTGATG